>CAMRHE010000266.1:0-475000 GCA_947044405.1 Leptodactylus fallax
CTTCATATGCCCCTTGGGTTTCTTTCAGTTCACTCGTATGCCGCAAGGTACAAAAGGTGCGCCAGCAACGTTCCAAAGGTTGATGGAAAGAGTGTTAGGTGATTTAGTGCCCCGGGAATGCCTTGTATATCTTGACGACATTATTGTGTTTGGAAAGACGCTGGAAGAACATGAAGAACGACTCATGAGAGTACTCCAACGCTTAAAAGAAGAGGGGCTGAAGTTGTCGGCTGACAAATGCAAATTTTGTAGATCTTCGGTCACTTATGTAGGTCATATTGTTTCTGCTGAAGGAGTTGCTACCGATCCTGGTAAGATTGAAGCTGTGGTGAATTGGCCCCGACCGCAAAATATTACGGAGTTGCAATCTTTCTTGGGGTTTTGTGGATTCTATCGACGATTTGTGGAAGGATATTCAAAAATTGCTCGAGCCCTCCTCGACCTGTTGAAGAGTGATGCAGGAGATCCGGGAAAGAAGAAAGGGTCTTCCAAAAGCCTTTTTGGCGATAGGTGGACTGCGGATTGTGAAGAAGCATTTAAGTTGTTGAAGAAGAAATTGACAGAAGCTCCCGTTCTGGCTTATGCTGATGCACAGAAGCCATATGTGCTACATGTAGATGCCAGCTTTGAAGGATTAGGTGGCGTGCTGCACCAAGAATACCCGGCCGGGTTACGGCCCATAGCTTTCATAAGTCGAAGTCTTTCTCCCAGCGAGAAAAATTATCCAGTACATAAATTGGAGTTTTTGGCGCTCAAGTGGGCCATTGTTGATAAATTACATGACTATTTATACGGAGCCACGTTTGAAGTAAGAACAGACAACAATCCACTGACATACGTTTTGTCAACCGCTAAGCTCGATGCTACAGGACATCGCTGGTTGGCAGCTTTATCCAACTACCAATTCACACTCAAGTATAAATCGGGGCCTAAGAACATTGGGGCAGATGCTCTATCAAGACGGCCTGGATTACCTAGTCCGGAAGTAGTGGATGAATGGGAAGAAGTGCCAAGTCCTGGAGTAGGAGCTTTGTGTGCCATGGCTGCTGTAGTTGAAGACCGAGTAGCCTTTTCTGAAACTCGGCTTATTGACTCTATTGGGGGAGGTCCCGAAGCTGTACCAGACATGTTTGCCTACCCTGCCGCTTTAGGATCCTTTGAGAGTTGTTCTATATCTTCAAAGCGAATGATCTGGAGTCAAAAGACTGATCCTTTAATTGGACCTCTTTATCAAGCAGTGAGTTCTCAAGACAGAGAAATGTTAAAGACATCCCTACCCTCTGAATGCAGTCAACTTCTACGAGATTGGGAGAAGTTTGAAATAGACAATGGCCTACTTTATCGTGTGGTGCTGTATCATGATCACCCTGGAAGGCGCCAACTAGTTATTCCAAGCTGCTTTCAGAAGATGATTTTCCGAAGTCTGCATGATTATCATGGTCATTTGGGACCTGAGAAGACTTATGGCCTAATACAAGACCGATTCTACTGGCCCAAAATGAGAGATACCGTGACTCGTCTGTGTAGGTGCTGTCGCAGATGTTTGCAGAGGAAGACTGTCCCAGTTCGAGCGGCCTTCATGGGACACTTGAAGAGTTCGGGCCCCATGGATCTTGTCTGCATAGACTTCCTTTGTATTGACAACGACTCCAGAGGATTTGGAAATGTATTGGTGGTGACTGATCACTTCACACGATATGCTCAAGCCTTTCCGACTAAGGATCAAAAAGCAGTCACTGTTGCAAGAGTGCTTTGGGAAAAATATTTTATCCATTATGGCTTACCACACCGGTTGCATTCTGATCAAGGCCGGGATTTTGAGAGTAACCTGATCAAAGAGTTACTTCAGTTGTTGAACATCCGCAAAAGTCGGACGACGCCTTACCATCCAGAGGGAGATGCCCTTCCTGAAAGATTTAACAGGACTTTACTTGATATGCTTGGTACCTTACGAATTGAGGATAAGCGATCCTGGAGTCGAAAAGTGGAGGCTATGGTGCATGCCTATAATAGTACAAGGCACGAGAGCACAGGATATTCACCATACTTTCTGATGTTTGGAAGAGAGCCTAGGCTACCTATTGACATCTTGTTGGGAGTCTCTACCGATGGTATCAGTCATCGAGATCATTACCGATACGTGGCACGTTTGAAAGAAACGCTTAAGAGTGCTTATCAGCTGGCTGAGGAAAATGCGGCCAAAGTGAATGAAGGAAATAAAAGGAGATTTGATCTTCGAGTAAGATACCGAGAATTGAACCCTGGGGACCATGTTCTGCTACGGAATTTGGGAGCATCTGCAAAACATAAGCTGGCTGATCGATGGCGGAGTGAACTCTTTACAGTGGTAGATCGGTTGCCTGGAATACCAGTCTACAAGATAAAAGGACGGGACGGGAGGATCAGGACTTGGCATAGAAATCATTTGTTGCCTGTACCTCAGATTGATGGTATGGATATCTCCAATGATGGCTCGGCCTGCGATTCTCCACAGTCCTTAGCCGATATTCCACCTGACCTTCCTGAAACTCCTGAGAGTGATTGGACTGTGGCTCCTGAAGTTCCTAGATCACCAGTATCTTCTCCTTCAGGGAGACCTATGAACCCTCAAACTCCAGAATTCGTACCTAGATATGTGTCTACAGATGAGCAGGGATCTAGCTCTCCTACGCCACCAGCACCATCCCCTCCCATGGCAGACAACCCTAGTTTAGGGCCTGGACATGCTAGTTTACCTCAGAGAGAGGTACGGAGAGGAGAGAGAATTAGACACCCTCCACCTATGCTGACATATGATAGTTTGGGGGACCCCAGATTTACTACTCAGCCTCATTTATACCATGCTTGGGTGGGTGCAGTGTCCACTTTGGTCAATATGTTACCAATTTTCGCTCCTGCTGGCATGTATACCTATTAACCTGTTGTGACTCTGTAAATGCAAAAGCAACCATATTGATATTGTCATTGGTAATGTTGACTGTATACTATGACTTTGTATGTCTTTGACGTGACGTAAAGATTTCACCAGAGGGAGAGTGTAGGGAACTGCCATTTCTACTAGTATATAATGTATCTGGCTTCTTTGCCCCTGCAGTTTGGCTTCAGAGACCCCAGGCATTTAGTGCAAGTTTTGTTTTGTAAATACAGTGAGTCAGAGACATGTGAGGCAGAGCTGCTGGGGGGGAGAGATGTGAGCAGAGCTGCTGAGACAGACATGTTATGTCTGGGGGAGTCTAAGAGCCACTTGTTCCTCTTTACTTCACAGTAAATAGTTAGGTATGTGTTACCCCCTATATACTCACAGGACCTAGCTAGTAACCGTAGTTAGGGATCCATATATATATACAGTTCAGGGCAGTGATAGGTTAGGCTTCCGAAGGCCAACTAGCTAGTTAGAGGCCCGGTGGCACTAGTAGTTTAGCTGGCAGGTTAAGGACTCAGTGTTAGGGTAGTCAGGCCTGCATCTACTGCCGTCACCGTCGCCCTGTTTGCTGCCTGTGAAGAATCTCACCATCATCATCATCATCTCCTGATCGGCTGTCTGTCATCTCCTGGAAGAATCCGAGGATCCACAGTCATCCACAGGGGCCCCTGCATCTCTTCTGTTGCCTGGAGGTATTGTGCACTGGACTCTTGCTATATATCTATATATATACCCGGGTATATAACCTAAGACGGTTGAGGACTTGCTGGTTGTTGTAGTATTGCTGTGTTCTGAGTATATTGTATGTATGTATTATTACCCTGTTGATTCTTATAAAGCTACTGTTATAACCTTATGTGGTATCTGTATGTATTCTTCAGACTGTGAGATTAGTACAGTGATCCTTGTTAAGGCTACTAACTGTACTTCATGGGTAAGTCCCAGGAAGAGATCCTCCCTGTAATACAGAGGCTCTATCCTGGGTGGAGGCACTGATATATTTCATATATGTTCCCACTCTTCCCTTCAGCGAAGGCTTCAGGTCCCATTATACACACAGGTCAGCGCCAGAGTCTGTTGCGGGAGGGATAATACTCATACCCCCCCCCCAAATAGGGCTACAGACGCAATAAGTTTTGCAAATTAGAATTATCGAGGAGGACCTTTAGGGATCTAAACTCTAACTGGATGGCTCGATGGAACTGTAGGTATCTAACAAATGTGGCCCTAGCCTTAGACACTTCTTGCACCTCACTCGACAAAGTGGTCGCCTTAGTGGAAAGGGTCGTGGATTAAATTTGCAAACATGCTGCAAAATGTTGACACAAAGTAAGCCAAGGTTAGACAAAACTGTCTAACGATAGACCAGATTTATGACTTTCAAACAATTATCCTTAATCTACAGTGAAACTATTTCAAGAAACTCCCATCTTTGAGAAGACCGCCCCTTTATAGGGAATTTTTTTTTTTTACTAATTAAAGCCACATTTAGTTGTAAAATATTTTACATTTTGTAATCTGTTTTTACTTTGATTGTAGATTTTTTTTAAATTTTATTTTCCATTCATATTTATGGGGGTGGCCATCTTGCCTGAACTGCTGTTTCACAGCGTTTAGAGGAATGCTTTACAGTAGCCACATGGGTCATAGACACAATAGACTGGAGATATTAATTAAAAGGGTATTCCCATGAACATAATCATATCTATATTTGTAGATAACTAAAGCTAAACATTTTTGCAAATATAAGTAGTTAAAAATTCTGCAGTATTTTAAAGATTTTCTCTATCCATCTTAGTGGTGACATCTGTTGTCTTGATCGGTTGCCAATGGATACGACCACAAATGCAGAAACTTTCTATGGTCTGGGACGTGTTAGGAACCCAGTCATGATTTTCTTATTGTAGCTGGGTTATCAGGCAGGGACACTACATGTATCAGAAGATATCCCGGCCACAATAAGGACATCATGGCTGATTTTCTGACCTTAGAAAGTTCCTGCATTCATGGTCGTATCCACTGGCAACCGATCAAGACAACAACTTGTGACTACAAGATATTTAGAGAAAATCTTTAACACTCTGCAAAATGTTTAGTTACTTATATTTGCAAAAATGTTTACATTTTAACTATCTACAAATTTAAAAATGATCATGGTCATGGGAATACACCTTTAACTTCTATGTAAGAGTTTTCCAGGTATGCTCTGTGACCTCTGCAGAAGTAATTGTGCATGGAAGTGGAGAAGATAAGCTGTGACCATCGTTTATTGTGAATGGTGGTCCCTATTTAGCTACTGTACATATAGATGATACATGTCATTGTAATCTCCCACATAATACAAAGAGGGAAAATTATTAATCTCCTTCACAGGGGCGTAACTAGCCAAAGCAAGGAGTGGATTAAAGAGAAGGTAGAAGTACTGTATAAGAGCTTCCTGTATATTTTCCATTCCTTTTGAAGACATTATTGGCTTTGGCTAAAAAAAAATGCAGCAAAATCTGCAACAAAAAAAGCTGCCTTTCCGCAACATGGGGCCTTAGCCTAAATGTGACAGATTTTTGGGAGACCTTATATTCTGGCTTGGTTATATTCCCAGATCATGGTTTCAGGAATACTAAGCATTGATCTATAGTGGGTTACCTTTCAAAAGGTGTCGCTAGAATAAATTCCACCAAGGAAGACTTATTTGCCTATTCCTTTCCCAGAAGAGGCTCCACGTGTGTATTTTATTATATGTCACTCGCTGTAAATTTTTTTTCTTTTTTTCTTGACATTTTTGTACTGTTCACTTTTCAGCGTGACCACTTTCGTATACTTTTACAACTTTACACTAACCTGTCATTTTTCCTTCTCCAAAACGTTGCACAATTTGGTTTGCTTGCCATAAGATAAATGATATCACCAGATATAGAGCTCAACACAAAAACATAGAAGAGGCCGCTTGCCAGTCATTGATGTAGAAGAATCCCTGATGTCTCTTTTCTGGATAAAATAACCACGAAAGGCTGCCAAATTCCCAGCCTCTTCTAATAGACTCACATGGCTGACACTCAATCTTTTCCTATTTGGAGTCCTTAAGTGGCCAAAATATATGTATAAGTAAAGTTTACTTTCCCCTGGGCTGAAAGGGGAGGGATGAATCGCTAGCAGTGTGAGTAACGTGGCCAGCTATTGTGCTGCCCCTCCAAGGGTCAGGTGGGGACCATATGTTACCATTCTTTTCACTAGTTAGTATGTGTCTCCATGACACCCGCATCTGCATCGCCCTTTGTCCAGCCAAAAGAGAATACTCCATATATTCATGGCTTGGCAGTGGCATGTCTTTAAGAGGGAAACAAATTGACACATACAAGCTCCCATCCCATTGGGCTCGCGGGGCACATTTAAAGCAGACAATAAAGGACATTGCAGCCTGTTTAAAATCTTGAGAAAGCCTTGGTTCCCATAGAGATCAGATGGTAGTCCTGATCCGGCCCATTAAACTCTAATCAGATGTAAATGTCTCCGCAAGGCCTCAGTCCTGAATTCATTACCAGCTTTCAATAAAAGGAATCCCTCCGAAAAAGAAGGGTCGGCACAATAACTAGTTTGTTTATCAAACCTGCTGTCACTTCTGAAAGGCTTTCACTTAGCGCTGTCCCTCTGGTTTAACCCCTCTCGTGCTGAAGCATCTTAAACCCTAACCCGCTCAATGAGGTGTAGATTTATTACTTTGGCATTGCTCAACTTGTCAGCTCAGAGTAAATAATGCTTAAAAGAGGACTTTTAGGGCAAGAAAAAAGTTGCAGAACGTGTCAAATTTTATAGAGTCTGTAGGCTATAACATCATTTGACGCCCCTGGGAACCAAGGCAAAATCTGTAACAAAACCCCCACCTTCTGTGTGCCATTTATATGTGCCCTTCAGGGCCCAGGAGCAATAGCTATCTCTTCACTCCCTATATTATAGATCCCAGGTGCAACAGCTGTCTATTCACCCCTATATAGCAATACCTCTCTATATACCCTATAGCGAGCATTCCAAGAGTTTTTCAGTTCAATGGCCCAGAATAACCACTATATGTTTTACATATGTTGCAAAATTCTGAATAAAAAGGGATTTCATTGAAAAACAGTATCTGCCCCAAATCAGCAGCAGATTCTGCCTTGATTCTGCCTTCCATTGTTTTGAAAGGGAGAGAGAGCTCACAGCAGGACGCTGAAAAAATAGGCGTCCTGCTCGACCTTCCCACGGAATCCACAGCTCAAGTTTTCCTGTGGATTTGGCCCTTTCATCTGGGTGGTGGAAAACCACGGCCGAATGCCCATACTCTGCATTGGTATTCCACCGCAGGGAGCAAGAAATCAGAAATAGGAGAAGTATCAAATTTTTCCTTGGTTTCTGACGTGTACAGGGCCTAAGGGGGTATTCACACATAGGAATTTGCAACTGAATTTGAGACGAAATCTGCCTCAAAATCCACCTCAAATTCCACCTGAAATCCACCTCCCATTCATTTCTATAGGAGGCAGCTGGCAGAAAAAATAAGCGTCAAGCTCTTTCTTCAGGTGGATTCTACCTGAAAACGCCCATTGAAATGAATGGGAGGTGGAAAATACACCTTTTCCACTGGCACGGAATTGGACATGGAATTTGGAATTTGGCCCTGCCTAATAAAGGCAACAAAGGCAAGACACAGTGGCACTCTTCTTCAAGTTCTGCGTCCACTTCAAATTCAACATCAAAATCAGCTTCACATTCCTTGTCAGTTTTTGACAAGCAGAAAAATGTGCTTCAAAATTTTTTGCTTGACAACTTCAGCATCAAATTCCTACATGTTAACAACCCCTTAGGGTATGTTCACACATCTGAATTTGGAGCTGTATTTGAAGCAGATTCCTCCTCAAAATCAGCTCCAAATTTTGCCCGAAATCTGCCTCCCATTCATTTTAGTGTAAGGCAGACACTGATTTTTTTTTCCTCTAGCTGATTGTTTCAGCTAGCAGAAAAAATAAGCGTCATGCTTGATTTTCAGGTGGATTTTGCCTTGAAGTGAATGGGTAGTAGAAAAATTCTGCCTGTCTGGTGAGGAATTTACAAATTCCACGGCAGATTCCGCAACAGAATTTGGTCAAGCAGAAAAGTTCAGCTTTAAATTCCTATTACTAAAACATATTCCGCCCTGTGAACATATCCTTAAAGCTGAGGCCCCACGTTGCGGAAATGCAGCTTTTTTTGTTGCAGATTTTGTTGCGTTTTTGAGCCAAAGCCAAGAATGGCTACAAAAGGAATGGAAAATATATAGGAAGTTCTTATACTTCTACCTTCTGCTCAATCCACTCCTGGCTTTGGCTCAAAAAACTGCAACAAAATCTGCAACAAAAAAAGCTGCGTTTCTGCAACATAGGGGCCTCAGCCTAAAGGGTTTTCCAGGATACCAAATGTTATGGTCTTTCCAGAGCAAACTGCTTCTGGCTGCATTCTGTGTACAGTATGGGCAATGATCAGCATCAGATATTTATGGCTTTTCCTAAGGCCACACAATCCGATCAGGGACAACCCTTTAAATCAGGAAGTACTCTGTTAGAGAGGTGGAGCTTAATTTTTCGGGGAGCTAATTAATGGTTTCAACAACCTTTTTATCTTCAAATGAGTATTTCAGGACCTTAATATTGATGATCTGTATTTGCCACGAATATTCCAAATTGTTATTGGAATATTCCAAATTGTTACAATTTGGGATTCGTCTTGGGCAAACTAAAATGTCTGCCGCAACATGATATGCGGTAAATTATTATACTCTGGGGTCTCTTCAGAGCCCAGAGTATAATAGGCGTAGGCCCAGGGGAGATGAAAAAAAATAAAAAACAGTTAAACTCACCTTCCCTCACCTCTTTTGAGCCTCCTTGCGGTGTCCGACAATCTCTGTCTTAACTCTTTCGTGCTTGTGACGTCTCAAAAGAGTCTAACGTCTTCTTCTGTGACATCACGCGCCTGGGGTCAGCGTTGATGCTTGTGATTGGGTCTCAGAGGCGACATGTGCATGCCGAGCATCGTGACGTCCGAACACCGGGTGTAAGAATCTTCAGAGGTTTACCCATCTTTACCAGTAAATGTGGGCCACTGTCTAATAAAGTGGTCTTTGTTATGGGGTCCTCCGGCTCTGACACCTGTGTAGTCTGTTTCCTCCGTCTCTAGTATATTCAGTTGTTCTTGTGAACCCAAGACACAGAGTATGTCAGACTGTTACTCTACTGACTGAGACACAAGCTCTATTGTTTCATGTTTCAATAGAGGTTTTTTTTTTTCTTATACCAAGCTGCAATAGTATTGTGTTAAGTCTACATAATGTATTGTATATAGAGAGATCTCTATCTGCCAGTACATTATATATTTAACAATATATTTTCTAAGCATACAATGCACTGGCATATAGAGAGATTTCTCTATATATCATACATATACAGGGAAAGAAAAAGCTTGGTGTGAGAAAAGAATATACCTAATGAAAAAAGTATTAAAATAAGGCTTTAGCAATTTTTTATTATGAAATGATTTAAAGTGATCACTAAATGGCGTAAGTAAAGATGGTGCAATTGTTTAAATTAACCAGTAACAATCTGGGGTTTATTATTATTATATGGGGTTTGGATATATGTAACTGTGCCCTTTTATAAATGCCACGCTCCTTTACACTCCCACTTTTGCTGCTACTTGCCATTCGCAATTCACCCTGCAAGGGGCTCTCCCAGGTTGACGTCTCTACTGTTGTTCAACACTCATTTGGCTTTGGCTATTCTTCCCAACTCTCCCATACACTTGCACACTTAACCAATTATGTATGTGTTTTTAACGTGACTGGCACCAACTTACAGATGTAGCAATTTGTAAACTAATGTGCTCTGTGCTCCAAACAACCATGTGGCCAAAATGAGGAGGAGTGATGTCATATGGTATCTATAATGCAGCATAGATCCGCACCATAAAACCCTCATGTACATGATCACATCACATATTTGTAACAGGGGCTGCACCAATATAAGACTGCATTACAGCATGGTGTGTAAGAGCCATGATACAGTGGGGGAAAAAAGTATTTAGTCAGCCACCAATTGTGCAAGTTCTTCCACTTAAAAAGATGAGAGAGGCCTATAATTGTCATCATATGAGAGACAAAATGAGAAAACAAATCCAGAAAATCACATTGTCTGATTTTTTAAGAATTTATTTGCAAATTATGGTGGAAAATAAGTATTTGGTCACCTACAAACAAGCAAGATTTCTGGCTCTCACAGACCTGTAACTTCTTCTTTAAGAAGCTCCTCTATCCTCCACTCATTACCTGTAGTAATGGCTCCTGTTTGACATTGTTATCAGTATAAAAGACACCTGTCCTCAACCTCAGTCACACTCCAAACTCCACTATGGTGAAGACCAAAGAGCTGTGGAAGGATCAGAAACAAAATTGTAGACCTGCACCAGGCTGGGAAGACTGAATCTGCAATAGGCAAGCAGCTTGGTGTGAAGAAATCAACTGTGTGAGCAATAATTAGAAAATGGAAGACATACAAGACCACTGATAATCTCCCTCGATCAGGGGCTTCACGCAAGATCTCACCACGTGGGGTCAAAATGATCACAAGAACGGTGAGCAAAAATCCCAGAACCACACGGGGGGACCTAGTGACTGACCTGCAGAAAGCTGGGACTAATGTAACAAAGGCTACCATCAGTAACACACTACGCCTCCAGGGACTCAGATCCTGCAGTGCCAGACGTGTCCCCCTGCTTAAGCCAGTACATATCTGGGCCCGTCTGAAGTTTGCTAGAGAGCATTTGGATGTTCCCGAAGAGTATTGGGAGAATGTCATATGGTCAGATGAAACCAAAGTAGAACTGTTTGGTAGAAACACAACTCATTGTGTTTGGAGGAGAGCGAATGATGAGTTGCATCCAAAGAACACCATACCTACTGTGAAGCTTGGGGGTGGCAACATCATGCTTTGGGGCTGTTTCTCTGCCAAGGGACCAGGACGACTGATCTGTGTACATGAAAGAATGAATGGGGCCATGTATCGTGAGATTTTGAGTGCAAACCTCCTTCCATCAGCCAGGGCATTGAAGATGAAACGTAGCTGGGTCTTTCAGCATGACAATGATCCCAAGCACACCGCCAGGACAACGAAGGAGTGGTTTCGTAAGAAGCATTTCAAGGTCCTGGAGTGGTCTAGCCAGTCTCCAGATCTCAACCCCATAGAAAACCTTTGGAGGGAGTTGAAAGTCCATGTTGCCCAGCGACAGCCCCAAAACATCACTGCTCTAGAGGAGATCTGCATGGAGGAATGGGCCAACATACCAGCAACAGTGTGTGCCAACCTTGTGAAGACTTACAGAAAACGTTTGACCTCTGTCATTGCCAACAAAGGATATAGAACAAAGTATTGAGATGAACTTTTCTTATTGACCAAATACTTATTTTCCACCATAATTTGCAAATAAATTCTTTAAAAATCAGTCAATGTGATTTTCTGGATTTGTTTTCTCATTTTGCCTCTCATAGTTGAGGTCTACCTATGATGACAATTACAGGCCGGCCTCATCTTTTTAAGTGGGAGAATTTGCACAGTTGGTGGCTGACTAAATACTTTTTTCCCCCTCTGTATATTGTGATACATTTAAAGGGATTCTCTGGCTTTTCTCCAATGGAAAACACAGGGTGCCAGAATGATCACCCCCTGATCCAACATGGCCTAAAGGAGCTGATAACAGAGAACTATAGCATTTTGTAAATAGGTTTACATGGCAGAATGGTTTGCTCTCATTATATGGAAAACTGCCAAAAAAGAGGCTACTATAAAGGGATTATTCTAACTGGACCATCTCCCTGTCCAAATGCCCTGTAAGGCCATATGGACATATAGTTTGTGAATTTCTCAGGGACAAAAACACATTTCCCAGGTGTGTATATTTTCAGAGAATCAGGTTGAGAAACATTTCTTAGAAATGTCTTTCCTTTAAAGAATTGCCCTGACAATCATAGCCAGAAACACATTGCCAAATACACAATGCGTGAAGGAGTCTTCAACACTAAGTGAAGAACTACATACCTGGACATGCTGACTTCTTCAATCTGTTCAGCTCAAGTGTCACGTGATGTCTCAGGTTCAGAACTTTACATGTTCTATATCAATTGTGATGTCATGTGCAGAGATGAGCGAATTTCTCAAAAATTCGATTCGGCAGCTTCGCCAAATTTCCCAAAACTATTCGATTCGATCCGAATTAATTTGCAGCGAATCGCATTAAAAACGGCTATTTTCCAGGCTGCAGAGAGCCTGGGAATATGAGGATATGCATTTTAAACTAAGGACACGTTGGAATAGCCTTTAGAAAGGCTATTCTACTCCTGCATTTGCCGTTGCATCACGCTCCTTGAGATGTCCTGGTCCTCCTCGCTCGTGTAGGAAAAAAAAAAATCAAGATGGCCGCCAGGCATGCATAGAGCTGCTCGTGTAGGAATAGAAAAAAGATGGCCGGCGGACATGCGCAGAGCCACTCGTGTTGGCTCTGCGCATGTGAGGAAATCCGTATTCCATGCAAATCGAAGATTTCCTGAAATTCATATCGAATTCCACTTCGTCAACTTGGATTCGCTCATCTCTAGTCATGTAGTGTCTGTGATGTCATGATGTACAGTATCTATAATGTCAAGGGTTTTTATAATATACTTTTCATTTAGAGATGGTATTTAAGGAGCTTTATCCCAGATTTACCATAGTTATATATATGGATGGAGCACAGTATTAATTTTCTTGTCCTGTATGCCCGGTGTAATTCTCAGTCCTTATTCTGTTATATATATATATATATATATATATATATATATATATATACTGTATACACTGAACAGTACCACTTCTTATGTCCAATATGCTGGGTGTAATTCTCAGTATCTATTATTCTGTATATAGACAGTGCACAGTACCACTTCTCTTGTCCTGTATATTAGGTGTAATTCTCAGTATCTGCTCTTATTCTGTATATATGGACAGTGCACAGTACCACTTCTTATGTCTTCTATGCTGAGTGTACTTCTTAGTATCTGCCCTTATTCTGAATATTTGGACACTGCACAGTACCACTTCTCTTGTCCTGTATTCTTGGTGTAATTCTCAGTATCTACTCACTTTGGTATTTTGGGATATGGGGTTTGTACCTTGTTTGGAGGTCTGTACAGTATTTTTATTTATTTTTTTATCTGGTCTGAGGTCTGTTTTGATTTTGGGGTCTGTCCTAGCGCTATGTTCACACAGATTCCACCTCAAAATCAGTTCCAAATTCTGTCCTGAAAAGAATGGAAGGCAGAGACTGACGCAGGAGGCTGAAAAAATAAGTGTCCTGCTTGTTCTTGTGGTAGATTCTGCACAGAACTCATGGCTAGAGTCTTATGCTGATTGGCCCTATTTTTCTGAGGCTTATCAGAAAAATAGCCAAATTCCTCTTCACTTTCTGACATGCGTACTGCCCCTTAAAGTTCTGCATTGTGCCAATCTTCTGTTACTGCTCCTAGAAATTTATAAATAAATTGACAACTGGGTGTTATCATTCTCTATGTCAAAGGGGTGTGTCCCTAGAGAGACTAGTAGTGACCGGACGTTCTTAGCATGCATGGGAACATACCCCAGCTGGTAACAAACAGCTCCGGCTCATCTGTTGGAATTAGTCGCTTTCACACAGCAGTATTTGGGTCGCATTTGTAAACCAAAATTAGGAGTAACCAAAAATATAGCAGAGTTGCAAATTTGTCCATTAAAATTTGTCTGTGTTGGTTCCACTCCTGGTTTTGGTTTGCAAATCCTGAAGCAAAATACTGACCGGAATACTGCTGTTTAAAAGTGGTCTAAAGGTAATTCCGCACTGTGTGAACATGCTGCAGAATGTTGTTTTCTGCTGCAAGTGACTGTTGCAGAAAACACCCTAAATAAATAAATGAGCTACTTTTTCTCTATAGGTCTGAAATTTTACAGTAAATTTAATTACAATTCTGATATATACCAATAATTAAGTGCCAAAAATGTATAAAAGTAACAAATCACAAATGAGGGTCACAAATCACCACCTGATTGCAAACAGATAACAGCAAGAATTACTGATCCCTCCGTCATGCCCCACAAGTTTTCCAGATTATTTATTTCTTGACCTGTTGTAAATAACTTCTTGACTTATACTGCATTTTGTTATTCTAAGATCCTTTGAAGATCCATGTCTTGTGTGTGTACAGGTGTGTAGAGATTTTAATTGCCTTTTGCCCTCTACTTAGCATCTACATATCACAAGGCATTATGGGAAAGGAGCTGGGGAGCTCATGCGCCCTCTATTGGATGTAACAAATCCTCAATTTGCTTTTGACTCACCGAGCCTTGAGACAGCAAAAGGGATTTTAGCCAAGCCAATTTCACTTATCTGCATACAGCGCTGTTTCCGGATCGTTGTCCTTCATCAGTACAGAGCAAAGTGAATTGGCTGGCTTAGTGGGAGGCAATGAGTGGGTTAGGGACAAGAATCTCTCACATTGAGGAGAGCACCAGTAAAGGTGTGTAGAGATTTTAATTGCCTTTTGCCCTCTACTTAGCATCTACATATCACAAGGCATTATGGGAAAGGAGCTGGGGAGCTCATGCGCCCTCTATTGGATGTAACAAATCCTCAATTTGCTTTTGACTCACCGAGCCTTGAGACAGCAAAAGGGATTTTAGCCAAGCCAATTTCACTTATCTGCATACAGCGCTGTTTCCGGATCGTTGTCCTTCATCAGTACAGAGCAAAGTGAATTGGCTGGCTTAGTGGGAGGCAATGAGACAGATTCTTGTCCCTAACCCACTCATTGCCTCCCACTAAGCCAGCCAATTCACTTTGCTCTGTACTGATGAAGGACAACGATCCGGAAACAGCGCTGTATGCAGATAAGTGAAATTGGCTTGGCTAAAATCCCTTTTGCTGTCTCAAGGCTCGGTGAGTCAAAAGCAAATTGAGGATTTGTTACATCCAATAGAGGGCGCATGAGCTCCCCAGCTCCTTTCCCATAATGCCTTGTGATATGTAGATGCTAAGTAGAGGGCAAAAGGCAATTAAAATCTCTACACACCTTTACTGGTGCTCTCCTCAATGTGAGAGATTCTTGTCCCTAACCCACTCATAGCCTCCCACTAAGCCAGCCAATTCACTTTGCTCTGTACTGATGAAGGACAACGATCCGGAAACAGCGCTGTATGCAGATAAGTGAAATTGGCTTGGCTAAAATCCCTTTTGCTGTCTCAAGGCTCGGTGAGTCAAAAGCAAATTGAGGATTTGTTACATCCAATAGAGGGCGCATGAGCTCCCCAGCTCCTTTCCCATAATGCCTTGTGATATGTAGATGCTAAGTAGAGGGCAAAAGGCAATTAAAATCTCTACACACCTTTACTGGTGCTCTCCTCAATGTGAGAGATTCTTGTCCCTAACCCACTCATAGCCTCCCACTAAGCCAGCCAATTCACTTTGCTCTGTACTGATGAAGGACAACGATCCGGAAACAGCGCTGTATGCAGATAAGTGAAATTGGCTTGGCTAAAATCCCTTTTGCTGTCTCAAGGCTCGGTGAGTCAAAAGCAAATTGAGGATTTGTTACATCCAATAGAGGGCGCATGAGCTCCCCAGCTCCTTTCCCATAATGCCTTGTGTGTGTACAGTCATGGCCAAAAGTTTTGAGAATGATACAAATATTAATTTTTACAAAGTCTACTGATTCAGTTTTTCTAATGGCAATTTGCATATACTCCAGAATGTTATAAAGAGTGATCAACTTAACAGCAATTACTTGCAAAGTCAATATTTGCCTAGAAAATGAACTTTATCCCCCAAAACACATTTCAACATCATTGCAGCCCTGCCTTAAAAGGACCACCTAACATCGTTTCAGTGATTGCTCCATTAACACAGGTGTGGGTGTTGATGAGGACAGGGCTGGAGATCAATCTGTCATGATTAAGTAAGAATGACACCACTGGACACTTTAAAAGGAGGCTGGTGCTTTCCATCATTGTTTCTCTTCTGTTAACCATGGTTATCTCTAAAGAAACACGTGCAGTCATCATTGCACTGCACAAAAATGGCCTAACTGGGAAGAGTATTGCAGCTAGAAAGATTGCACCTCAGTCAACAATCTATCGCATCATCAAGAACTTCAAGGAGAGAGGTTCCATTGGTGCCAAAAAGGCTCCAGGGTGCCCAAGAAAGACCAGCAAGCGGCAGGACCGTCTCTTAAAAGTGTTTCAGCTGCGGGATCGGGCTACCAGCAGTGCAGAGCTTGCTGAGGAATGGCAGCAGGCAGGTGTGAGTGCATCTGCACGCACTGTGAGGCGGAGACTCTTGGAGCAAGGCCTGGTCTCAAGTAGGGCAGCAAAGAAGCCACTTCTCTCCAGAAAAAACATCAGGGACAGACTGATATTCTGCAAAAGGTACAGGGAGTGGACTGCTGAGGACTGGGCTAAAGTCATTTTCTCTGATGAATCCCCTTTTCGATTGTTTGGAACATCTGGAAAACAGCTTATTCGGAGAAGAAGAGGTGAGCGCTACCACCAGTCTTGTCTCATGCCAACTGTAAAGCATCCTGAAACCATTCATGTGTGGGGTTGCTTCTCAGCCAAGGGAATCGGCTCTCTCACAGTCTTGCCTAAAAACACAGCCATGAATAAAGAATGGTACCAGAATGTCCTCCAAGAGCAACTTCTCCCAACCGTCCAAGAGCAGTTTGGCGCTCAACAATGCCTTTTCCAGCATGATGGAGCACCTTGCCATAAAGCAAAGGTGATAACTAAATGGCTCAGGGAACAAAACATAGAGATTTTGGGTCCATGGCCTGGAAACTCCCCAGATCTTAATCCCATTGAGAACTTGTGGTCAATCATCAAGAGACGGGTGGACAAATAAAAACCAACAAATTCAGACAAAATTAAAGCATTGATTCTGTAAGAATGGATTGCTATCAGTCAGGATTTGGTCCAGAAGTTGATTGAGGGCATGCCAGGGAGAATTGCAGAGGTCCTGAAGAAGAAGGGTCAACACTGCAAATATTGACTTGCTGCATTAACTCATTCTAACTGTCAATATAAGCTTCTGTTACTCATAATATGAATGCAATTATATTTCTGTATGTGATAAAAACATCTGACAAACACACATAAAAACCAGAGGGCAGCAGATCATGTGAAAATATAATATTTGTGTCATTCTCAAAACTTTTGGCCATGACTGTAGAAAGAGTGTGTATAATACAATGTCTGAAGAAGAGAGCTAGACTCTCGAAAGCTTACCATCAAATATACTCAGTTATCCTCTAAAAGGTATCGCCTGATCTCTTCACTCTTCCACTACTTTCTATGGCTAACACGGTACAACATTATACTACTAAAAGTAACAAAGTATGTACTGAATAGCTCAACTCCTACTGCAAATCTTTACATTCACTGTGCAAATATAATAATAATAATAATAATTTTTATTTATATAGCTCCAACATATTCCGCAGCACTGTACAAACTGTGCTCATCTTCAATGACCATGAAAACCAGAGCAGATGTAGAATGACAGACCATCCCATAAAGGGTTCTTTCCAAAATGTGTTTTATATTGTTGATCTATCTATAGGATATATTGACATCAGACTGGTGTAGACCAACTCCCGACTCCCCTGCCGATCAGCTGAAGAGGTGTGGCTAGTGGTACAGCCTCTTCACTGATTTGTAGGTGTCAACGCTGTATATTGTCTAACAGCTATGCTTGGGATTGCAGCTCAATACCATTCACTTGAATGGGACTGAGCTGCAGCAGAACCATGTGACTTTTGCAGTTACTAAGAACAGGACGCAGTGCTCAGCAGAGCGGCCTAGCCCCTTCAATCAGCTTATCAGTGAGGGTGCCGGGAGTTGCATACCCACCAAATTAAAATTGATGACCTATTCTAAGTTAGTATTACTTGTGTAGCATCAAATGATCAGTTTGCAATGGGCCAGTGATATACATTACTCCCTGTATGTATCCTGCGGGTGGCTTTACACATGTGACTAATACACTCAGATCATGACAGCAATTCTTTTTTGTTCCAGATATTAACTGTAGAGTCTCAATGTCTAAATACAATCACTGGATGGTCTTAACAAATACTAATGGTTGCCACATATTGAATCCATCTACTGTATACTTAGATGGCCTTACCCCTACTGAGACAGGTGACCACAATGCAGTTTGCTTTGCAAAATGGAATAATTTCTACATGGGAATACTTCATGATATTGATGGTATTGTGGAGTAAGTCATGTTACAGAATTGCACACATTATGGCACTATAGCTCTGTATTATTGTTGTCCAAAACATCTGCTGTGCACTATTGGGAGTCTGTTTTATGAGTTACCAGGTGAGTCTACAGATCCAGATGGTAAATTCACATAAATTTTACAGGCATTTGTTGGTTGCTCTAGGGAGGATATCAAAAGAGAACATAAGGTATCAATAATGTGACGTAGTCCAATATGTACTGTATATCATCTGTATGTGTCCAGGATACATAATACTACAAACGACAAGACATATATAAGACATGACAAATTGATAAAATGTAATATATATAAATATATATATATATATATATATATATATATATATACGCAGTCTTTATTATTCAAGCAAAGTGACAATGGGAATTGTGCTGCTGGTTGTATTACAATGATGCAGTCTTGCAATATATTTTGTGACCAGAATATAGACATTTTGGACCATTATTGACAACTACAATTTTCAGAAGGGCTTTATTGGTTCAAAGAGTTTATGGGGCTAAAACATCTGTGATCGATCCTTAGTATATGAGTAAACCACCCATGTTGTACTGATAGTGTCATTTAGTCATGCCTAAAAGGAAACTACCAGATGCTCTTTAATACCGCAAGCGAGACTTTACTTTTTTACTGCAGATAACAAGACAGCAGCAATAAGAACACGCGAAACCTGGCATACGGAATATGTGACTTCAATGACTCAAGACTAAGGATGTGCAAATCTCTGACGATTTCCATCATCCAATGTTTTGGATGAAGCGATCCTCTGGTTTGGTTCAGTCCAAACTTGTTTAGATAGAACCAAAAATGAAAAAACGCAGTGTCCGAAGATCTGTATCTTGCTCCTCCGGGCACGTGACATCACAGAACTGTGCCATAGCCAGCGTCTGGCATTCTTCTGTGACATTATGCACCCTAGGTCATCCATGTCACTGCTGAGGCTCAATCACAGGCCTCAATGGTGACCCCGCTCGCATGACGTCACAGAAGAGCGCCCCGATGAGGAAGACATACCTCCTTTGGGCCTACACCTATTATACTCTACAATTTGAAGACTATAATAATTTACTGCAAATCATGTCACAGTGGCCATTTTAGTTCGTCCAAGATGAATAACAAATTCTTCAGTTTCGTTAGAATATTCAGATCTTATTCTGATCATATTCTTTGGAATATTTGGATCAAATCTGGTTCATTGTGAACACTACTCAAGACTCACTTACATTAGCTAGCAGTATCCTTCCTGTTCTTACAGGTCACACTCCTGGCCACACTCACATACTAGGCCTACCAAGTCTTGTAATGCACTAGCTGCTCCCGGGAATGGCACCGACCAACCATATCGAACACACTCCATAGACAACTCCCCAGTAGGGCGCAAAGGCAACTCTTTATACAGCAAATGTCACACGGCAGTTAGGGTCATACCATGGGAAATCTAAAAGAGCTCCTCCCATGGTACAGCTCCTAGGGATGACCAATGTTCTGCCTTCACATGTTACACCTGCAAAGAAAACTCAACAGTTTACTGAAACCCCCTACCCAGCCTCAGCTTCCCTGCATTACAGTATACAAGAGCCCCTACTCCAGTGAGAAACAGGAGAAAGAAAACGTAAGGGACAGAAAATGGATTTTAGCACAGGATTTCACAGAAAGGAGCCAAAATCTGTCAATAAAGTATATTACAAAATCTATTAATTTTACAATAATGGCAGAAAATCAAAACTTGTTGAAAAGTTTAGATATGTTTTAGGCTGGGGCCCCACATGGCGTAAACACCTTGGAAAAAACTGCAACGTTTCTAGCGAATCCTGTCCACACCTTGTGGAAAAGTACTCGTGGTGGACACGTGATTTCCTAAACCGCTGCAGTTTTGGAAATCACTTCATGTCAATTATACCTACGGAAATGCCGGCAGTTTCCCTATAGGTATAATGAAAGCAGAAAGACTGCAGAGGAAACCTCTGCAGACTTTCTGTGAAAAGTGCTGCGAGAAAAATCACGATGTGTTGCCACCGCGGTTTTTCCTGCAGCGCTTTTTTGTTGCAGCCTGCTACGTGGGGTCTTAGCCTTAAAAGGTTTTTTCAGCCACATCCTCATTGTGTTTCATGCAGGAATCATAGATAAATCAAATTACTCCACACAAAGTCCTCATTTCTCAGTATCTATCATTTCAATGGGGGATATAACTATAGAAAATCAGATATTTCATCTTTTATTGAAGACCTTTTATGCGTATCAGTGTATTTGCCAACAGAACCTCTCATTGACTGAACAACATTCCGATGCAGGAGCCCTTGGCATTGATTTGGTTAATACCAAAGATCCTTCTTTCTATTCCCTTGTCTCTCTGGGAACATGAGCCCACCAAGCAGGGGGTTAAGAGTGTCACACATTCATGGAAGCTGTGGCCTCTGTCACTTTGTCTAAAGAATAATAACCAAAACATCAAATTAAAGAGGAATAAGATGTCTGTTCGCTCCCATGAGTCCCGGTCAGATGAAAAGAGAAAAAAAAGGCCAAAACTCATGAGTTTCTTAAGTCTCAATTCGTCCCAGATTATCTTTTCAGAGCCTGATACCCATGATGAATAACCCTCTGTTCACACATTACTGACACCCTGGTGCTTCTGTATGGAGAAGGGAGGCACATGCAGCCACATAGGTTAATGTGACCGTCCCCACGACCTTTTGGGATGATGCTGCTTGACAGACTTACAACAGATAAACCCCCTATCCTTCTTCTTTCTACCTCCCCCTAACCCCTATAGTTTCCTTCATAGTCACCCCTTTTATTTCCATCTCTTCCCCTACATTAATTCTTCTTGACAAGCTTTCCCTTTCTAGGGAGGGTATAAAAGCAGCCTGTGTTGCGTGAGGGCAGTTAAATGGAAAATGCTAAATAATTTGTGTCAATTACCGCAAGGTTCCGAAGAGAATCCATGGATGGTGAATGCGTACACGTATATGGCCCCATAAATAAGCAGATTATTGGCTCTGATTTGTTTACTTAATGAACCCTGACAAAATATCCCTCTTCTCCGCCTTTCATGTCTTCTTATAACATGAACTTTTACCCCAGTATCTAAGTTCATCTGCTGTCAAATAGGGCATAAACAATGGGCAACTTGACATGATATATATCTTTATGTTTAGGAATTTACCAAATCCTGCAATTCTGGCATCAAAAAATAGTCGTTTGTAAGTTTTTGAGCTAATTTATACAAAATTTCTCTGACATTTGTATTTTAATGCTGCACCATTCCAGTCTTGAAAAATGGGTGGACAGGTGAACCGATGGCACCAAATTTTTATGTCGGCAAATTTGCAAAATTGTTGCAATTAGAGAAGAGAGAAATTATTAGTTTTGAGCCTGTTTCAACCCAAATATTCCAAATTGTTTGTTTTTTTAACCAAATGAACAATTGGAGGTTCGTCTCAGATGAACTAAAATAGACGCTGCAACATACATTGCGGCAAATTATTTTACTCTTCAGCCCCCTGAGTATAATAGGTAGAGGTCCAGGGGAGGTGATAAAAAACATTTATACTCTCCTTCCCTCACCTCTTTTGGGCCTCCTTCCGGCGTTCAGTGCTCTCCTGGTGCCATCATGTGCCCAGGTTCACCGCTGAGGCCTGTGATTGGGCAACAGCGGTCACATGGGCATGATACTCGTCGTTCCCATGTTACTGCTGAAACCCAATCATGATGTCACCGAAGAGACTGAAAGAGAGCGCCGGATGGCATTCCCTTGCCAGAAGGTGAGTAGAAACTTTTTTTTTATTGTTTTACTCCTGGGTCTCCACCTATTATATTCTGGGGTCTAAAGAGACCCCAGACTATAATCATCTCATTTCCGGTTCATACCAAACTTGTTTGACCCAAAGTGACCCTAGTCACCTGAGCCTGAAAAAAAAAAAAATCTTGGGAAGTTCGCCCATCTCTGGTTGTAATCTTATTCCAGTAGAGAGTGGCATATAAAAGTGGTGGAGGTGGTGAAAGGTCCTCTTTAATACCTACACAACCAACTCATTGACGCATTACCAAATTCAGATGTTACCATAATGGGTACATTATACCTGTAGTAGTTCTATCAGTGATGGGATGTACTGTATCCATGGGCAGACCACCAAGAACCCAAGGATCCAGCATAAAACAACCACTGTGGAGCTAGTTTTGGTACTAATCGCTTGCCACTAGGGTCTGTTGAATCTATCCTATTCAGTGAAACACATTCAATAAGTAAAACTGGGAAAATAAATTAAACCGGGACACCTCTATGACCAGGAAATGTACAGTACAGACCAAAAGTTTGGACACACCTTCTCATTCCAAGAGTTTTCTGTATTTTCATGACTATAAAAATTGTAGATTCACACTGAAGGCATCAAAACTATGAATGAACACATGGGGAATTATATACTTAAAAAAGTGTGAAACAACTGAAAATATGTCTTATATTCTAGGTTCTTCAAAGTAGCCACCTTTTGCTTTGATTACTGCTTTGCACACTCTTGGCATTCTCTTGATGAGCTTCAAGAGGTAGTCACCTGAAATGGTTTTCACTTCACAGGTGTGCCCTGTCAGGTTTAATAAATTGGATTTCTTGCCTTATAAATGGGGTTGGGACCATCAGTTGTGTTGTTCAGAAGTCAGGTGGATACACAGCTGATAGTCCTACTGAATGGAGTGCTAGAATTTGTATTATGGCATGAAAAAAGCAGCTAAGTAAAGAAAAACGAGTGGCCATCATTACTTTTAGAAATGAAGGTCAGTCAGTCCGAAAAATTGGGAAAACTTTGAAAGTGTCCCCAAGTGCAGTGGCCAAAACCATCAAGCACTACAAAGAAACTGGCTCACATGAGGACCGCCCCAGGAAAGGAAGACCAAGAGTCACCTCTGCTGCAGAGGATAAGTTCATCCGAGTCACCAGCCTCAGAAATCGCAGGTTAACAGCAGCTCAGATTAGAGATCAGGTCAATGCCACACAGAGTTCTAGCAGCAGACACATCTCTACAACAACTGTTAAGAGGAGACTGTGTGCAGCAGGCCTTCATGGTAAAATAGCTGCTAGGAAACCACTGCTAAGGACAGGCAACAAGCAGAAGAGACTTGTTTGGGCTAAAGAACACAAGGAATGGACATTAGACCTGTGGAAATCTGTGCTTTGGTCTGATGAGTCCAAATTTGAGATCTTTGGTTCCAACCACCATGTCTTTGTGTGATGCAGAAAAGGTGAACGAATGGACTCTACATGCCTGGTTCCCACCGTGAAGCATGGAGGAGGAGGTGTGATGGTGTGGGGGTGCTTTGCTGGTGACACTGTTGGGGATTTATTCAAAATTGAAGGAATACTGAACCAGCATGGTTACCACAGCATCTTGCAGCGGCATGCTATTCCATCCGGTTTGCGTTTTGTTGGACCATCATTTATTTATCAACAGGACAATGACCCCAAAAACACTTCCAGACTGTGTAAGGGCTATTTGACCAAGAAGGAGAGTGATGGGGTGCTACGCCAGATGACCTGGCCTCCACAGTCACCAGACCTGAACCCAATCGAGATGGTTTGGGGTGAGCTGGACCGCAGAGTGAAGGCAAAAGGGCCAACAAGTGCTAAGCATCTCTGGGAACTCCTTCAAGACTGTTGGAAGACCATTTCAGGTGACTACCTCTTGAAGCTCATCAAGAGAATGCCAAGAGTGTGCAAAGCAGTAATCAAAGCAAAAGGTGGCTACTTTGAAGAACCTAGAATATAAGACATATTTTCAGTTGTTTCACAGTTTTTTGTTCAGTATATAATTCCACATGTGTTAATTCATAGTTTTGATGCCTTCAGTGTGAATCTACAATTTTTATAGTCATGAAAATACAGAAAACACTTGGAATGAGAAGGTGTGTCCAAACTTTTGGTCTGTACTGTAGCTGGGTACTATCGATGCAAATATAAAAAGTCTATAAGTGTTGTATGTACTGCATTCAGATTCTGTGCTTCAAGAGCAGACTATTCAGATCCACTTTGGCTGTTATGAGTGTTTCTTATATTACATTGATACCCAGATACCTTCTCTGGTCCAGGTGATACCTGCATTCAATCCATTTCTCCTGGTTTTACCTATTGTGCCTGTTATATCAAGTTATATACTCGGTAGTCATACTTGCTACAGAGCTCAATGTAGAACATGCACACACGTGGACAAAATTGTTTGTACCCCTCATTTAATGAAAGAAAAACCCACAATGGTCACAGAAATAACTTGAATCTAACAAAAGTAATTTGCCAAACTAAATGTTGACAAGCCACAAAGCTTCTGGGAGAATGTCCTATGGACAGATGAGACAAAAATCAAAATTTTTAGCAAGGCACATCAACTCTATGTTCACAGACGGAAAAATGAAGCATATCTTGAAAAGAACACTGTCCGTACTGTGAAACATGGAGGAGGCTCTGTTATGTTCTGGGGCTGCTTTGCTGCATCTGGCACAGGGTATCTTGAATTTGTGCAGGGTACAATGAAATCTCAAGACTATTAAGGGATTCTAGAGAGAAATGTGCTGCCCAGTGTCAGAAAGCTTGGTCTCAGTCGCAGGTCATGGGTCTGGCAACAGGATAATGACCCAAAACACACAGCTAAAAACACCCAAGAATGGCTAAGAGGAAAACATTGGACTATTCTGAAGTGGCCTTCTATGAGCCCTGACCTAAATCCTATTGAGCATCTTCGGAAGGAGCTGAAACATGCCGTCTGGAAAAGGCACCCTTCAAACCCGAGACAACTGGAACAGTTTGCTCATGAGGAGTGGCCAAAATACCTGCTGAGAGGTGCAGAAGTCTCATTGACAGTTACAGGAATCGTTTGATTGCAGTGATTGCCTCAAAAGGTTGTGCAACTAAATATTAAGTTAAGGGAACCATCATTTCTGTCCAGGCCTGTTTCATGAGTTTTCTTTTTTAAAAAATTCTGTTGAAGCATGGTTGAAAAGCAATGTCTGATTTTCATTTGTTCATTTTCATAGAATTTTTATATATTATTACTTTTGTCAGATTCAAGTTATTTCTGTGACCATTGTGGGTTTTTCTTTCATTAAACGAGGGGTACCAACAATTTTGTCCACGTGTGTATGTACTGACACCTGACATGCTCAACATACCCCCACTGACTTCTCTGCCAAGCACCGCTACCAGTGGCGATGGGTCAGGCCGAGCGAAAAAGAAAACCAGTTGAAAATGTTGAAACAAAAACAGAAAGTTAAGGGAAATAGGACTTGTGGGGCAGAGAGAAAACCAGCTATCTGGGCAATATTGTAATTCTGAGTTTTACCTTTTAATATTATTATTATTGTACCTGGTTGATCAGTCAGTATATCTGTTGTATGTCAGGATTCAATAGGGAGCCTTCACAGCTCCGAACATTCTTTGCATCTTCATAGAATTTAACAGTCGGGGGTCCAGTTTTGTGCGGGTGATTTATTTAAAAAAATCATTGAATGCCCAATTTATCAATTAACAGACAATTTATCAATTAATAGACAGAACTTCTAGTATTAGCGAAAATGAGAATTAAAAAACTTAAAAACCATGCAGCTCTTTCTTTGCCTCTTACCGCGGCCTCTGTTCTAGAGTTTCTTCCGCTCTCTCCAGACAGTCACAATCCTGCAAACAACAATACAATCTGGTCTACTCCAACATTATAATTTAATAACTACATGCTGTAATACAGCTCTATTTATAATACACAAAGCAAAATTGCCACAAAGAACAGAAAAACAAGCTCTCCTATTGTGTATTTAATGACAGTATTTATTCATTAAGCTCTCTAATTTCTTTACAATATTTTGCTGGCATGTTCCTGGAATCGGCACAGTGTGTGTGTGACGGAACAGATGGAGACGTCTATAACACGGCAAGCGTGTCACACCTGTTATTAAAAATAAAAATAATAAAAAAAAAGAAATTCGGCACAAAAGACATTTCAAGAAAGGAAAATTATATATGTTTTCAAATCAGTTCCAATAAAATGATCTGCATTTCTGCGCCTACACTGATACAATAGATCCACGTTCTTTCCTGCAGTGGACTCTATTTTCTACCAGTGCCAATTATCAGCTGCGCACCTTATCCAATGTAACATAGTAACATAGTTTATGAGACTGAAAAAAGACATAGGTCCATCCACTTCAGCCTATTATCCTGCAATGTGGAGCCAGAAGACGGCAAAGACCCCAAAAGGTAGAAGTTAATGTTACTTCTTGTAGGGGAAGAATCCCTTCCTGACATCAAATATGGATCAATGACCCATCTCCAGAAATGTGGTAACTATAACCTGTAATATTATTACAATAAAGAAAAAGCATCCAAACCTTTTTGAATGGTTAGTGTATTCTCCATGACAATTTCCTCTGGCATAGAGTTCCATCATCTCACTGCTCTTACAGCAAAGAACCCCCATCCATGTCAGTGTACAAACCTTCTTTCCTCTAAATATAGAGGATATCCCTTTGTTACAGATATAGTTCTGAGTATGAAGAGATCTGTATAGTGACCTGTGATGTATGTATTTTCATAGATTGTAAGCCCTTTTTTGTCTGTACTTGAACCCTACAAATTGTACAGTGCTGCGGAATATGTTGGCGCTATATAAAATGTATTATTATTATTATAGTACATAGTGTTACGTCAATGCTGAAGATACAGAGGGGAAAAAAAGTATTTAGTCAGCCACCAATTGTGCAAATTCTCCCACTTATAAAGATGAGGCCGGCCTGTAATTGTCATCATAGGTAGACCTCAACTATGAGAGACAAAATGAGAAAACAAATCCAGAAAATCACATTGTCTGATTTTTAAAGAATTTATTTGCAAATTATGGTGGAAAATAAGTATTTGGTCAATAACAAAAGTTCATCTCAATACTTTGTTATATATCGTTTGTTGGCAATGACAGAGGTCAAACGTTTTCTGTAAGTCTTCACAAGGTTGGCACACACTGTTGCTGGTATGTTGGCCCATTCCTCCATGCAGATCTCCTCTAGAGCAGTGATGTTTTGGGGCTGTCGCTGGGCAACACGGACTTTCAACTCCCTCCAAAGGTTTTCTATGGGGTTGAGATCTGAAGACTGGCTAGGCCACTCCAGGACCTTGAAATGCTTCTTACGAAGCCGCTCCTTCGTTGCCCTGGCGTGTGCTTGGGATCATTGTCATGCTGAAAGACCCAGCCACGTTTCATCTTCAATGTCCTTGCTGATGGAAGGAGGTTTGCACTCAAAATCTCACGATACATGGCCCCATTCATTCTTTCATGTACACGGATCAGTCGTCCTGGTCCCTTTGCAGAGAAACAGTCTATTAAAAATGGCTTAGTGACCCATAACAACCAATCACTGCGCAGTTTTCATATTGCATTCTGCTTCTCAAAGCTGCTTTGTGATTGGTTGCTGTGGGCAAGACTGTTTTTCTTTTAGACAGTTTAATAAATCTGCCCTGTTGTGTCCCACTGATGGTACTGAGTTCTTTAGCAACCACCATAGTAAAGGAGGCCATATGCATTATACTAAGGTTGGTTGAATCCGCCAGTGTCAACTGGATCACCCAACTGTCTAATGTGTGTTAGATGTTTGGACAACATTTGAGCTGAATTTCAATGCGCCTGATCCTTTTCTCTCAAAGGAGATAGACTGCTCCATAAGGTGTCTCCCCAGCAAGTATTAAAGTTGTATGACCACCTTTATAATACGCTTGAAATGGGTTTACACAATGCTTTCCAGCAGCCTTTATTTCATGTGTCTCTTACTCTAGGTTCACATTAGCGTTTGAGCCTCCCTGTCCCTTATTCTGCTTAAAATCGGTGGAGATAAAAAAAAGTCCTGCAAGGAGGACTTTACTCTCCATAATTTTCGTCGGATACTGGGTGGAAACCTAGCTGACCTCATTATAGCTTATGGGGTCCGCGTGTAACCTCTTTTTTTAAGTGGATAGAGTTTCCATTTTTCGGGTCCCCAAGTGGACCTGAAAGATGGAAACCCGAACGCTAGTGTGAACCTAGCATTATTTTGTTTCCTTTTGAAGGTCCTTATCTGACTCAAAGGTTGTGGACCCCTTCTGACACGTACCTGAGTACTGCCCTAGTGTCCAAATGGTCAGTCCACTGCCAATGGTTCCCGAATATTAAATCAACTATAATCCTGGTATTAGAGACCAATTCAATGGTCACGTGAACAGCCAGTCACATGTCAAATTCAGAATCTTCCATATGTATTTTGCGTGCCTACAATTTTGTGTGTCTACAGGTATGATACTTTAGTCTTGTCTCACTGGGTCCTTTGCCAAGGACTAGCTATTAACTTCCACTCCTTTATTAAAATCACACTTAACAACATTTCAATCCCAAATTGTAGAACATTTGAAGCCATAACTCTGGGATGGCCAAAATGACCCCAGAAAAGATAAAACACCCCGTTTAACAAATATTAATGTAAAATCACCAAGTCTAGTTTGTTTGATAGTCTGTTAAAAATTGGGACTGTGTGTTGTTAAATGGTTACTCTTCAGCAACTCTTCAGCAAACTTTGCATAAATCAATAGTCCAAGTGAATATAAGAAGCTTTCTAATATATCTTATGAAATAAATTTCCTCCTTCTCCATTCATCAGGCTCCTTTCCTAATCCACCCTCATTAAACTGATGTTCACTCTGATATCTCTGCTGAATCCATCTTGGTCTCCCAAGACAGACTGAAAGCTGTCTGAAGCATCAGGTCACATGCTGCCAAACAGAAGTAGATGGAAAGGGAGGAGGAGCTGAAGGTGACATAAGCAAATGCACATGCAAACAGAGGCTGCTGCAGATAACATTTTTCTATCTCACCCCAAGTGCTTTATTTACAGTACATCAATAATGTTTAGCATTGTTCTGTAATATCCTAGATGCTGCTGCTGCTACTTCTGAGGAGACAGTGAGTTAGGGAGCAGAATCTCCTTTTTTTCATGTGCTGTCAATGAGAGACAAAATAACACCTAGTTTCCACCTACTAGCCTAGGGATTGCTGCCCCATATTTTTTCTTCTTTGATATCTCCTGCACATAGTGATGAGCAATAGATTAATATAAAAGGGGTTTTGCATTGAACTCTTTACAGGAGCTGACAGGTATATCGAAATAACTCTGACAACTTACAAGTTTTGAGGATCTTTTTAGTGAATAGGACAGTAAACATTTTTATGGAGTATATTCTGTATGCATTTCTGTTGAGCCAACACTTAAGTAGCATTTGCGGTTGTTTCATTCACATTCCACCAAGGTCCAGCTATGGAGCCGCGCCTGAATGTTTCTTCCCTTGAGGCCCATTCACACTGCTGTATGCTGTATGTTAGTTCAGTTGCACCACTGGAACCTGACCTGACATAGAACAGGAAATAGGGATCATTAATCATTGATCCCTATGAAAGCACCCAAATTGACATTTGCAAAAAAAAAACAAAACATGTACGAAAGGCCAAAATATTACATGCAACATTCTTGATCTGCACTGTGTCTCACGAATGATCCCGCAGGAATGAATGATTAATGGTCCCTGCGCGCTTTTCCACTCGAGATCTATGAACGCTTCTATAGGGATCAATGATTCCGGTTCAAGGTTTCATCTAAACAGTCTCAACCCTGCAAAACTAACAAGGGTTGTAAATTCCATCAATGTTTTAGCTGCTAATATGTTTCTAGTTATAGGAGTTCATGTGTCCCTGAGAAGAAGTATTTTCTGGGTGTGCATCTATCTTAAAATTACCCTTGTGTAAATCATTGTACTGTGTAAACGTGGCCAGACACTTAAGGCTCTGTTCACATCTGCATTGTTGCAACTTCTGTCAAAATGACAAAATAGTGCAGTAAAGTGCGGGGACCCATGAGCAAAACCTGAAGGACCTCATTATCGTCAATGAAGTCTGCGGGGTGCCATGGATACTCATCATGTCAGGAATCCAGCAACTCCAGAGTTTTAGTACTGACAGCTATTCCTCCCAACCTAATCATACATGTGTATGCCTGGTTCGGCTGTGCATGCATCTGTTCTCATTGGGGAGAAGGGAAATGAGGGTGAAGGATTGAGCATGTCCAAATCCAACATGCCCACTCCTTCTTTTCTTTTTTTCTGAATTTGCTGTCAGGGAATATTTGGGAACTTTGGTCCACCTAAGGATCTTCTTTTCCTACAGCTCTACGTTCATTGGAATGGGCACTTGTTTACACTTGCTTCAAGCATAAAGGTGCTGTATGGATTGGATATTAGCTTTCTTTTCTATTCACCAGTGGACAAACATATTGTAAATACATAAATTCCCAAGCCCAAGTCGGTCAATATTCAATGACCATCTTCTAAAGTAACCGAAGTCTCACTTTTTACCTTGTCACTGGTCTTTGTTGTTTTTTCTTATGTTTCAGATATCCATGTAAACCATGGCAGTCAATCATTGGCATCATAGGTAATGCTGGCATATACAGTATGAGACTGCTGAGGCCAGCGATTGGTTTCGCCGCCATGTCAAAACTGTAGAAAAATCAAGAAAGACTGGCATGGACCACTAGAGTGGGGATTTATCAGATAGGTCGTTCATTTTTTATTTTACGGAATTTTTCTCCCTTTTGCCTAATTGTTTGCCAATCCTGGTTCTTAAAGGAGTGTTCTGACTCTTGCTTTTATTATTTAATAGAAAAAAAAAATAAAACATAAAAACCTTTATTCACCTCTCCCCGGGACTCTGTTTCCAGCTCTGGTCTTCAGTTTACAAGTCCCTTGGCTGTTTGTGCCAGGTGACCACTGCAGCCAATCAAAGGCTGCCCTCAGTGGTGACCTCTTCAGAAACAGCACATCACAGCACTCATATACTGTTTGTGAATTGGTCACCACTGAGACCTGTGATTGGCTGCAGCAGTCATCTAGCTCAAATGGGATGTCACTGGTGATGTCAGCCAGATCTGTATACAGAATATCAGAGATGCCACTGATGGAGATGGGGAACCTTGGAGAGGTGAGTAAAGGTTTTTTATGTTAATGGCCCCCTCACAAGTACTATTGAATAAAAAAAAAAAAATAGTCGGAACACTCCTTTAATTTATTTTCATTAGAATTTTATTTTTCATTTAAATCTTTTAGGCTAAGGGCTTTTTTTTTTTTTTTAACCAAACCTATCTAAGAAGCTCTTATAGTTCTCCCTTCTGCTCAATCCACGCCTGGCTTTGGCTTAAAAAAAAAAAAAAAAAAAAAAAACGCAGCAAAATTAGCAAAAAAAAGGCGCCTTAGCCTAAAAGTTTGAAATAAAAAAAAAAAAAAAAGAGAAATGAAAAAAAAATTAAAGGGGTGTTCCGATTATTATAATTTTTTTATTCAATAGTGCTTGTGAGGGGGCCATTAACATAAAAAACCTTTACTCACCTCTCCTAGGTCCCCCATCTCCAGCGGTGGCAACTCTGATCTTCTGTATACAGATAATAATAATAATAACTTTATTTATATAGCTCCAACATATTCCGTAGCACTTTACAAATCAGAGGACACATGAACAGACGATATGAGACATTACTATGTGACAAAGAAATAAACATATCAAACAATAGGAGTGAGGACCCTGTTCGCTAGAGCTTACAATCTATGAGATCCGGCTGCAACGTGAGGCCTTAGCTTTAGAAGAAGAAAAAGGAACAAATTTCCCTAATTTTAACCTCGATTATAATAATTTGGGTTCATCTAGAGTTGAAATTATCGGAAAATATATAGTGTTTGAAAAAAGTAGAAGGGGGGGGAATAGCCCTCCATATAATTGACTCCAATGAATGCAGTGTATTATAATAAATGTAATAAATTTAAGGACAAAAGTGTGAATTCATGTGATCACATGACCAGACTCTTCCTTTAGCCTATATCCAGAGGTCACCACTTACTTCCCACACATAAGTCACTTCAAGTCATTTCCATAAGAATGAACAAAAGTGTTTCAAAAGTAGCGAAAAAAAAAAATGAAACTATTGATTTAATTGTCTTCCCTTGACGGCAAATGGAAGAAAAAAAAATTCTAAAAACCAAAGCATCTTCTGGTCATTTTTCTATGAGATAGTGATGTGCAGTGAATAACTTATTTACATGCAAATGCCGCAGCCTGAAATTGTATCGGATGGGAAAAGGCAGCCCCTGTTTAGGTAACAATGATGAGCAGAACTCTGCGGAGCCACCCCACTAAGTAATGGTTAACAAGGCGATGAGTGAATTAGTGAATGGCAATGAGGTTTTAATTGGTGACACATTATATTTATCAATCTGACAGCGGAGGAGCATACAGCCACCTCCCTTGTTGTGTGTTTTTCTCTGCTTCGCCTCTCATTCAGGCCTCTTCATCCGAGATCTCGCGTCAATGGGGACGACCCGGAACGTTGTGAAAGCCTCCAGGAAAACATCACAAAACTCTGAATCCTGTCTAAATGATAACTGTGAATTATTCATTAGGCCCTTTAAAGCAGTGTATAAATCAGGCCGCGAAACAATCCACCTCCCTATTGTGCCAGTTCATTTGTTTAGAGCGGGGTCTGAAGACAGAGATCCCCCTCCTCCTTACAGGCACTAGTGATCTGTGACTCGGAGGAGATATTAAGAAGTGTTTAATATTTTTAACAAGGTCTCTTTGTCACATGGGATCATTGAAATGGGCACCGCTGATAAAAGTAGGTCACGTCTCAGGAAGATTACATATTTAAAGGGTGAAAAAAATGCTTAGAGGCGCAGAATAGAAACAGGGGACTAATAGGCGCTCAGGGCTGACATTGATATAGAAGGAGACATATTTAAAGGGGAATTTTCTTCATACAGATGGAAAATCGAGAAAATTGCTAAGGCCAACACTTGTATTAGAAAGCTGGAAGCTGTCATGTGATTGAATGTCTTGTGTATATTACATGTATGTCATGCCATATATGTCTTATATCATGACCTATTCTGTCTTATATCATGTTTTTATTTACTTGATACCTTTTTGTGTTCCGCATCATGTACTATATCATGTTTCATTTACTGTACCAAATACTGTGCTATATTGTGCATTATATAGTGTTATTTACTTGATATCTTCAGCAGTGACAACTTTACAACTAACAATGAATCATGTATGATATTACGTTTAAAGAGGATGTCAGGGCAAAATAAATATTTTTAAAATAGGCCGGGGAAGGTAAAAAAAAAAAAAAAAATCAACTTGCCTGTAGCCGATTTTCTGGTGTCCTCCCAGTGCGGTCCGGTCCTGCTGCTCCGGTGTCTTCTCAAATTGAAACTCTTCGCCGGCTGTGACATCCCAGATCCCTTCCGCGGAAGCCGCTGATTGGCCTCATCAGTCATGTGACCGCTGAGTCCAATCATCAGCCTCAGGAGGAGACCCAGAACATCACAGGTAGTGACGTCACATTCTCTTCGCTGTGGCAGGGACTTCCGCTGGAAGACAACAATGGACCGGCAGGACCGGACCGCGCTGGAGGCACCGAAGTACCGGGAAAAGTGAATATGAATTTTTAACATTTCTTTCACCTCCCCCAGCCTATTTAAGGTATAGCATTTTTGAATGGACAACCCCTTTAAGCTAGAGCTACATGACGACTTTGGCCGCAACTCCCATTGTCTGACCAAAGATCGCCATGTCGCCCTGCGACTCCTTCAATGTAAGTGACTGATAATGCAACTAGAATATGCAGTCGCAGCATCCTCAGTGTTGCAATGCGACTCTATTCACTTACATTGGTGAAGGTTTCGCAGGACAACACGGTAATCTTTGGTCACACAATAGGAGTCATAGCCAAAGTCGCCATGTAGCCCTAGACTTATGTAATTAATTCCTTCATGTGTCATATACCATGTATTATATTATATGATCTATTATGAGTTATAAGTTTTATATCACGACATTATGTTGTTATCAACTTCCTCTTTATTTTCCTTATATAATGTCTTGTATCATGTGCTATATCATGTCATACTTATCTTATGTCATGTCTTATTCTGTCTGATATCATGTTGCTACACACCTAATATCTTCATGTGCTATACAATGTGTTGTACCATGTGCTATACCATATGTTACATGTCTTATATTATGACATATTATGTCTGATATGTTGTTAGTCACCCAATATCTTCCTGCGCTATATGATTGTTATATTTTCTATTCTATAATGTACTATAGTAAGGGTAATATGTCGTATGACATATTCTGTCTGGTCTCATGTTTTCACCCATCCAATATCTTCATATGCTTTATAATTTGTTATATTTTCTATTCTATAATGTGTAATGGGTAATATGTCTTATGATGTATTCTGTTTGATATTGTGTTGTTACCCATCCGATATTCTGTCTGATATCATGTTGCTACACATCTAATATCTTCATGTGCTATACAATGTGTCGTACCATGTGTTATACCATATGTTACATGTCTTATATTATGACATATTATGTCTGATATGTTGTTAGTCACCCATTATCTTCCTGCGCTATATGATTGTTATATTTTCTATTGTATAACGTACTATAGTAAGGGTAATATGTCGTATGACATATTCTGTCTGGTCTCATGTTTTTACCCATCCAATATCTTCATATGCTTTATAATTTGTTATATTTTCTATTGTATAATGTGTAATGGGTAATATGTTTTATGATGTATTCTGTTTGATATTGTGTTGTTACCCATCCAATATTTTCATTTGCTATATGATTGTTATATTTTGTATTGTATAATGTGCTATAGTATGGGTAATATGTCATATGGCATATTCTGTCTGATATCATGTTTTTACCCTGCCGATATCTTCATATGCTATATGATTTGTTATATTTTGTATTGTATAATGTACTATAGTATGGGTAATATGTTGTATGACATATTCTGTCTGATCTCATGTTGTTACCCACCCATAATCTTCTTTTGCTATATGATGTGTTATATCTTGTCTTGCCTTCATGTATGTCATACCCTTATGTGTTTTAATGAAACAGAACTGCTGTATTTTGCTGCTAGTAGTAACCATTGAGGCTTAGGCGTTACAGGTGTCACCAGTGTGGACAGAGCAGGACGTCACTTACGAGAAAATGGTGGAAAGAAGAGATGGGAGACAAAACCCTTGTTATACCAGGCCTTTGTTTCTTCAGACAGGAGGTTGGCTAGATCAGCAGGTTGCAAGGGAACTTGGGTCACTCCATATTGAATAGGATTGTGTTGGCATTGGCCACAGCTGTGCTATCTTTACTCCCAGCTGAGCCACCAACCCTGTCAACTTTTGTCTTACATTGTGGCTTGCTCAGAGTACCAATTTTACACAGAGATAATTGCATAGAAGTTTCTTTGTCATCCACCCATTCTCCACTTCCTTCACTTATTCTCCTGACTCCGGCCATCCTGTGCTACAGACAACGGCGACGTACGTTACTCTTGTCTAAATAAAGGAAATAAGGCCAGGAACTCCTCCACCCCTTTTCTCTAGGAGCTCGAGATACTCACTGTGCTGCTATATTTCAGACACACAGTTCTTTTTCATTATTGGTGAACACTATAATTTTAGCATAAAGCTTCACAAAAGCGGCCAATTTCCTGCAAATCTTTATTGAATGGGATATTTTGTGCTAGATTCATGTTACGAAATCTTTGTCTCTTTAGATTTTTCCATTTTGCGAATTCTACTTTTTAAAATTTGACTTCAATGGGATAGAATCAAGGACGTACCTATAGGGCATAGAGAGTTTGGAATCGCATGCATGACCTGGGGCATGAGGGAGTTCATATACTTGTACCCCATGATAATTGGGGGGCTCTCAGAGACATAACTTGAGGATCCTGAGCCCCAGTACAAAATATGTACAACTTTTCATTATACAAACAGAAACATTTGTCTCTCAATATTTGTCTGAAACTGGACAACTCCTTTAAGGGATTCTGTCACCATGTTTATTACTGTTCAGAGAGATAAAGCTGTCAGTCTGCAGAAGGGGTATATAGGGAGCTCTTATTACATGAATACTCTCTTAGATCACTGTGTTCGTGACATGCTGCAACTAATAAACTGTACATTTCAAAGAAACAACACAATACTTACAGATAGCCGACACATCGCTGAAATCCGCCTATCTGTCAGTACTTTATGTCCACCCTCACAGAGGGCAGCATAAACATGGTGACAGATTCTTAATAGCTCTTTTCAGGTAAACTACTTCATTCCAGTTCATTCTAAGTTTAGCTTAGTAACCTCTACATAGTCTTTAAACACTTTGTCGTGCTCCAGCTACTTGCTGACAGGTATGCTTTTATCTCAAATTGAGAATTTTGGATTTAAAACTGGATTTATTCTGCTTACTCTGGATATCTACAAATAACTTCCAACTTGAAGTTTAAGTATTTCTTGTCTGAAAATTTAAATGTTTGACATAAATTTCTACAAAATGTTATTATTATTATTTATTATGCTTACTTATATAGCGCCATCATATTCCGCAGCGCTTTACAAACATTGTCAGTCACTGTCCCATATAGGGCTCACAATCTACATTCCCTATCAATATGTCTTTGGAGTGTGGGAGGAAACCGGAGTACCCGGAGGAAACCCACACAAACACGGGGAGAACATACAAACTCCTTGCAGATGTTGATAAAGATTGTCACCTTGTCTGTAGTCTCTAATATTATCTGAGAGAAATGATCTACACATAGGTCCGCCATTATTCATTTATACGGTAAACCAATTCAGGCTGGATTCACAGCTGAACTTGCATCCCATTCGGGGATTCTGTCCCCCATTACGCTTGAAAAATGTGGAGAGAAAAGCCAACGGACCCCATTATAGCCTATGTGGGCCTTGGGTTTCTGCGGGTAACTGCTTTTTAGGCCAGTCACAACAAAGTGGATAGGATTCTAGCTAATCCCATTGCTACTTTGCGGTAAAATACGCTCAGCGGACAAGCTGCGATTTCCAAAACCGTCACAGTTTTGGAAATCACAGCACGTTAATTATACTATGGAAACGCTGGCGGTTTCCCTATAGGTATAATGGAAGCAGAAAATCCACAGAGAAAACCCCTGTGAACTTTCTATGTAAGGTGCTGCAGGAATATCTGTGATGCGTTGCTGTCGCAGTTTTTCCCACAATGCTTTATTGCTGCGGGACTCCACATGGGGCCTTAGCCTTATGCGGAATTGGTTTCCATTTTTCGGGTCCCCAAGCAGACCCAAAGAACGGAAACCTGAGCGCAGGTGTGAACTTAGCATCAGTGTCTCGTCTCATCACAATAATTATAGGAAGGTGACAGAAGAACTGTATATAATAGTCAGCATTGTAGATGACAATCGGCAGGGTATGTCCCCATGGGATATACACACTGAAGATTACCTTTCACTGACTTGCCGTCGGCTAATCTGCTACGTTGCACAGTCGTAGCAACGAGGATGAAATCTCATTCACATGCTGCTCAAAAATAGTAATGGATGAATGCCGCCACCACCACTAGCACTCTCTAAACAACCTTTCTTATCAACACAGCCATTATCCATAATATGGTAGCATCCAGACCTCACAAGCAAGTATATGTCTGAAGATGGAAATTGTGAATGTTGCAGACAGTCCGTATTTTTTCTTTTTCTTTTGAGTGAATTGTGAACCACAAACACTTTGCACAGAATTATTTCATATATGGATATTGTCTGCATCAGATGAAATCAGAAGAAAGCCTGCGCCAAAAACTCCACAGCCCACATCAGAGAACATCCTTATCGATTTCTATCAGCTTATGATATCCACATCCATATCCGCCTAGACCCGTGGCCTTAAAAAGCACTGGAGATATTGATCCATTGAGGCCTTTTTACTTGAAATCTTCAGAAAAAAAAACATCAGAATTTTAATTAAAGCAATACAAAAGTTCTTTAGAAAATAAGACAATTCTAGAAGATCCTCTGTCTATTCTTTATTGCATTTTTGCTTTTATTCATTTTATTTTTTATTCTTTTTTCAAATCTATTTATTTTATTTGGATGATGCTATTATTGTGCACACGGGACATATCATCATTAATAAGGTGTAATAGGTTTATAATGACCAGCGCCTTTAAATTCACCTCCAAATAGGGTTGTCTTCTGCTGGACCTCTGGGCTCAACAGTTAAAGGGGTTGTCCAGGATAAATGGCAAATCCAGGGGTGCTGGGTATAGTGCAAAATAAAAAAAGCAATACTCACCTACCCCTGGTCCTCCGTTTGGTCAGCACATTCTCCATTCCCCCTAGTACCTTGTCAAGTCAGAAGTAAAGCGGCTCAGGTGACGCCTGTGACCAGTCACTGGATTTAGTGGTCAGATGTGTACCGGTGACATATCAGCAGTGACATCACCAGTACTCAACCAGTGGATACCAGTGATTGACCACAGTAGTTCCCTGAGCCTCTTAACATCCAGCTGGTTCAGTTCAGGCACCAGAGAGAACAGGGGACGTGCCAAACAAACAGAGGACCTAGGGTTAGTATCACTTCTTTATTTATTTTCCCCAGGTATGTCATTTATCTTGGTCCTGACAAACCCTTTAATTATATTTTGGCCTTGTGGCCAACTGAAGACGTGGACACACTATGTCACCAAAGGATTTGGCATGAAGCTAAACCAGTAAACAAAGCCTAAGGGATTGTAAACTTTTCACTCTTTCTTCCCAGTACCAGCGCAGAGGCATATTTGCCAGCTGCACTGAATTTGCCATATTTATCCTACATTTTCAGAAACAATATTATTAAATTTGACTTTTCCTGGGCAAGCTCAAGCCCTGCCTGGTTTGGAGGGCTTGAAATAACCAGATTTTACCAACAAAAATGTTGATAGCTATGCAGCGGGCAGGTGAGATTGCCAGATGGTGCAAGGATCAAGGCTGGCAGAGTAAAGTTGTGCATGGAGAGTAGGCAGAGATCAGGGCTGGCAGCAGACAGAAGAACGTAGGCAGGAGAAACAAACACCAATCCAGACATGAACAAAAAAAGACCTATTGTTAAGACACAGAACACTGTGGGAAGGATTTCTATAAAGCAGCATTTGGTATGCACAGGCCTTTGTATGCGCTAGCCCACAGCCAGAGCAATGACGCAGGAAAGAGCTGCGGCTGGAATAAGGAAACTGAGCACCTCTGTAGGTGAGCTGGAGCAGGACCAGCTCCAGGTTTAGTCGGCCCTTGGGTGATAGAGCCTCAGTGGGCCCCTTTGCAGTGCAAGTGGCAGCAGTGTGTTCCTGTAAAAGCTGCTGCAGCAAAACACACCTGAAATTGAGTGGTTTTGTTGCTGCGCACCCTGCTAGATTTGCTGTAGGTCTTCCATAGCTTTCAACCTTTGCATTGCAGCTGTGGGTGTGACCTGCAGCGATAATTGAGGGTTTAAAACCACTGTGCTTTAAGTTGCTGCATATAGATGAAATTTTTAGGGACAAATAACTCTGTGAGTGCCGGGGCAGGGAGTCCAGAGAGCTGTGAGGGGTAAGTAATACTGAATCCTGTAGCACCGCTCACCTCCCAGTCTGTTAGCAGGCAATGATCCTTTCCCCTCCACCCTCAACAGCTCTGGAGCCTGACTCCGAATTTACTAATAGTGCTTAAGTTTTAGACAGATTTATCGAAGTGTCTGATGCTGTTTGATAAAACTGGCGTATTGTTAGACTGTCTAGTCTAAGATTACGCTAGGTTCACACTGGCGTTGCCTCTCTGTTGTTCTGGTCCGTCGGAGGCCCAGAACAACAGAAAGGCGGCCCACTAAAATAGCAGTAACACGTGGGTTCTGACGGACCCCATTGACTATAATGGGGTTCATCAGGTGGCTGTCGTTATAAAACTGAAACCAGCAGAGGAAAACGTCCTCTGTGCAGGATTTTTTTTCCTCTGTCAATGGACAGCGGCACAGATGTGAACGTAGCCTTAGATGGCCTCAAAATTTGATGTATTTTTGGCACAACTGAGCTCATCCTAAACCCAGCCACTTTTCACATAACCCAAACCCCCTTTTTGTGTAAGTCGTAAAAGTTTCTAAAAGACTTGATAAATTGGCATATCTTAGACAGTTTTTTGGTGTAAATTACACCAGAATTCTGGCACATTTAGCATAGTAAATCTCCTACATTGTTGTAAATCAATTATGTTCTTCACCAAATTGTGAAGCATATCTACATTTAGTGATACCCAACAAAACTAGTACAAGCCCTGTCTCTACCATATATAAAATGTGAATTAAATATGGCGTAAAATTGTACGATGGCGTTAATTGATATTATTCTGTAATTAAAATGCTAATTCTTTGCCATGTCTGGTACAGTTGTCATAAGCAGCTGCCTTTTCGTTGGTGAGAAGATGGATAGAGTCCCGGGCGAGCAATGATTAACAGGTCTGGCAAATGCCTCATTACCCTTGTACACGTATTACAGTAGTGATTCAGATAGCACACGTGAAACCTCTTCCAAACAAGTATATATCATGCCCAAAAACCATTGTGACTCTAGTAATATTGCGAGATGATAGATCTTTACATATTGAAAAGAAAGGTCAGTATAATAAATACACATTTATGAGACTGCACTTGCCAATTAGCCTTTATTTCATTGCTTATAGTCTGAATAGTAATGGAGGAACGTGTTTTATCTGATTACTCAGATAGGCTCCTAAAGGCTCCCGAAGTCACTACATAAGACTGTGATAGAAGAAGTAGTAAGAGAGATTCATATAGGACCTAAAACCTTAGTTACTTGGTCAGTGCAGGTCGGATCAGAGAGGAAACTTAAACTTTATGGGTCCCATTGCAAAATTTGTAACAGGTTCTACTCCTTTCACACCTGCTGGGTGCCATTTCTAATATCGAAGTCTTAGTAGAGCCATCTTTGGTTCCTCCTAAGACATCACTGCCATACCTAACAAGTTAGGGTTAGTATAAATCTATAAATTTAACCCTTGTGCCTGGGACCACGCCCCAACCCAGGAACATCCCTTTAGGGGTGGGATTTGCTCTTCTCAGGCTAGAATAGACCAATTTTTCTGGAGAAAACAGGACAACCATGGCAAATTTAGGACTGTTGGCAACTATGCAGGACCTGTGCATAAACAATATGCATGGATTTCTATAAGAAAACAACGGCAACTGTTATATTGACAAACTGTCATGGAGTAAAGGAATGAGAGTTGGTAGGAAGGGAACCATGCTTTGACTCTATACGGGAACCAGAAATTCCTAATGATGGTTCTGCCTGAGCCCACAATGTCCTGACACTGGCCAGCAGTAGACTGGTCATATAACTCCTTAGATACTGTTGTTAATAGCAACAACAGCATTCTGGTGGTTAGCCAGATATATTAGCAATGATTTTTATTGTCCTCATATCCTTATTATCCTTATGTGTCAAACTTTATTTTGCCTCCTGAGAACTGCAACTGCTTGGTTAGCTGATGTTATAGATGCCTGTAGATAGGTAATCGGTAGGAAAATACAATTTGGGGCCAGCAAACCCCTTGCCCTGTGGTCATATAGGGTCAAACTGCTTGGTCATCCCCCAAACACAACATTTTATAATTCAGAAAACCCAACTGATACATTGACACTTGTAATGTTAAAGAGGACCTTTCACATCCTCATGTACTGTATATGCGGTTTTACATACCGCTAGAAAGCCGACAGCGCACTGACAGTACAGGGCTATGGAACGAGTACAGAGAGAGGGGGCATTACTTACCGCCCAGTGATGATGCTGAGCTGTGAAGAACGCCCCCCCAGTACAGGGCTATGGACACGTACTGTCAGGGAGGGCGTTCCTCACAGCGCAGCTAGACAGTCAGGAACGCCCTTCTAACAGTGAACGGTGAAATTTATACCCGCGATATCTCCAGCCCTGGGGCATACAACGGGAAAGCCAGTGCGCTGTCGGCTTTCTAGCGGTATATAAAACCGCATGAGGATGTGAAAGGTCCTCTTTAAGGCTCTTTTCACCTACGATTTTGTCTCCCTAGTGCTTTTACTATCATATTATTTTGAGGGAAGGCTCAAAACTATACCACTTAAAGGCATACAGTATAGATCTCTCACAGTGTCCCATATTAAAAAAAAAAATCTTTATACACAATATACATTCCTCTACTGTATATATCGGTATAGGAAAATGCAGCAGACTTTCTTCCGATGCAGTGAAAAAAAGTTTGACAATTCGGTAGTTACCAATGGGGCATTATTTTGACACACACAGGGTCAACAGGGTCATATAGATATGTTCTTCATGTGCTCCAGAAGCCTTCCTGCTACCTCTGCTATAGGTAGTATAGAAAGTATATGTAAACAGAGTGTAATAAGAATGATTCATTTTATTTTAGCTACATTTTTTCTCTTGTGGCAGACATTATTTTACTCATGATCACGAGTCCTGTGAATTCCCTCCTCTTGATGTATGTAGCCTGCCAGTAATATGCCATGCCACCATGTCCAGAGCGATGTGCCCCCTGTCCTAGGTTACAAGGTAATACCACGAGACACTCTTACATATCCTGTTTTGTTAGCTAGATTCTGCATGATGGAAGATCCTGCTTACCTTGCAATCACATTAGTGATTATATTTTGTGTTTATGTGTTTTTTTGTCAAAACAACATAAAAAACTTATTGTGTGTTTTCAGTCATTGCCATTGGATGCCAATTAATGGTAAAATGTACCATTCTGCATCTTTGTGGATTGGTTATTTACAGGCATGGTTAGACTTATGTGGGATGATGTGCTCTGCCTTATGTTGCGGTGTTCTCTGTTGATGTCCTCCAATAGATTGTCATACATTGTGCTAAAAGCATACCATATAGTTAACCATACAGTATAGTATATACTTAAATAATTTAGCCAAATTTTGGCAAAATAAAACTTGCATTTTCATAAATAACAATGCTCTACAAAAGAAACCCAGACTGTACAGCGCAACACAATGTCACATAAAGTAAATACCACCATACAGTGCTCAAATAATACCAATATATTATGACCAACCAACATTGTCCTTCCTAAAATAATTTAATGCCCATTCTATAGAATAAATAATATGCTATAGAATTAATATTAAGACAAACCTGGTGATCGGAGACCCTTGGTTTAACACCCCGATGGCTGGCCTTGTATACAGGATTTGCAATGTTAGATATTTGGGTCCTATAAATATAACTGATTGAAAAACAGGTGATAACTGATATTGTATACATTACTTGTTCAAGCAGTTTAAAATCATCTATAAAAGTAAAGAAATTTATGAACTTTTTAGATTTACTATTGGGGTTTATGTACACAGTTTTTTACAGCTCCATATTCCTGAGTGGTTTGGAGCCATTATAAGGTGGTAAACAAGGTTTTCATCCCTCTGTGCAATGCTGTCATATTATAGACAAAAAATATATATACACACGTGGACAAAATTGTTGGTACCCCTCGTTTAATGAAAGAAAAACCCACAATGGTCACAAAAATAACTTGAATCTGACAAAAGTAATAATATATAAAAACATGTTGACAAGCCACAAAGCTTCTGGGAGAATGTCCTATGGACAGATGAGACAAAAATCTAAATTTTTGGCAAGGTACATCAGCTCTATGTTCACAGACGGAAAAATGAAGCATATCTTGAAAAGAGCACTGTCCCTACTGTGAAACATGGAGGAGGCTCTGTTATGTTCTGGGGCTGATTTTCTGCATCTGGCACAGGGTGTCTTGAATCTGTGCAGGGTACAATGAAATCTCAAGACTATCAAGGGATTCTAAAGAGAAATGTGCTGCCCAGTGTCAGAAAGCTTGGTCTCAGTCGCAGGTCATGGGTCTGGCAACAGGATAATGACCCAAAACACACAGCTAAAAACACCCAAGAATGGCTAAGAGGAAAACATTGGACTATTCTGAAGTGGCCTTCTATGAGCCCTGACCTAAATCCTATTGAGCATCTTTGGAAGGAGGTGAAACATGCCGTCTGGAAAAGGCACCCTTCAAACCCGAGACAACTGGAGCAGTTTTTTCATGAGGAGTGGCCAAAATACCTGCTGAGAGGTGCAGAAGTCTCATTGACAGTTACAGGAATCGTTTGATTGCAGGGATTGCCTCAAAAGGTTGTGCAACAAAATATTAAGTTAAGGGAACCATCATTTCTGTCCAGGCCTGTTTCATGAGTTTTTTTTTTTTTTAAATTCTGTTGAAGCATGGTTGAAAAGCAATGACTGCCTTTCATTTGTTCATTTTCATAGAATTTTTATATATTATTACTTTTGTCAGATTCAAGTTATTTCTGTAACCATTGAGGGTTTTTCTTTCATTAAACGAGGGATACCAACAATTTTGTCGACGTGTGTACATAAAAAAGCCTTTATTAAGTAAAAAATATTTTAAAAAATGTGTGTAACTAGCTGTACTTTTTATTTTACTGTTTCTATTGAGCAAAAGTAGTAGAACAGAAAATATATAAATATGGTATTGGTCCAATTGTAATGACATGCACAATAAAGGTAATACATTATTTATGCTCCAAAGTGAACAGGGCAAGACTCGGGATATGTTCACAAGGCTGAATTTAGGACAAATTCTGCCTCAAAATCAACTCCAAATTCTACCTGAAATCTGCTTTCCAAAAGATAAAATAAGCTCAGATTCCACCTTATAACTCCCATTGAAGTGCCTGGCTAATCCAGAATTTGCAAATTCTGTGGCAGATTCCGCTGCTCAATTTGGTGAAGCAGAAAAATTTAGCTTCTATTTTCTGAAGCTGAGTTTTTTTTTGCTTGTACAAATTCCGCCATGTGAACCTACCCTTAAAATATAAAAAAAAGAATTCTATTCTCCTCCGGGAAGAGTTAATACAAGTGGTGGCACTGAAAACTACAACTTGACCAGCAAAAAAGAAGACCTCATATGACTACGTTGATGGGAAAGTAGATTCTGCCTTATTCAATGCTATGATGAAGAAATAAAAAATTGTAGAGTCCTTATGGCCCAAAAGAGGCATCCTTAAGTATGGTGGCTGAGTGCCTTGTAGCAAAGAAGTCCTAGTTTGAATCCTGCCAAGGACAACATTTGCAAGGAGTTTGTACGTTCTCCCTGTGTTTGCGTGGGTTTCCTCCGAGAATTCTGGTTTCCTCCCACACTCGAAAGACATACTAAAAGGGAACTTGGACTGTGAGTCCTAAATGGGACAGCAACTGACAATGTCTGTCAAGTGCTGCAGAATATGATGGTGGTATATAAGTAATAGAAATAAGTAAATAGTTATCTGCTAAAATGACTCTGAAAATCCCTTCTCTATTGGGACTGTAGGACATATGACTCGTGTCTAGAGAAGTCATGAGATGGGAGAAGTGAGCAGGAACTGTAGCAGATAAGAGAAGACTGGTTTAGTCTGAAGCTATAGCCAAAAAGCAGCTGTTTATCACAGCCTAAGACTTTCCTCACATCACTACATGTCAGTACAGGTCCCTCTAAGAGAAAGACAGTTATAGAGCAGATTCTCCTGTACATACTGTGTGCAGTGTATTGCAGATAGTCTACAATGACCAGCTCAGACAGAACTATTGTGTCTAGATATAGCAGGGGTAGGCAACCTTTGGCACTCCAGCTGTTGTAAAACTACAACTCCCAGCCTGCATACTTGCTCTGCTGTTCTTGGAACTCCCATGGAAGTGAATAGAGCATGTTAGGAGTTGTAGTTTCACAGCAGCTGGAGTGCCGAAGGTTGCTGATCCCTGAGATATATCATACAGAGGAAAAAACTGCTAAACAATGCAGAATGTAAGTCATATAATGACTAGCGATCACGTTACTCCTCATGTACACATACATGGCAGCTTATCCTGAAATGTCAAAAGAAGATACTTTTTTTATCTAAACTTCATATTGTCTATTTTGCCATATCATAAGCAAGTCTCATCTACAATAGTGTGAACCTTCCTTTGACTATTGACAGCTGGAGACTTCTGACAACTTCTGTGATGACTAAATCTACACTAGTCAGCAAAGGAGCCTTTGTTATACCTTCAATTTTTCTCATGATACATTTTAAGTTATCTGAACTGTGCATCAGGAAAGATAGGAATGTACCCTGTCCAGAAATAAGGCTAAGCAGCAGTGATGTACGTCACCATTGTCAGAAAGCCTTATTGTCCTATTTAAGCTGACAGCACCTTACAGGGAAAGCCCTTTAATTTGTGAACCACTCTCTCCGAGGTTACACGTTCATATGTTTGCTCCTATAATCTTAGTTAATAGTGTATGGCACAAATCATGACCATAATACATGTTCTACAAACATATACAGTATATAACATGATCCGACAAGTGGACGTGAATATGATATAATTCTATTATACTTAATACAAAAATTGTACCCCCCGGAAAATTGCATTGAAAAGTGGTATTCTAGGGGCAGGTCTTCCAAAAAAAGATTGTCATTATATATAATATGAGGTTGAAAGGGATGGTCTTGTCAAAGAGGTTCTTTCGAAGAGGTTCCACTGTAGAAGGCAAATCTTATTGATCCACGGAAGCCTGTGCGCTGGTCGTGCCATTCATTCACAGACAGCGGCTAGCACACCCGCCTTAGGCTGTACTCACATGAAAAATGGCTGGGTGCTTGCAGGACTTTTAAGCGGATTCGGGGACGGAAACCCTGAATAAGAGCAGGTACAGAGGCAGATTCTGAGTGACATGTATAGTCACATGGTCCTCCATTTACAGCTAAGGATGGGATTAGTACGTGCAGGTGCCAGAGTCTGACAGAATGGGGATGGTCATAGGTAATAAGGCACATGGCACCAAGTGGGAAATGGGGCATCATACTGTGTGGGGAAGTTATATTGCATTATACTGTGTATAGGGACACTAAGGAGAATTATTCTGTGTACAGAGGCACTAAGGAGCATTATACTGTGTATAGAAGTATTAAGGAGTATTAATCTGTGTATAGGGGACACTAAGGAGCTTTATATTGTCTATAGGGACACTAAGGAGCATTATACTGTGTATAGAAGTATTAAGTAGTATTAAACTGTGTATAGGGGACACTAAGGAGCATTATACTGTATATAGGGGATCTGGCATTCTACAGAACAAAATAGCGCAGCATGATGCACTGTTGCAGGGGTCGGCAACCTATTGCACGCGTGCCACTCTTGGCACGCGAGGCTTATTACCTGGCACCCGGCAGCGGACTCCTCACCCAGCAGTTTCGATCGGACCAAACACGTCCGAAACGAAACTGATATTATTATACGGTGGGGTCTCTTCAGACTCCCGAGTATAATAAGCGGAGCCCCCGGGGAGATAATCAAACATAAAAAACAATGTTACTCACTATTCCACGCTCCGCAGCCGCTGTGTACTCTTCAGGCGCTTCTGCCTGTAGTCAGCTGACAGGGCCTCAGGTGTCACGTCTGCGTCTGACGTCATTACGCATAATGACGCGACGCGACCCCTGAGACTCAATGAGCAGTCGCTGACTACAGGCAGAAGCGCCCGAAGATACAGAGCGGCTGTGGAGCGTGGAATGGTGAGTAACATTGTTTTCTTATGTTTCATCACCTCTCTTTGCCCTCCACTTATTATACTCTGTGGTCTGAAGAGACCCCACAGTATAATAATAGCTAGTGAGTGGCACAAATTGGAATATTATAAAAGTTAGAATATTATACCGTGTGCAGGGGCTACTATGGAGGATAACACAGTGTGCTGGGGCCACTATGGGACATATACCGTGTGCAGGGGCCACTATAGAGCATAATACCGTGTGCAGGGGTCACTATGGGACATATACCATGTGCAGGGGCCGCTATGGGACATATACCGTGTGCAGGGGCCGCTATGGGACATATACCGTGTGTAGGCGCCGCTATGGGACATATACCGTGTGCAGAGGCCGCTATGGGACATATACCGTGTGTAGGGGCCGCTATGAGACATATTGCTGTGTGCAGGGGTCGCTATGGGAAAAATACTGTGTACAGGGGCCGCTATGGGACATAATACCGTGTGCAGAGGCCGCTATGGGACATATACCGTGTGTAGGGGCCGCTATGAGACATATTGCTGTGTGCAGGGGTCGCTATGGGACAAATACTGTGTACAGGGGCCGCTATGGGACATAATACCGTGTGCAGGGACCGCTATGGGACAAATACCGTGTACAGAGGCTGCTATGGGACATAATACCGTGTGCAGAGGCCGCTATGGGACATAATACCGTGTGCAGAGGCCGCTATGGGACATATACCATGTTGCAGGGGCCGCTATGGGACATAATACCGTGTGCAGGCGCCGCTATGGGACATAATACCGTGTGCAGGGATTGCTATGGCTGTGGGACATAATACCAGTGCAGGGACCACTATGGGACATTATTCTGTATAACGGTGTGTTTTCTAAATTAAGGATGTGTTTTTGCACAGAAAACTCAGGCTTTGGTTTTTTTTTGTGCAAAAATGCACCAGTTTTACATCGAATGAAAAAGTTCCAGTGGCATAAGAATATAACTGCATCCAGATACATAGTGTGTTTTCACCATAAGGATGCCGCCATACGGTGCTCCTGGACACATTTACCACTAATTGGCGGCTGTACATGTACTTTCATTGCTTTTAATCAGAAAGTACAGGAGCGTCCCAGGAAATAGTAGTAAAGGCATGTGTCCTAAAGCATCTGGTGGCAGCACTTTTCTGTTATGGTTTGTGGTATATGACTTTAGTTTAGGGGTCGTCAGACTTACAATTATTGACCGGCACTCCGAGTACCTCATCTTTGATTTTTTTATTAAAATCGGCACGCCGAACAGAAAAGGTTGCCTACCCCTGCACTATTGTGTTAGATTTTTTTTAACCTGCAATGGAAGCATCTAATGCACATATGAACACAAATCTGGCCACGTTCACACAGCTGTAATCTACTCCTTGTATTACAACTGCAAATCCCGTTATAATAACTTTTATGTAGGGCTCAAAAATATGAATTATTGCGCAGCACACCAAGTACCTAATCCTTGATTTTTTTTTTATATAAGCCGGCACACCGTACAAAAAAGGTTACCTACCCCGGCTGTATCGTATCCTGCTCTGACAGGGCAGCAGATATCACCTGACAGGTTCACTTTAATGCTTAAACTCTTGCCTAGTGGCAGGTGCTGATGCTCATTTACATGTAACGCTTATCACTAGGATCTGAAGCATTCGGATTGTTCGTAACAATAATTACTTATCCCTATTGTTATAACAAGTACGAAGACAACTGACGGTAATTGGTTTCATAAGTAGAATGTGTAAATGGATATTTAAACATTTCTCCAAAATCTGGTGCTACCATATACTGCGTATCTGATGTCTGATGACTCTTGAGTCCAAGAGTTTTATTAGCAAGGGATATAAAGATGTGGATAGATTTACTATTCCTACAGCTGAACCTGCTTACCATGACCTATAGGTGGATCACAGTCAAGAACCATCATCCTTAAAGAAATCACTAGTGAAGTGCAAACATCTCTTTAAAGAGGATCTGAAATGGATCTGATGTCACCCTGAACATTTTGGTGTTGAGTTTATCCAAATCTGTTCAGCTTTTCTATCGATATAAGCCCCTTCAGTATTGATGCAACTAGGGTATGGTAGCCAAGTGGGCGGTAACACTGCATGACATACAGGACACAATCACCCAGAGAAATCAGTGTTACCGCCCACTTGACTTAATACCCTAATTGATATCAATACTAAAAGGACTTATATCTTTGGAATGACTGAACGGATTCAGATAAAAAAAAAAATACCAAAATGTTCAGGGAGACAGAGTGGAGGATGTATGTCATTGGGCATTTCAGATCGGGTCACATGTCCTCTTCAGATGCCAGTCCTTTTTGGAGCCCATAGCTACCACTGTCAACATTAGTATAAATCACATCCTAGCTTATAATAGCTAATAATACTTTATTGGATGATTATAGAGAGTAAAAGCCACACACTATTAGACCAGTCTCAGTTCTATTACAGAATCCCGGTCCACCCATGAATTTACTGGCCCAAGTTCACAGCATCATAACAATAAATTCTAAGTTAAGGTTAATATATTGCAAAATTGAGACAAAGTCTACCAGTATACCATTCAAGGAGTAAAAGAAGGAGTAGGTGGCATCCTACCCCTGTCCTGGCAGAAACTTCTGTCTTGTGTGCCAAGAAAGCTTCTCCTGCCCATACCAATATATAATGGCTTGGTGCTGTGAAAGTGATGAAAAAAGGATTGTGCTCATTGCTCAGGAGTTAAGACTGGACGATGTCTTATCTATTGTTATGGTCAAGAAGACATCAACCTGTTTATGGCCATCAGAAATATTGTCCTTGGACATTGTACCTTTTATAGCTTGTATTTGGTATGCTATTGTTTTGCTTATTAATTCATGATTTTTTAATTAAATTTTTCTAGTCTTTTTTTTTTTTTTTTTTGTAAATGAGTTCAGGCATATATTTCCTATATTCCTATATAGCTTCTTTACTCATGGTTTTAGGGTTAATCAGATGCATACCCAGCCTTATTGCCACTCTCAGGTGTATGCCGTATTCCTAATAATATATGTATATCGTGTATACACCTCAGTGATTAGGTCTCAACCTGGGAGAGGCTAATGGAGCCATGCTGATAATCATCAATACTTTTCCATCAAAATGTCATTTTTCCACCTCCGGACCGGGCCCCACTAACTTTAATCACTGAAGTCTGATGTCTTAGCTGCCCACATCACTCCCTGGCACTGTTTTTGAATAAATCTCCATTAATGTCACTATGTTCCTGGAAGTGGCTTGTCTATAATAAAAGAACATTTAATGCTAGAAGAAGAAAGGCCAAGCGGTCGGGGAACAGGCAGAAATTACTAGGTGGATACAGCATCATGTAAAAACCTTTTGTTTAGTCGCTAGCTGTATGAAATTAGGTGTATAGGTCACTAGTCTGTGACAGCATTGATTATTAGTGACCATTTGTGATAAGGTTAAAGCTAGTAACATACAAGGAAAATTCAATATATCTATTCTCTATACTATTCTAAATTCTAAAATATTCCATTATTGAGTATTGCATACAACAGGCCACTTGAATTCTAGCCAAATTCTAAAGGCGTTTTTGGGAAAATTACAGACATTTGCTCTTGACCGAACAGATCCAGATACTTGTATCATGAGATTACCTTCCTTTAAAAACAACACGGTTTTGCAGAGCTCTGTCACAAGATGTTGACAGTATATGTATCTATGTGTAGCCACCCAGTGGTTGTGTTTTGTACTACTGTCTGTGAAGGTTTTGCTAGCAGGTTGAAATATTGGATTGAATTGATTTAATGAGAAACTGGAGTCCTTACCAAATTTGAGCTAAGATAATGTTGGACATATCTGGGTTACCTATATAGCATAGGAGGAGACTACCAATAAAATTGGCACCCAAAAATACTAAAAGTGACTCTGGTTTCCCTTTCAAAACTAGCTCTAGTTGTGGGAGTCTTATAGGCAATGCTCTATGGGAAATAGTATTTCCATTGCCACATATTACATAGTTATATACATTGGGTACGGAAAGTATTCAGACCCCTTTAAATTTTTCACTCTATGTTTCATTGCAGCCATTTGCTAAAAGCAAAAAAGTTCATTTTATTTCTCATTAATGTACACTCAGCACCCCATCTTGACAGAAAAAAACAAAAATGTAGATATTTTTGCAAATTTATTAAAAAAGAAAAACTGAAATATCACATGGCCATAAGTATTCAGACCCTTTGCTGTGACATTTATATTTAACTCACATGCTGTCCATTTCCTTCTGATCCTCCTTGAGATGGTTCTACTCCTTCATTGGAGTCCAGCTGTGTTTAATTAAACTGATTGGACTTGATTAGGAAAGGCGCACACCTGTCTATCTAAGACCTCACAGCTCACAGTACATGTCAGAGCAAATGAGAATCATGAGGTCAAAAGAACTGCCCAAGGAGCTCAGAGACAGAATTGTGGCAAGGCACAGATCTGGCCAAGGTTACAAAAGAATTTCTGCAGCACTCAAGGTTCCTAAGAGCACAGTGGCCTCCATAATCCTTAAATGGAAGAAGTTTGGGATGACCAGAACTCTTCCTAGACCTGGCCGTCCTGCTAAACTGAGCAATCGTGGGAGAAGAGCCTTGGTGAGAGAGGTAAAGAAGAACCCAAAGATCACTGTGGCTGAGCTCCAGGGATGCAGTAGGGAGATGGGAGAAAGTTACACCAAGTCAACTATCACTGCAACCCTCCACAAGTTGGGGCTTTATGGCAGAATGGCCCAAAGGAGGCCTCTCCTCAGTGCAAGACATATGAAAGCCCGCATAGAGTTTGCCAAAAAACACATGAAGGACTCCCAGACTATGAGAAATAAGATTCTCTGGTCTGATGAGACGAAGATTGAACTTTTTGGCGTTAATCCTAAGCAGTATGTGTGGAGAAAACCAGGCACTGCTCATCACCTGCCCAACAGTGAAACATGGTGGTGGCAGCATCATGCTATGGGGGTGTTTTTCAGCTGCAGGGACAGGATGTTTGGTTGCAATTGAAGTAAAGATGAATGCGGCCAAGTACAGAGATATCCTGGAAGAAAACCTCCCTCCAGAGTGCTCTGGACCTCAGACTGGGCCGAAGGTTCACCTTCCAACAAGACAATGACCCTAAGCACACAGCTAAAATAACAAAGGAGTGGCTTCGGAACAACTCTGTAACCATTCTTGACTGGCCCAGCCAGAGCCCTGACCTCAACCCAATTGAGCATCTCTGGTGGGACCTGAAAATAGCTGTCCACCAATGTTCACCATACAACCTGACGGAACTGGAGAGGATCTGCAAGGAAGAATGGCAGAGGATCCCCAAATCCAGATGTGAAAAACTTGTTGCATCATTCCCAAGAAGACTCATGGCTGTACTAGCTCAAAAGGAAGGGGCTTCTACTCAATACTGAGCAAAGGGTCTGAATACTTTCCATACCCACTATATATGTAGTAAATAATGTTGGATGAAGACACAGGTCCATCAAGTCCAACCTATAACCGTACAGTGTTGATCCAGAGGAAGGCAAAAAACCCCATGAGGCTTAGGTCAATTGTCCCATGTCAGGAGAAAAAAATTCCTTTCCGACTCCAATATAGAAATCAATATAAAACCCTGGATCAACTTGTGCTTACCAAAATCTAAAGCTCATGACCAGTAATATTTTTCTGTAGATAGTTACCCTATAAGTCAATGTTCAACTCTTTAATTGCCTTAACAAATAACTATGGATATTACCCAAACCAGAGACACTCATCTGTAGACATCAGTTTTAGGTTCTTGCTCATGTCATTACCAGTGTGATCCTCATGAGATTTGTCTTGTGATTTACGAGGTTTTCTCAGCAGTTTCATTTCCAGCCAAACTACCTATTCTCAGCCAAAACTGATGTCAATATACTCTGGGGTATTTTCAGCGGAGGCCCAATGGAGGTACATAAACATGTTTTCATTGTGGTGTCCGGTGGTCTTTCAGCATTATCGTTGGGCCTCTTCTGGCCTCCTGAATGATGTTGTGACATCAGCATGGTCTTCAGATTCCTCTCCACTGTCTGGCCCATAACTTCCCGCAGGGAAAAGCTGAAGATCTTCGGCTTTCTGTCACAGCTTTTACTCACTGATTAGACCAAGATGAATGGAGCTTATAAGCAGAACGCCTCGAGCAGCGTAATCCGCAGCAAGATCAAGCAGGACGCTTATTTTTTCAGCACCCTTGTATTCTATGGGAGACAGAATCAAGGTGAAATTTGGTGCTGATTTTGAGGGACAATCCCCCTCCAAATCAGCACCAAATTCCTTCATGTGAATATACCCTTAATGGTCCCCACACTTGCCTTTCGCATCAGCTGTAAGGATGTGAAGCTGCCATCATGAAGTGGCTTCTGAAGCTGCAGCATGTTACATACAGATACTGATAGCAGAGCACATCGGTCTGAAGAGGAGAAGCCAGGAGTGAGGAATCAATTAATATTAATTAAATAATGCCATGGGTAACATCCAATTAAAAAAAAAAACCTGCTGGTTGGTATGTGGTCAGTGGGGTTCCCTCTGATCTCTGAGGCCCCATCCAATTGCTTGGGATGCATGGTGGGTAATACGGCCACCGTCCATAGGGTGCATGTCCATGGTACCTGTCATTGTATGACCGATTCAGCTTTCCTTATGAAGTGTGAATATAGCCTTAGATAGACTGTAAACTCTGTGGGTTAATAGTACATATTGCTCTTTACTTATTTTCCTGTTTGTATCACACTGCCTTATAGCGCTCTGTTTAGTCTCTTTTGGAAAGCGCTGCACACATAGTTGGCACTGATACATATAAAATCCGCCCGTACGGTTAGTTGCTCTGAGTGATATCTGGCAGAGCTCCCACTTTCCCCAGACAGACATTCCTCCTGTAATAAGCAGCAGCTGGAGTGCTGTTTCCGGGCCTGCAGCTGAGGCAGTAAGAGGAAGGTGTGCGGAGGGTGTGCTGGATCTGTGAGGGGGGGACTTTAATCTCTGAACGTCATTAAATTCTGCAGGAGGAACCTTTGGGAGGAAGCAGGGTGGGAGTGAAGAGGGGGGTCAGCACCTTCTATGATGTAGGAAGCATCTCAAGTGTCAAGGCCTCCCTGCTTTAATTTAGCAGCTCTGTGAACAACATGCTGGAGTGTGAGCAGGGAGGTGAGAAAAAGAGAGACTGGAAGGGAGGAGGCGAGATAGCAGGAACATGCTCATGAAAACCGAGCAAGAATAGACATCCACATCAGACTGTTTCCACTATCTCTTCAAGTACCCTTCAATTCTGATGCTATTGTTACCGTCCATTCACTGAATATGAATACATTCCTACTTGACCGTAAGGAAAGAATATTTAAAAAGATCTATCAAATAAATCAGATCAATCCACCTGCTCATGAGATCTGTTTTATGGCTGACCATCCAGTACTATAAAAGGAGCATGGCAACAGAGGTAAAAGCAGAAGCAACTAGCTATGGACTTAAAGGGCTTCTCCAGGGAGTGTTTCAATATTTACTACCTCAATGGTGTTATTTGTAATGAACCACAGAATTTCGATTGGGGTGTGACCACAGATCTCATGACTGGAACCAGCAATCAGCCCCAGAGTCACTCCGCCTTTTCCCTCCTCTCCCATGATCACTGTTAGGATATTTGTGCTATTGAGGCTGACTTTACTATTATAATGATGTATTCAGCCAGCCCCCATAGTACAGGTAACTAGCAATGAACAGGACAGGAGGAGGTGGAGCATCTTTAGAGCCGGGCGCTGGTTCCACTCACTTGAACCGGGTTTGGAACCAGCCTGGAGACCTATGGTTTGTTACAAATAGAGTCACAGAAGAAGCAAGTATTGAAACACTCCCTGGAGAACCCCTTTAAAAGGAATCTGTCAGGTATACTTGGGACACTGAACCACCAGAAAGTCTTCATGGACCAATGGCTTAGTGTTTCTAATACCCTTATACTAATATTGTCAATGCTCAGGTTTAAAAAAAAAGTCAATACTTACCTTGGTTTCTGGTGCTCCCGACACATGTGCAGTTCTTCACTGAAGCCGGACTAGGATAACCATGACTTCACTGCGCATGCGCTGGATCCCATACACATGCGCAGTGGAATTGAGGTGTATTATCCCCAGCTTCAGTGAACGACTGCACCAGAAGCAGCAGAGATAAGACTCATCTGACTTAAGTAAGACTGAAGTAGGTATAAAGGTTTTTTTTTTTTTTAAGTCCCAACCACTGACACGGATACTCTAGACCACTACTGGTCTCTAAAGTTTAGTGTTTCAGATCTAGGTGATAGGTTCCCTTTAAAGGGAATTGATCACTTCGCCAATAGGACACATTGCCTGCTCAGTCTGCCAACTCTTGAGCATTGGCAATGAATGATAGGAAACTTCAGCACTCACGTAGGAAAAAATACTTTTATTTCATACATAGGATAGTCTGTATACTGGTTAACGTTTTCGGTCTCATAACCTTTCTCAGACTCAAGTCCACGAGACTGGTGCTGGAGCCGAGAAGTATAGGATCACATTGCCTGCACTTTGACAAATTTTTGCAAATCCCATAGAACTCATTTAGACTAGAGACACATTGCCTTATTATTGGCTTTTTCAGTGCAAATTTTGGTGCAAAAAGTGGATTCAGTAGTAAGGAGACGTATAAGAGCTTCCTTTATGTTTCCCATTCCCTTTGAATCCACTTCTGACTTTCACTCAAAAAGCGCAGGAAAATCTGCACCAAAAATAGCGACAATAACTCAACGTGTGTCTTCAGTCTTAAAGCTAATCCAGAAACAGCTCCACACCTGTCCATAGGTTACATCAGATATTGAAGCTATGGTTTCCCAACCCCTATGAATCCATTTAAAATTAGCAGGGCTGAGGAATATCATATAAACCTTGTGGGACCACCAGGAAAACATCTGGCATGTATCAAGTGATCCCTCTTACTGCTGCTAAATGGCCAAGTGGGGCAACCATGTGTGATCCCTAATATTCTTTGTACCCTTTTTCAGTGCCCCTTTTTGTGGATTTAATTGCACCCTCTGATTTACCTTTATTCTCGAAGTCTGCCGTGGGGCAAGAGGGCAACTACACCACCAATCATCCTTGTTTTCACAGAAAAGGGCCAGTGCTAATGTTTTTAAGGCTCATTTACTATCAGACCAGAGGAAAGCCCAGATCATTCACGCTTTGTTAACTCCTTACTCATCGATCCAGTCTTGTAGTACAAACAGCCTGAAGTGCTACAGTAGAAGAACAGGTAGTCCTGTCTTCACACCCTCTACCATGCAATATTTTTACACCCATAGCAGGAATCACTGACCCTTATGGTTTAAGTTTATGCTACCTTAACCCATTTTACCCGTTTCGGGAAGGGATAGTTATTTTTCCATTCCATGGAGCAGAGTACTTTTCGTCTGCCTTCCCACTCCTTTGCTCTTTAGAATTGAGATGCTTGTGTCGCAGATTTACTTGCCCCACAGCGAGGGCTGCCCACATGTGCCCTATTGCGACTGCTTTAATGGTTCATATGCCCTTTATTATGGGTCTTAGTAAGTTGCTGTGTTGCACATTGTGACCCTTACTTTGCATGTTGTTTAGGATTCATGGATTCAATATACAGTCATGGCCAAAAGTTTTGACAATGACACAAATATTATATTTTCACATGATCTGCTGCCCTCTGGTTTTTATGTGTGTTTGTCAGATGTTTTTATCACATACAGAAATATAATTGCATTCATATTATGAGTAACAGAAGCTTATATTGACAGTTAGAATGAGTTAATGCAGCAAGTCAATATTTGCAGCGTTGACCCTTCTTCTTCAGGACCTCTGCAATTCTCCCTGGCATGCTCTCAATCAACTTCTGGACCAAATCCTGACTGATAGCAATCCATTCTTGCAGAATCAATGCTTTAATTTTGTCTGAATTTGTTGGTTTTTGTTTGTCCACCCGTCTCTTGATGATTGACCACAAGTTCTCAATGGGATTAAGATCTGGGGAGTTTCCAGGCCATGGACCCAAAATCTCTATGTTTTGTTCCCTGAGCCATTTAGTTATCACCTTTGCTTTATGGCAAGGTGCTCCATCATGCTGGAAAAGGCATTGTTGAGCGCCAAACTGCTCTTGGACGGTTGGGAGAAGTTGCTCTTGGAGGACATTCTGGTACCATTCTTTATTCATGGTTGTGTTTTTAGGCAAGACTGTGAGAGAGCCGATTCCCTTGGCTGAGAAGCAACCCCACACATGAATGGTTTCAGGATGCTTTACAGTTGGCATGAGACAAGACTGGTGGTAGCGCTCACCTCTTCTTCTCCGAATAAGCTGTTTTCCAGATGTTCCAAACAATCGAAAAGGGGATTCATCAGAGAAAATTACTTTACCCCAGTCCTCAGCAGTCCACTCCCTGTACCTTTTGCAGAATATCAGTCTGTCCCTGATGTTTTTTCTGGAGAGAAGTGGCTTCTTTGCTGCCCTCCTTGAGACCAGGCCTTGCTCCAAGAGTCTCCGCCTCACAGTGCGTGCAGATGCACTCACACCTGCCTGCTGCCATTCCTCAGCAAGCTCTGCACTGCTGGTAGCCCGATCCCGCAGCTGAAACACTTTTAAGAGACGGTCCTGCCGCTTGCTGGTCTTTCTTGGGCGCCCTGGAGCCTTTTTGGCACCAATGGAACCTCTCTCCTTGAAGTTCTTGATGATGCGATAGATTGTTGACTGAGGTGCAATCTTTCTAGCTGCAATACTCTTCCCAGTTAGGCCATTTTTGTGCAGTGCAATGATGACTGCACGTGTTTCTTTAGAGATAACCATGGTTAACAGAAGAGAAACAATGATGGCAAGCACCAGCCTCCTTTTAAAGTGTCCAGTGGTGTCATTCTTACTTAATCATGACAGATTGATCTCCAGCCCTGTCCTCATCAACACCCACACCTGTGTTAATGGAGCAATCACTGAAACGATGTTAGGTGGTCCTTTTAAGGCAGGGCTGCAATGATGTTGAAATGTGTTTTGGGGAATAAAGTTCATTTTCTAGGCAAATATTGACTTTGCAAGTAATTGCTGTTAAGCTGATCACTCTTTATAACATTCTGGAGTATATGCAAATTGCCATTAGAAAAACTGAATCAGTAGACTTTGTAAAAATTAATATTTGTATCATTCTCAAAACTTTTGGCCATGACTGTACATCCCATTGCTTGCAGGGGTAATGGTCCCAGGGGTAAATTAAGGGTCATCAATGCATGGATTTGGTGAATATTACAGAAAATCTGTTGTGCACACTTCCAGCTTTCCTCTCGCTGTTATTCCAATTTAGTGAAATTGGATAAAACTGGTGAGGAGGGATCCAACGTGCCTCTTTTCCTTCCTCTCTCTTCTAATCTCTTTTACTTCTGTCCATGTGAGCAGGGAGGGCTTAGTCTGCTGTGACGACCTTGTCAGGGAAACCGTCAAGGGAAACCGTGGCTCACTTCCCCATGTACACAAGGAGTGGGGGCTCATAGACCTCACCCTTGGCTGCTGACCAGCGGCTAGACGGCTTGGCAAGGAAAGCGTGAGAAACAAGGGGGCGACACCCAAATGTCATCACAGCTGCAAAACTGCTGAGCAGAAAGGGACTAATTACAAAAATATGCACCCTGAGGCCACGGCACGGCGAATACAGAGGCACATTTTACTCAGCCCCGCCCAAAATCTGCAATGTAAGTTATTTTCTGTCAAGCAGCGTGGGATTTTCGACTCTTCGGAACTTGGCCGCAGCCCTCAGGAGTGTGCCTGGTACACGAACAAAGCACAGCTGGTTACATTAACCCCAGGCTGCCTGTGTAAAAACAATCACAAGTCATCCTTGATCTTCACACATAGCATGTAATGAATAAGTTATCAATCATTTGGAAACAACATGGCTGCTGTAAAGGAATACTTACTGAGCAATTCCGGATAAAAATTATTTTACCTTGACCTTCCAAGTCACAACAGTCCGACACAGCCTGATAGAGATGGCACAATAGGGTTTTGGTCTATAAGATTCAAGCAGCTATAGGGTACCTTTAGGGTACACTAAAGGTACTGGTCAAATTTCCTAACATATAGAAATATTTAAAACTGGAATTGTTACCAATGTGATTGATATTATGGTAATTTTCACAATTGATAGATAGTAGAGAAAGCCACAAGATTTGCCAACAAAAATCTTATGTCTATGACCTTGTAGACATGGCTGTATTTGGAAAAAAAGAAAAAACATGGACCGCACATCCCAATATTATACATTGATCTTGTGCTTCTCAGCAAAATCTACAATACAGAACATGAGGTTCTTAGTATACATATTGATCAAAGTGTATAAGCCCACTAGCCACTTCACGTTTTTTTCTTTTTTTGATATGGCTGTATTTGGGATTACAAATATAGAGGTCATAGAATTTTAAGGGCATACATTTTGCTTCAAAAGGAAGTCTTCTTTAGAAATATTGCTTAGGCTAAGGTCCCATGTAGCGAGCCGAAGCCAAAAAGAAACGCATCACGTTTTTTACGCAGTGCTTTTCACAGAAAGTCCGCAGAGTTTTCCTCTGCGGACTTTCTGCCCCTATTATACCTATACAGGAAACACCAACGTTTCCTTAGGTATAATTGACATGCTGCGATTTACTAAAAAATTCAATGGTGTTTGAAATCACAGCAATTCCGCTGCGGATATTTTCATGCAATGTGTGGATGGGATTAGCAAGAATCCCATCTACTTTGCAGGTACTGTAAAAGGCAGCGTTTTTGCAACGTGGGGCCCCAGCCTAAAATAGGAAAATATGGTGCCCCATACTTAATAGAGTCACAAGAAGGCTGGCTTGTAGAGTGTTCTATAAATATGTATTATGGAATACATTAGTGCAAGGATCTAATCTAAGTGTCTTTTACAAGGACCATATTGTGATGGCTAGACAACTGCGTTAGAGCATCTACCAAACTGCAGGTCTTCTCTGCATTGAGTGGTTAATACCTACCAAAGGTTGTCTAAGGAAGGACAAATGATCTGGGCTGTCCAATGGGAAACCTTGGATCCAGGCATCCATGTGGATATTATTTTGAAAAAGTTACCAACACCGATTCCAGCTTCAAAATAAAATGATTAATTATTTTTATCGGTAAATTATACAATTATTGATATTGTATTATTAATTAGATACACAGTTTGCTGCATATTTACTTTCATAGGAAGCAAATCACTGGCTTTTCAATGAATTAAAGGCTTTTTACTGCTTCTGACTGACCATGGCTGTCAGCCATTTATGAGGGAGCTGGAACAGGAGTCAAAGTTGGAGTTGGGCTGTGGAAAATAGGGGAGCAAAAGTTAGTGGTTCGGCCTACCAACTACACAGCCCTGGAACCAAGTACACCTCTTCATGGGCTTGGTATTCTTTGATGGCAGAAGCCTCCTTCACCCTACAATGCTGCAAAATATTGTTCAGGAATGGTTTGAGGAACATGACAAAGTGTTATAGGTGTTTCCTTGGCTTCCAAATTCTCCATATCTCAATACGAACTTGCATTGCGGGATGTACTAGAGAAACATGTCCTGTCCATGGAGGCCACAACTTGCAACTTACAAGACTTTAAGACTTTGCTGCTAATGTCTTGATACCAAATATTAAAGGACACCTTCAGAGATCTTGTTGAGTCCATGCCTCGACAGGCCACAGTTTTGGTTGATGCTTAAGGGTTCCCAACGGTCTCTAATTCCTGGTACCCTTTTGACACACAAGAGATGCCCCCTCAGCCTTTAGGACATCCCCAAGCATTTAAGGTCTACTGGACAATTGGGACTGAAAATTGGGACTCTTATTATATCTTGATGATATACATGTAATGCTGCCTCAAACAGGTGCTTGTTACCTTTAGGTAAAGGTAACCCTAGATGTGAGTTGCCTACATTTGGCATTGAAGGAGTATCCCAGAGCTACAGCATTTTTTTTTTTGGTCCTTCAGCCCACTGGAGCTCCTTCTGAGAACATGTTCTGCTGGATGGATTCAAGCTGCATTGTAAGTAGTTTTCCAGATACTCCAAGTGTTTCCACATAATCTTCTAGACTCTCATGAGCATCATTAATGCATTCTTCTGTTACTATCTATGGGTATGAATATAGGAATCATCCGCTAACTCTTTAACCTTTTTTATAGCATTTATAGTCCTGCAGTTTTCTCTCCATTTGCGTCTACTTCGAGGACTGACTATTCACAAGATCATCATCACTTCCAAAGAATTCACAGTTTATTATTATTAGTACTGCTTATGTCATCTGTCTGTTTTTAGGGAATTACGTGCATCAGCTACTTGTAGTTGACCTCATACATATATTTTTTTCATATGTACTAAAGCACCTACGACATTAAGCATAGGGCATACTATTTTTCAGAATTTTTCAGAATGCCTAGGCCTTAAAATATTTATTAAACCATTGTAATTAATGACCAGTAATAGAAAAAATGGACCTGTTTTTTTTCATAAATAGTGCCACCTCTGTCCTTGGGTTGTGACAGGTACTGTACGGTGTTCCCATTCAAGTGAATGGGGATAAATTGCAAGACCAGACAAAATACAGTGCCTTGCAAAAGTATTCGGCCCCCTTGAACTTTTCAACCTTTTGCCACATTTCAGGCTTCAAACATAAGGATATAAAATTTTAATTTTTTGGTGAAGAATCAACAAGTGGGACACAATCCTGAAGTGGAATGAAATTTATTGGATATTTTAAACTTTTGTCAAAAATAAAAAACTGAAAAGTGGGCCGTGCCAAATTATTCGGCCCCCTTAAGTTAATACTTTGTAGCGCCACCTTTTGCTGCGATTACAGCTGCAAGTCGCTTGGGGTATGTCTCTATCAGTTTTGCATATCGAGAGACTGAAATTCTTGCCCATTCTTCCTTGGAAAACAGCTGGAGCTCAGTGAGGTTGGATGGAGAGCGTTTGTGAACAGCAGTTTTCAGCTCTTTCCACAGATTCTCGATTGGATTCAGGTCTGGACTTTGACTTGGCCATTCTAACACCTGGATATGTTTATTTGTGAACCATTCCATTGTAGATTTTGCTTTATGTTTGGGATCATTGTCTTGTTGGAAGATAAATCTCCGTCCCAGTCTCAGGTCTTTTGCATACTCCAACAGGTTTTCTTCCAGAATGGTCCTGTATTTGGCTCCATCCATCTTCCCATCAATTTTAACCATCTTCCCTGTCCCTGCTGAAGAAAAGCAGGCCCAAACCATGATGCTGCCACCACCATGTTTGACAGTGGGGATGGTGTATTCAGGGTGATGAGCTATGTTGCTTTTACGCCAAACATATCGTTTTGCATTGTGGCCAAAAAGTTGTATTTTGGTTTCATCTGACCAGAGCACCTTCTTCCACATGTTTGGTGTGTCTCCCAGGTGGCTTGTGGCAAACTTTAAACGAGACTTTTTATGGATATCTTTGAGAAATGGCTTTCTTCTTGCCACTCTTCCATAAAGGCCAGATTTGTGCAGTGTATGACTGATTGTTGTCCTATGGACAAACTCTCCCACCTCAGCTGTAGATCTCTGCAGTTCATCCAGAGTGATCATGGGCCTCTTGGCTGCATCTCTGATCAGTCTTCTCCTTGTTTGAGATGAAAGTTTAGAGGGACAGCCGGGTCTTGGTAAATTTGCAGTGGTCTGATACTCCTTCCATTTCAATATGATCCCTTGCACAGTGCTCCTTGGGATGTTTAAAGTTTGGGAAATCTTTTTGTATCCAAATCTGGCTTTAAACTTCTCCACAACAGTATCACGGACCTGCCTGGTGTGTTCCTTGGTCTTCATGATGCTCTCTGCGCTTTAAACAGAACCCTGAGACTATCACAGAGCAGGTGCATTTATACGGAGACTTTATTACACACAGGTGGATTATATTTATCATCATCAATCATTTAGGACAACATTGGATCATTCAGAGATCCTCACTGAACTTCTGAAGTGAGTTTGCTGCACTGAAAGTAAAGGGGCCCACTTTTCAGTTTTTTATTTTTTACAAAAGTTTAAAATAACCAATAAATTTCGTTCCTCTTCACAATTGTGTCCCACTTGTTGTTGATTCTTCACCAAAAAATTTAAATTTTATATCTTTATGTTTGAAGCCTGAAATGTGGCAAAAGGTTGAAAAGTTCAAGGGGGGCGAATACTTTCGCAAGGCACTGTATATGGGCAAGTGTAGCACTCTTAAGGCAGAATTTTTAATCTAATAGTAGACAACGCCTGTAACTAATGAATAAGATAATAATGATTAATGGATATGTGGAGAGGAGAGGGAATCATCCTAAGCTTTATTAAAAAAAAAAATTTGATGAATTTTTAATATTTTCAGTACTGGACTTCATGTTAAAATTGAAATAAGAAGTTATTTACATGCAGGTCACTGAATTCATATGTACAGTGACATCCTTGACCATCAAGATCAGCAGAGTTCCCATCATCCGCCTTTCTTTAGACTAAACATTTCTTGGTAGATGACAGTGGACATTAACCTGCTACATAGTGTAACGTACCAGGGCTATCAGTGTGGAGATGTCACCATAGTGGTGGCCTAAGATGGTGGCCATTCTCACCCTCTCCTGTGGCTTTGGTGCCAAATCCTTTCATGGGCCTTAGGGCAGCACAGTGATCAATGTGTTGCATGGTTGATGGTAGAGACTTTTCCCCCAGGGCCCTCCCTGCTGTGGGTCTCCTGGTTATGGGTGCTTCAGGGTACCCTGGATGTTGGTATGTATGAGACACAGGAGACACAATGGCAGTTGAACAGGTGATGCTTGCGGTACAGTCTACTTAGGCAAATCTTCCAGATACAAGTAACATTGAGGCACCGTTACTTTGTCAGGCAGTATCTATACACAGGGCACTCTACACACATGGATGAAAGTATGGTTCACTCCATCCTCTACTCTTCTGTCCCTTTCCACCATTGTGAATATGGGGCGACTTTGTCATTTGTTTCAGCCCTGAAGCAGAACTCATTTTGGGCTTGGTTTTAATCCCATCAAAAGGATTTTTTGAAAACCATACATTGATCTATAGGAAGCTACTTTACAAAAGGTAGAGCAAGTTTTCCTTTTTCGATCAAGAAAAACTTACATACAGTATTCTTTCCCAAGAATTCTTAGAAGATTATCAAATATACTCAGTTAGCCTCTAAAAGGTATCGCCTGATTTCTTTACTCTTCCACTGCTTTCTATGGCTAACACAGTACAACATTATACTACTAGAAGAGTATGTATGATCTACAAAACTCTGCAAAGGCAGTCTTCTTACGGAGACATAGCACCACATCTGACTTACATCTATGGCCTTCCACCTAGCCAACCAGTTTCCTGCTTTGCACTGATGAGGGGCAATAACCAATGACCAGTGCTGGGTCAATTGCAATATGGCTGCTCCTTTGTGGCCTTGGCACGACTGTTCCTGGCCTGTGTTCTCCTGAGCTGCTGCTGTCTAATGGCTATGATGGACACTCTGCTCCTCACTGAAGTTTTCTTTACTAAGGCAGATGTTGCTTACAATGGAATACTTCAGTGGAATAAAGATGAAAGATGTAAAGCAACAATAGGATATAAGGTCTACTTCGTAAGATCACAGGCTGGGTTGCCAATCAGCATGCTTCCTCTGTTGCAGAGAATGCAAGTCCTCTCAATGACAAGTGCCCTTAGGTGTGTTGACACCAGATGGTGTCTTTTTCGCTAAGATACTGCTTTACTTCACAAGCTATACAAGCTTGCCACATATCAAGCTATCATCCAAGCCAGCCAACTCACTCAAAGAGCAGGAATGGGCATTAAATATGGAGCTATTCCCATCCTGGTTAACCCGGGAAATGCCTGATATCATTGAGTCACACCATGGAAGAGCAACAAACAACTTAATTCCTTCTCTAAGGAGTCAGTGTGTAATACAGCTTCTAGAAAACACTAGAACACTGGCCACACAATGATCTGCACCACTTAAAGTGAAATGAGCATATAACGCAATATACAATCCAATGCAAGTAATCCACAACACATGATACAACAATATAACAATAAACCTTCTGTGCACCATCTACTACGCTGAGCCCCGCTAACGCTAAATTGCCGTCATAAGTGTGTGTGCAGTTAGGACAGAGACTTAACCCTTCCCAGGCAGATAGCCATAAGTTTCACACCACTTAACACATCAAGGAAAACTAATTTGCATACTCTTTCCCCAGAATTCTTAGCAAAACATGTATGAATGATCTGTAAGACTCTGCTTACTGAAAAGTGGCCTGCAAAGCCAGTCTCCTTAAGAAAACATTAAACCCTTTCGGGGTACTGAACTAAAACTCCCTCAATTCTGATATTGGGATAGGAAATAAGATTCTAGATATTGGTTATGGTGGTTTGGTTCTGCCCTCTACATTGGCTTGTCTAAGTCTTTCGTCATACTGTATCAGACCACTGGTCTGAAAAGTATTATCAGATTACATCATGCTACGGGTTCTGCGGCACATGTTAAGAAATTGTAAGGCACAAAGAATTTAAGGAGCCACACCAAGCCTATGGGCCATATTAGTTGGCTGACTCTAGTGAGAGTTATTGTTTCATCAGGGCCCACCCCTGGTTGTCACATTTTATGCCAATACTCTAAATGTTTCTAGTACATAGTTCCACTGTAAATCTTCCAGAGTAGATGGCAAACCTGAAAGATTTCTTTTCATCACTATAATTTTTGCTAAAACCCTTAAACCTACAGTGCTGGCCAAAAGTATTGGCACCCCTGCAGATAATACTCAATTTCTTCCAGAAAATGATTGCAATCACAAATGCTTTGGTAATAATATCTTCATTTATTTTGCTTGCAATGAAAAAACACAAAGGAGAATGAAAAAAAAAGTCAAATCATTGATAATTTTACACAAAACTCCAAAAATGGGCCAGACAAAAGTATTGGCACCCTCAGCCTAATACTTGGTAGCACAACCTTTAGACAAAATAACTGTGAACAACCACTTCCGGTAACCATCAATGAGTTTCTTACAATGCTCTGCTGGAATTTTAGACCATTCTTCTTTGGCAAATTTCTCCAGGTCCCTGAGATTTGAAGGGTGCCTTCTCCAAACTGCCATTTTGAGATCTCTCCACAGGTGTTCTATGGGATTCAGGTCTGGACTCATTGCTGGCCACTTTAGAAGTCTCCAGTGCTTTCTCTCAAACCATTTTCTAGTGCTTTTTGAAGTGTGTTTTGGGTCATTGTCCTGCTGGAAGACCCATGACCTCTGAGGGAGACCCAGCTTTCTCACACTGGGCCCTACATTATTCTGCTAAATTTGTTGGTAGTCTTCAGACTTCATAATGCCATGCACACGGTCAAGCAGTCCAGTGCCAGAGGCAGCAAAGCAACCCCAAAACATCAGGGAACCTCCGCCATGTTTGACTGTAGGGACCGTGTTTTTTTCTTTGAAGGCCTCTTTTTTTTTCCTGTAAACTCTATGTTGATGCCTTTTCCCAAAAAGCTCTACTTTTGTCAAATCTGACCAGAGAACATTCTTCCAAAAAGTTTTTGGCTTTCTCAGGTAAGTTTTGGCAAACTCCAGCCTGGCTTTTTTATGTCTCTGGGTCAGAAGTGGGATCTTCCTGGGTATCCTACCATAGAGTCCCTTTTCATTCAGACGCCGACGGATAGTACGGGTTGACACTGTTGTACCCTTGGACTGCAGGACAGCTAGAACTTGTTTGGATGTTAGTCGAGGTTCTTTAGCCACCATCCGCACAATCTTTCGTTGAAATCTCTCGTCAATTTTTCTTTTCCATCCACATCTAGGGAGGTTAGCCACAGTGCCATGGGCTTTAAACTTCTTGATGACACTGCGCACGGTAGACACAGGAACATTCAGGTCTTTGGAGATGGACTTGTAGCCTTGAGATTGCTCATGCTTCCTCACAATTTTGCTTCTCAAGTCCTCAGACAGTTCTTTTGGTCTTCTTTCTTTTCTCCATGCTCAATGTGGTACACACAAGGACACAGGACAGAGGTTGAGTCAACTTTAATCCATTTCAACTGGCTGCAAGTGTGATTTAGTTATTGCCACCACCTGTTATGTGCTACAGGTAAGTAACAGGTGCTGTTAATTACACAAATTAGAGAAGCATCACCTGATTTTTCAAAGGGTGCCAATACTTTTGTCCACCCCCTTTTTTATGTTTGGTGTGGAATTATATCCAATTTGGCTTTTTGACAATTCTTTTTCTGGTTTTCCATTGAAAACAAATTAAATGAAGATATTATTACCAAAGCATTTGTGATTGCAATCATTTTCTGGAAGAAATTGAGTATTATCTGACAGAATTGCAGGGGTGCCAATACTTTTGGCCAGCACTGTAGCTTGTAATGTTAAATGTACTGCGAGAACCCCAAGAAGCAGAAACGCAGCTAGACTAATTGTGAAACACCACATTTAACCTAAAAAACTGATAACTTCTTGGAAGATCGAAGCTTCGTAAAGCCTGGTGGATCCTGACCTGTAGAATTGTAGACTACCAGAATCTATATTAATCCTTTTGAACTCACCCTTTGGTTTTAATGAAGAAGGAAATGGCTACATCTTTACCAAGCCTGAAATTCCTAGTCCTAGACCTATAAATTCATAGACATGTATCCACTGTCTACATATGCAATCTTATTTTCTATGAACAAGGTTATTCATCGAAAGCTGACAAAAATATTCAGTGATTTTTGTGCACTTGGGCTTTACTAAGACTTGGAGGAAACCTATAGGCAAGGTGGGAACTTTGAGCATGAAACCTGGAATCAGTTTCAAAGCAACCTAATTCCCCATAGGATATACAGTGCCTTGCGAAAGTACTCGGCCCCCTTGAACTTTTCAACCTTTTGCCACATTTTAGGCTTCAAACATAAGGATATAAAATTTAAATTTTTTGGTGAAGAATCAACAAGTGGGACACAATCGTAAAGTGGAACGAAATTTATTGGATATTTTAAACTTTTGTAAAAAATAAAAAACTGAAAAGTGGGGCGTGCCAAATTATTCGGCCCCCTTAAGTTAATACTTTGTAGCGCCACCTTTTGCGGCGATTACAGCTGCAAGTCGCTTGGGGTATGTCTCTATCAGTTTTGCACATGGAGGGACTGAAATTCTGGCCCATTCTTCCTTGGAAAACAGCTGGAGCTCAGTGAGGTTGGATGGAGAGTGTTTGTGAACAGCAGTTTTCAGCTCTTTCCACAGATTTTCGATTGGATTCAGGTCTGGACTTTGACTTGGCCATTCTAACACCTGGATATGTTTATTTGTGAACCATTCCATTGTAGATTTTGCTTTATGTTTGGGATCATTGTCTTGTTGGAAGATAAATCTCCATCCCAGTCTCAGGTCTTTTGCAGACTCCAACAGGTTTTCTTCCAGAATGGTCCTGTATTTGGCTCCATCCACCTTCCCATCAATTTTAACCATCTTCCCTGTCCCTGCTGAAGAAAAGCAGGCCCAAACCATGATGCTGCCACCACCATGTTTGACAGTGGGGATGGTGTGTTCAGGGTGATGAGCTGTGTTGCTTTTACGCCAAACATATCGTTTTGCATTGTGGCCAAAAAGTTGGATTTTGGTTTCATCTGACCAGAGTACCTTCTTCCACATGTTTGGTGTGTCTCCCAGGTGGCTTGTGGCAAACTTTAAATGAGACGTTTTATGAATATCTTTGAGAAATGGCTTTCTTCTTGCCACTCTTCCATAAAGGCCAGATTTGTGCAGTGTACGACTGATTGTTGTCCTATGGACAGACTCTCCCACCTCAGCTGTAGGTCTCTGCAGTTCATCCAGAGTGATCATGGGCCTCTTGGCTGCATCTCTGATCAGTCTTCTCCTTGTTTGAGATGAAAGTTTAGAAGGACGGCCGGGTCTTGGTAGATTTGCAGTGGTCTGATACTCCTTCCATTTCAATATGATCGCTTGCACAGTGCTCCTTGGGATGTTTAAAGTTTGGGAAATCTTTTTGTATCCAAATCCGGCTTTAAACTTCTCCACAACAGTATCACGGACCTGCCTGGTGTGTTCCTTGGTCTTCATGTTGCTCTCTGCGCTTTAAACAGAACCCTGAGACTATCACAGAGCAGTTGCATTTATACGAAGACTTGATTACACACAGGTGGATTATATTTATCATCCTCAGTCATTTAGGACAACATTGGATCATTCAGAGATCCTCACTGAACTTCTGTAGTGAGTTTGCTGCACTGAAAGTAAAGGGGCCGAATAATATTGCAAGCCCCACTTTTCAGTTTTTTATTTTTTACAAAAGTTTAAAATAACTAATAAATTTCGTTCCACTTCACAATTGTGTCCCACTTGTTGTTGGTTCTTCGCCAAAAAATTTAAATTTTATATCCTTATGTTTGAAGCCTAAAATGTGGCAAAAGGTTGAAAAGTTCAAGGGGGCCGAATACCGTTCCCATACAGTCAGTAAAAAGCAAATATCATCAACCAGTTACCTGTGGTTGAACTCAAACCTGTACCAAAAAATTCTACAGGAAATCCAGATTATCACCAAGAATTCCACATTTTAAAAGATCTTCTTAATCTTAGAATAGCTAAACATCCTCTAAGGTGACAACAGAGCCCTCTAGTTGGCTAGATTTTGAGAGCTTTATGAGGTTTTGACAAGGTTTGTCTGCATAGATTTTCTCTGAATACTCCTGTTTCCTTCCACACTCCAAAGACATACAAATAGGGAATTTAGGTTGTGCTTCCTACCGGGGACAGCAAGACATTGGGGCTGATTTATCATGGTTTGTGCACCAGAAAACTGTCGTACAAGTGAAAATCTTTGCGAAAAAAATTGAGACTTTATGAGTTTTGCAACTCACACACCACTTTCTACAAAGGGTTTGCTCGGGGCAACCCAACTTTCCTTATGGATATATCAACCCCATAGTCTGTAAAGGGCTGCACATATGTGAATATTTAATATATAAGTGAGAGAAATAAATAAAGCTGACTAGCCTAAGGCATCGCATTCTGCACGAGGGATTGCCTTTAATAAAACCACTAGGTGGGGTAAACCACGTCCTTTTCAGCCAAAATGGCCCTTTCACTGTCAGTTAGTTCAAGAGTAAGATATCAATGACCTAATGGGTCATGAATATCAGATCAATGGGGGACCATCGATCACTTCACTGCTTACCAAACACAGAGCCCTATATTGTATAGCTCAGTATTACAGCTCAGTTCCATTAACTTGAATGGTCACATGATGAATGTGACATCACTGGGCAAAAATGTGAAATATTACTGGAGATAGAATGGGATAAGATGGATAGAAAACTTTGGGGCAAATGGCCCTTCTAAAATAAATGCTCTTTAAAGCTCACTACTAGACTTGGATAAGGAGTTCTCTACAAGGCTATGTAGTTCAGCCACTGAAAACCCAACCAAGGGTTAAATCATGCCGCCCTATTACTAATTGTAGACTGGGCCATATTTCTAGCATACATGGTAGCATGTACGTTCTCCTTGCGTCTGCGTGGCTTTTAACTAGTGCTCCAGGTGCTTCACACACTTTTATAGATATGACTATATGTTTGAGGTATGGAGGTAGCGCTACCAAACAATATGCTGTCCCTATACTTCCATTAAAATCACCCTAGTCCATGAATAGGTACCCTGTACTCATGAAGACATGAACCAATGGGATTATATTCTATACAGGGTTATGAGGATAAGACACATGAAAACAGGCTGCAAATAATATTTCCACCCATTCTGTGTCTAGCATTGGCTCATGCCGCCCATTCCCTTGAAGATTACAGAGCAACAGCATATGGAAGACTTGGCATCACAGCTACAACACAAGGGAGGCAAAGAGGACATGACAGCTAGATACAAGGCACTTTCCCAAGTCTACAGACTTGTAGTACTGGAGTATTATATTCTTAATTATATGGCCATTGTAACCTTTAATATATATTAGAAAGGGTTATAAAGATGTAATATCCATGAACCACAACTACAATATCTTCAAGGCAGCTGCCACAGAAGCCTGCCTTGATGCTGAGCAAGCTAACAAGAAGTATATAACACCTTATGTTATAAATACAAAGGAAATATGGAAAGTGAGAAGAATTATTTATCTGCAGGTCGGATCTTTACGTATAGTAAAGATCCGACCTTTTTTTTTTTTTTTTTTTTTTCCAAGATGGCGCCGCTGGAGTGGCTGCCAGCTACAGCAGCTCTGAGACTCTCTATCTTATTTTTCTTTCTATGACTCGTTTTGTACCTCTCTACTTAAGGACTTTGCACTATGAAGAAACACACACAAAGACTTGGACCCTTGTGATACTTTTTTTTTGTTTTTTATCTGTCTTTTTGTTCTGCTTGAAAATGGGATCTTTTGTGTATGCAGACAATTCCTTTGTCTATACAAGAGAGGAAATTCTGCAGCTCAGAGACACAGCAGGACGGCATACCATCTGGTCACACATCCCCCGTGAGATTTGGAGAAAGAAAAAGCGGGTGAGGGGATGCAGAGCAGGAACTCTTCAGAGGATTAAAAAGAGGCGTTACCGACCAGCTGTTCCCTCCATCATCATGGGCAATGTGAGATCTCTTGCAAACAAGATGGATGAACTAACAGCGCTCACCAGGCATCATCAGGAGTTTCGGGCGTGCAGCATGATGCTACTTACAGAGACTTGGCTCACTGAAGTTACTCCTGACCCTCTGGTCTCCTTGGATGGTTTTAAACTCCTTCGGGCAGACAGGACAAGGGAGAGCGGTAATAGGAAAGGAGGAGGGCTGGCAATGTTTGTGAATAATAGATGGTGTAATCCTAGGCACATTGTGATTAAGGAGCAAACTTGCTGTAAGGACATTGAACTATTAGCTGTGAGCATGAGACCTTTCTACCTACCAAGGGAACTATCACATGTCATCGTGATAGCTGCATATGTCCCCCCCTCTGCGAAAGCTGACACTGCCTGCGAGGTCCTACAAGCCACGCTGAGCCAGTTACAGTTAAAACATCCCCAGGCCCTCTTTCTTCTGTCGGGTGATTTCAACCATGCCTCTCCATCATCCACACTGCCCAGTTTCACACAGTATGTAACCTGCCACACAAGAGACAACAAAACACTGGACTTGTTCTTTGCCAACATGAGGGAGGCATATAACTCATCAGCCCTACCGCCCCTGGGGAGATCGGATCACAACCTAGTACATCTCCAACCTGTGTACAAGCCACTTGTACGTAGAGAACCAGCTGTCACCCGCACAGTGAGGATATGGTCCGAGGAGAGTGATGAGGCTCTGAGGGATTGTTTTGACACAACCGCATGGGAAGTGCTGCAGGATTCTTATGGAGAAGATATAGAAGGACTCACACACTGCATAACAGACTACATTAATTTTTGTGTGGACAACACAGTACCCACAAAAGTGGTGAGGTGCTTCTCCAATAACAAACCATGGATTAACTCTGATATAAAAACACTACTTAAGGAGAAAAAGATGGCATTCAGGACAAGAGATAAGGAGGGGTTGGGGGAAGTACAAAAGGAGCTGAGGCATCAAATCAGGCAGGGAAAAGCCAGTTATAAAGAAAAAAATGGAAAAGCAAATGGAAAGAAAAGACATAAGGGGGGTCTGGGAGGGGCTTAAGTCAACTTCGGGTCATAAACAGTCTGTCTGCCAGATTGAGGCAGATGTTAATTGGCTTAATGAACTAAACCTATTCTTCAACAGATTTGATCACACACCAGCTCCTCCCACCCCAGTATGTCCTTCAGCTACCCCCACCACAATGACTTCTCCCCATGCGGCCACTTCCCAACAGACCAGTAAATCCAGAAATCCGTCTTTATCTGGCCACAGTCTGACCTTCACACGGGCCCAGGTGAGGAAGGAGATGAAAAAGATCAAGGCGAGGAAAGCCGCAGGGCCAGATGACATCAGTGCAAGGCTAATTAAGACTTGCGGGGACCAGCTGTGTGGTATAATTACATATATGTATAATATGATCCTGAGGCAGGAAATAGTCCCTGAATTATGGAAATCTTCTTGTGTGGTACCAGTTCCAAAGAAACCCCACCCTATGGACCTCAACGACTACAGACCTGTAGCACTGACATCCCACCTGATGAAGATCTTGGAGAGATTGGTTCTCACACATCTCCGCCCTCTAGTGAGCCCCGCTATGGACCCCCTCCAGTTTGCTTATCGGCCGGGCATTGGGGTAGATGATGCCATCATCCATCTTCTGCACAGGGCTCTGTCTCACCTGGAGAAACCAGGGAACACAGTGAGAATAATGTTCTTTGACTTCTCCAGTGCTTTTAACACCATACAGCCCAGGTTATTGAGGGACAAGCTGGGCCTTGCTGGAGTGGACCACCACCTCTCCAACTGGATCCTAGACTACCTCACAAATCGACCTCAATACGTGAGAGCCCGAGACTGTGTGTCAGGTACCGGGATCTGTAATACGGGGGCACCTCAGGGTACGGTTCTCGCCCCTTTCCTCTTCACACTGTACACTGCAGATTTTAGGTGCAACTCATCCAGCTGCTACCTACAGAAGTATTCTGACGACTCTGCAATAGTGGGTCTCATCACAGATGATGATGACAGGGAGTACAGAGAACTGAACCAGGATTTTGTGGACTGGTGCCACCGGAACCACCTGAAGATTAACGCGGGGAAGACCAAGGAGATGGTGGTGGACTTCCGCAAAGGCAGATGCCCTCCAAAACCAGTGGACATCCTGGGGACGGGCATCGAGATTGTGAACACCTATAAGTACCTGGGTTTGCTCCTTAATAATAAGCTGGACTGGGCAGATCATATGGAGGCCCTGTACAGGAAGGGCCACAGCAGGCTCTACCTGCTTAGGAAACTGAGAGCCTTTGGAATCCGGGGGGGGCACTTCTTAGAACTTTCTTCAACTCGGTAGTGGCATCAGCCATCTTCTTTGGAGTGGCCTGCTGGGGGAGCAGTATATCAACCAGGGACAGAAATAAACTTGACAAGCTGATTAGAAGGGCCAGCTCTGTCCTGGGGAGCCCCCTGGACCCAGTGCAGGTGGTGGGTGACAGAAGGATACTGTCCGTGGTGAGCTCCATGCAGAAGAAGAAGTCCCATCCCATGCATGAGACTGTGATCGCGCTGAGCAGTACTGTCAGTGACCGACTGCTCCACCCTAGGTGTGAGAAGGAGCGCTATCGGAAGTCTTTCCTCCCCACCGCGGTTAGGCTGTACAACCAACACCGACCTAAGCGGAGATCATTACACACAGAGAACTGAAATATCTCTCTGCCTGTTAAATCCCCCCCCCCCCCCCCCTCTGCTACGTCCTATCTGTCTGTCTGCTATTAATGTAATGCCTCTCACCTTGGAACATTCCTGTACATGTTGTATTTGTATTTGTATCTGCTTATCTTATCTTATCTTTGCTGCTGTAACACACTGAATTTCCCCATTGTGGGACTATTAAAGGACTATTATTATTATTATTATTATTACTATTAGTACAGTTAATCGCCTATGATAAAATACTAGGCAGTTTGTCTTAATAAAAAGTAAATATGCATAGCTGGTACATCCCACTCCCATGCACCTTATGTATCTGAATATATAAATCTTACTAATACCGGCACTAAAGGCAAACAGAGCACATACAGTTATATCAGTAGCCTGCACTCTATGTAGTCTTTACATCTGGTGTTTGGGCAATTGCAAATAACATTGGGCAACATACAGTATCTGCTCTCTATTAGCCAGCCAGAATAGCAATAGCAAGGGTCTGGATGAAGCCCTTTGAGCCAAAATCAGGATCTGGAGGGGTATGAGTATGTCACAGGAAGGATTGATCAGTCTTGGAATCAGTCATCCATCTTACCTGTCTTGGAATGGACCATAGTTGGTGTAGTTGTGCTAGGTCTTCTGCTTTTCCTAAAGTGACAATGAATTGTATAAATAAATAGTGAAGAATGAGTAATAAAATACAGCAAAAGCAACTACAGTAAACTTAACAAGACCAAAGAGGGCCAACCCTTTGGATAACATCGAGAGCTGTGGCCATACAGGTTCAGCAGCCTATCGTTTTGGAATGACTCTTAGTTAATGGCCATTGAGCTTGATACAAATATATCACACCATTAATAATAAACACAAGTGTCATGACATTTTCACTCCCCATGTGACCGCTGAGACCCAAACACAGGTCTTAGCAGTCCCCGAGTGACTCTAGTAGGCCAGAATACAACTGAAGAGGATCCCAAGGGAGTCTGGGAGAAGTGAGGCGAGGTGAACATTAGTATTTATTATGTTTCTGCACCTTGAAGAGATTCCAGAGTATAATAGTTGGTGATGAATTCCAAAAGTTTAAGGCTTGGGGCAAACCCAAAACTTTTGCAAAATTCCAATTAAATCCAGTTTAATCCTAACAAATTTATTCATCTCTAATCTAAAAGGCAAGGGCATAGCTGAAGAGTGGTGTCTGCCCTTGGTGTGGGTGGCATGGGGAAGGGGGGCACCAAAACACTACTTTACTTTAGTTAGGGTATTTAGATACACGTCTTGGGTGGCAAACTGTTTTGCCCTAGATGAGAGAAAGGCTAGCTACACCTCCACAAATGGGTTGTCTGTGTTGGACAACCTATTGTGACATTTGGGTCACTGCTAAGTGTAGGCAGTTTCTCTGCAGTGGTATTCATTTTTATCACTTGGAAAGAGATGGCATTCTTAATTTTACATGGACTCCAGGGAAAAATCCTAAGTTTGACTCCAACCAGTAGCAGTGCATACCTCTATCTATTGACTGCACATGAACGAATAGCAAGGAATATGAGGAGCACACCTTGCTTATCTGAAACTCTAGCCATTCGATAGAGGGTTCCCTTCTAGGCCCAATGCCATATAAGTTGCAGGCTGATGTCATCCTACTACATATTTCTCACAGAAAACAGTACTATGTTTCACAATGTACTACTTGATCTTGCCGATGAAAAAAAATATCTCCCCTGTTAGTCTACCCACGGTTCCTCTGATCATAGACAGGTACAAGAACATTCCACGTGTGCACATTAATCCAACTGATGTTACCTACAGAGCATTTAACTGTTATGCAACCCAAATACTTACCTGTCATAGCATCCGGAAACTAAACTCACAGTACATTTCTAATAGTATAGTGTCCTAGCAACATAACAGTGAGACGGGCAGCATGCCAAGTAGGACATGGATCCATCCATCATGGTATATTTGCAGGCCTATTTTAGTGATAGGTTATGTCTGCCAGTACCGGAAGTGGGAGCTGCACCACATTCACACTAAAAAAACCTAATAAATGCCATGATCCCAGTCATGGTGAGGACAAATATAGAAAATGTGCATGTGGCTTTATATGCATTGAGGTCGAGTCAGCTGATAGGCCATATGCCGTTTTCTGGCACATTGACAGAGATTTATTGTTGCTGTCTTAAATTTAGACAGCTTAGAACTAGACAAGAAGATGTGCAAAATTTATCACAGGGGCTCACACTGTATATTAGATTTGGCACATCTTACTAGACACTTTTACCTTACACTACCTCTTGGTTGGCTATCTTTAGACCAATAATTGGTATAAAAAATTGATGCAATTTTGATCAATTTTAAGACTCTTTTAAGGGTAGGATTACACTACCATTATTATTATCTGTTGTTCTCCTCCATTATAGGATTCCGCTCTCAGTCGATATGTATTAGATAGCAACGGACTTAAACGGCAATAGAGTGACTGATGCAGACGGAGCCCCCTCTGTGACTGTTCCCATTGACTGTAATGTAAACAACATGACAGATGGTGACAAAAAGTCCAGCATCCTGTTTTGCAGTAGCCTTTTAAGTTTGTGGATGTATTTTAGTGGATTAGAGGTTTACCCCTTGGGTACTGGCACCCAAGAAGCCTTACCAGTCTAGCAGTCAATAGCTGTCTCAACTGCTTTTGAGAATGTCAGCCTACCATATAGTATCATCGCTGCAGTGTTGTGAGTCTTGGCTGGGAGGGACCATAAAACCAAATGGGGAGTGGGATTTAAAAGACAAGTTAGGCTGAGGCCCCACGTTGCGGAAAAGCAGCTTTTTTTGTTGCAGATTTTGTTGCAGTTTTTTGAGCCAAAGCCAGGAGTGGATTGAGCGGAAGGTAGAAGTATAAGAACTTCCTTTATATTTCCCATTCCTTTTGTAGCCATTGTTGGCTTTGGCTCAAAAAAACACAACAAAATCTGCAACAAAAAAAAGCTGCGTTTCCGTAACGTGGGGGTTTGGCCTAAGACATTATTTGCCTGTGTAGGGAACTGCCATTTCTACTAGTATATAATGTATCTGGCTTCTTTGCCCCTGCAGTTTGGCTTCAGAGACCCCAGGCATTTAGTGCAAGTTTTGTTTTGTAAATACAGTGAGTCAGACACATGTGAGGCAGAGCTGCTGGGGGGAGAGATGTGAGCAGAGCTGCTGAGACAGACATGTTATGTCTGGGGGAGTCTAAGAGCCACTTGTTCCTCTTTACTTCACAGTATATAGTTAGGTATGTGTTACCCCCTATATACTCACAGGACCTAGCTAGTAACCGTAGTTAGGGATCCATATATATATATATAGTTCAGGGCAGTGATAGGTTAGGCTTCCGAAGGCCAACTAGCTAGTTAGAGGCCCGGTGGCACTAGTAGTTTAGCTGGCAGGTTAAGGACTCAGTGTTAGGGTAGTCAGGCCTGCATCTACTGCCGTCACCGTCGCCCTGTTTGCTGCCTGTGAAGAATCTCACCATCATCATCATCTCCTGATCGGCTGTCTGTCATCTCCTGGAAGAATCCGAGGATCCACAGTCATCCACAGGGGCCCCTGCATCTCTTCTGTTGCCTGGAGGTATTGTGCACTGGACTCTTGCTATATATCTATATATATACCCGGGTATATAACCTAAGACGGTTGAGGACTTGCTGGTTGTTGTAGTATTGCTGTGTTCTGAGTATATTGTATGTATGTATTATTACCCTGTTGATTCTTATAAAGCTACTGTCATAACCTTATGTGGTATCTGTATGTATTCTTCAGACTGTGAGATTAGTACAGTGATCCTTGTTAAGGCTACTAACTGTACCTCATGGGTAAGTCCCAGGAAGAGATCCTCCCTGTAATACAGAGGCTCTATCCTGGGTGGAGGCACTGATATATTTCATATATGTTCCCACTCTTCCCTTCAGCGAAGGCTTCAGGTCCCATTATACACACAGGTCAGCGCCAGAGTCTATTGCGGGAGGGATAATACTCATACCCCCCCCCCCCCCTGTAAAATCCAGTTTGTTTGCATTTTGAAGCCTGGATCATCCTGCTAAAATAAAATACAAAGCAACAGAGAGGGGAATCCTATTCCTTTTTTGCCATGTAGCTCGAAACCAGTGGGCAAAATACATTACACAGATTTTTAGCTTTAAAGTCCAATGTTTTTCCAGTCAATTTTTTCCAGATCTATATTCCAGGACCCCAAACTTTGGCATGCTGAAATAAGAAACTGAACTGATACATGTTTGCATTAGTAGAATATATGGAACCTGTCAAAAAGCACCATTTGAAAGAATGTTTCTTTAAAAAAGTCAATTTTTTTTTTTTTGCAAAGAAGCTGTTACTGATAAAACTGAAAAACAGATTTATAATGGTGCATACATATTAAAAAAAAATGAGGAAAAAATCCCAAGCAGTAGACTCCAAGCACGGCTCTCACCTTCTTGGATAGCACGAGAGCAGGTGTGGAATGCACATCTGGCTGGAAAAATAAACTGCACAATTCTCCCGCTGACACAGGAGATTTGAGAAACAATTTTAGTATACAGGCTATGGAACTATACAACCATGTTCTCTGCTGTCTACAGCCAGATGGGGAAGACAGTACACCACTAAAAATATGCAATAAAACTCTACTCCTCCTGAAGGCCCATGAAACCCAGAGCTGAGATCTTCTAACATCAAGGTAAAGATGACGGTCATTGACTGTGTATGATCACATGTCACATATACGAATGGCCATGCACCTAAGATTTTAGACTGCCATAGTTCATGTGGGAGGAACATTCACAGATTGTTCGTGTAGCCAACCGGGCCAAACACATTGTTCCGACAACTGTTCATTCAGCCCAAACACATGATCTCAGATTTAACTCTGACAATATAAAGGAAGGCATTATGGGAAAAGGAGCTGGGAAGCTCATGCGCCCTCTGTTGAATGTAACAGATCCTCAATTTGCTTTTGACTCACTGAGTCTTGAGATAGCAAATGGGATTTTAGCCAAGCCAATTTCACTTATCTGCATACAGTGCCGTTTCGGGATTTTTGTCCCTCATCAGTGCAGAGCAAAGTGAACTGGCTGGCTTTGTGGGAGGCAATGAGAGGCCCAGGGAAGGGACATCTCTCCTAGGAAAGTGGCTTTCCTAGTGCTTTTTCAGAACTATGATATAGCTTATGATGCAGTGAGATGGATCACAGATCTATTTGCATGTCTACCACTTACAACAACTAAATGCTGAGAACGAATGCACAACCTTTTTGTACATCATACAACATTAGCACTATAAGGTCCACCTACAGTGCCTTGCGAAAGTATTCGGCCCCCTTGAACTTTTCAACCTTTTGCCACATTTCAGGCTTCAAACATAAAGATATAAAATTTTAATGTTTTGGTGAAGAATCAACAAGTGGGACACAATCGTGAAGTGGAACGAAATTTATTGGATATTTTAAACTTTTGTAAAAAAAAAAAAAAACTGAAAATTGGGGCGTGCAATATTATTCGGCCCCCTTAAGTAAATACTTTGTAGCGCAACCTTTTGCTGCAATTACAGCTGCAGGTCGCTTTGGGTATGCCTCTATCAGTTTTGCACATCGAGAGACTGAAATTCTTGCCCATTCTTCCTTGGAAAACAGCTGGAGCTCAGTGAGGTTGGATGGAGAGCGTTTGTGAACAGCAGTTTTCAACTCTTTCCACAGATTCTCGATTGGATTCAGGTCTGGACTGTGACTTGGCCATTCTAACACCTGGATACGTTTATTTCTGAACCATTCCATTGTAGATTTTGCTTTATGTTTGGGATCATTGTCTTGTTGGAAGATAAATCTCCGTCCCAGTCTCAGGTCTTTTGCAGACTCCAACAGGTTTTCTTCCAGAATGGTCCTGTATTTGGGTCCATCCATCTTCCCATCCATTTTAACCATCTTCCCTGTCCCTGCTGAAGAAAAGCAGGCCCAAACCATGATGCTGCCACCACCATGTATGACAGTGGGGATGGTGTGTTTAGGGTGATGAGCTGTGTTGCTTTTACACCAAACATATCGTTTTGCATTGTGGCCAAAAAGTTGTATTTTGGTTTCATCTGACCAGAGCACCTTCTTCCACATGTTTGGTGTGTCTCCCAGGTGGCTTGTGGCAAACTTTAAACGAGACTTTTTATGGATATCTTTGAGAAATGGCTTTCTTCTTGCCACTCTTCCATAAAGGCCAGATTTGTGCAGTGTACGACTGATTGTTGTCCTATGGACAGACTCTCCCACCTCAGCTGTAGATCTCTGTAGTTCATCCAGAGTGATCATGGGCCTCTTGGCTGCATCTATGATCAGTCTTCTCCTTGTTTGAGATGAAAGTTTAGAGGGACGGCCAGGTCTTGGTAGATTTGCAGTGGTCTGATACTCCTTCCATTTCAATATGATCGCTTGCACAGTGCTCCTTGGGATGTTTAAAGTTTGGGAAATCTTTTTGTATCCAAATCCGGCTTTAAACTTCTCCACAACAGTATCACGGACCTGCCTGGTGTGTTCCTTGGTCTTCATGTTGCTCTCTGCGCTTTAAACAGAACCCAGAGACTATCACAGAGCAGGAGCATTTATACTGGGACTTGATTACACACAGGTGGATTATATTATGCTCAGATTTTATTCTCAGCTCTTCATAATGATGGAGTAATCTGTATACCAACTACATTGAATATACCGCTTAATACTACTTTTATCCGTTCAAGCTAGCTATAGGGTATTGCGCGTGCACGGGTTTAGAAATTTCGCGCATGCGCATCTGGTTCTTTAGAACGGAGGCCTTGGCACATGCGCGTATTGATTTTTTATTTTTTTTTCGCACGTGCGCACTAAGGTGGCCCAGACGCTAACATATTCTCAACACGCGCAGGTCGTATCCATCAGTGCGCCTGCGCAATGACTTTTATTGAGCTCGCAAGTTTTGTTTTTTTTTTTTTTTGTTTTTTTTTTTCCCTATCTCCACATAGGTATTTAATGAGCCTCATCCCCGCTTCTAGCTATCTCTGTCCTAATCAAGCACCAGTTTGGTGGTAAGTGTATACTAGCTATTTGACCAAAGTTGTTAGGATTAATGTATGTTCAATTATTTGCTGACTCCATAGTATACCTTTTATGAGTATTTGAAAACTTTATTCTAAGAGCATATCTTAATGGGAATATGATTCGGGGGGGGTGGATGGGGGGGAGGTTTAAGAGTGGGTTTATCCGTATGGTATTTTGCATATAGTATAGATTTTAATATGCGCAAGGTTTTTTGAGAATTTTTTGAGGTTTATATAACCTTAACTAAGAGGATTTGGTATGTTCAAACATATATTTTATATGGATAAGTTATAAGGATACATTTGGACGCATATGGAATTGGATAAAGTTATATGGATACACCTTTTTTGTTAATTTTGATTCTTTTTACTCATGTTGTCTATATATTAACTTACATCTTTTTTTTCATTGTCCCTTCATATGTGGTCTGTATATATTTACCTTTTGAGCTAATTTTAAAATCTGTTTAATTTAAAGGATATACCTACCCTAGCGTTTTTCTTCAATCTTTTATACTGTTTTTTTGATTATGATTTGATTGAGCTAAGAGATATATATATATTTTTGATTTTTAAGGTTGTTTATATTTGCACTTGAAAAAGGGGAGTCCTTCCCCGAAACGTGTTGTGCCTTCTGTACCCTAATAAAGAGACCTTCATTCAGAAAAGTGACCTAAGATCTTCCTTTACAAGAGCGCAGACAGTCCATATTTTGGGGAACACACACCCCCTTCTTTATTGCATTTTACTTTGGGGTCTCTTCAGACCCAAGAGCATAACAGGTGGAGGCCTAGGGGAGGTGTAAAAAAAATAAAAAATAAAACGCTTATACTTACCTTCCGTTACCTTTCTTGGTCATCCTCGTGGCATTCGGCGCTCTTCTGTGACATCATTGATCCGGGCACACTGATATCATGAAGCTCAGTGTGCCCATGTTATTGCTAGTGGCCCATTCTGGTCTCAGCCATGACCCCTGGGCCGATGAACTCACAGAAGAGCGCTGGACGTCACAAGGAAATTGGATTCCTAGGAGCCCTAAGAGTATTCTACACTATGTTTTATAGATAGGTTCCTAGAAGGCCTAAGAGTGTTCTACACAATGTTTTATAGATAGGTTCCTAGGAGCCCTGACAGTGTTCTACACAATGTTTTATAGATAGGTTCCTAGGAGCCCTAAGAGTATTCTACACTATGTTTTATAGATAGGTTCCTAGGAGCCTTAAGAGTATTCTACACTATGTTTTATAGATAAGTTCCTAGGAGCCCTAAGAGTACTCTGCACTATGCTCCAAGCCAATTTACAGTGTGGTTAGTACCAAACTTGTTCGTCCCAAAACGAAACGGGGACCCGAGCCACCAACTCGAACGCGAATCAAATCTTGAGAGATTCGCCCATCTCTCGTTGTTGACATACTGTCCTTGGCTAGAGTTCCTCTGCTAATTGTGTCCATCTCTTGTTCTCAGGCTGCTCCACCTATGAATAAGATCAGTCAAGTGTGGGTCAAACGTCAGCTGAGCTCCTTAATCCTTACATATCACACCGATACTTCTCTGCAGACATGACCTCAGAACAATGCTTTTAGTACTGCAATGTTACTAAACATGTTCCTCCCTTTCAGTGTTCTAGTTTGGCATTATTCGTACATGAATCATCTACCTCATACTGAAATTACATGGCTGCCCTACTTGGCATATGTGCAGATGATTATAACACATAGTTATCTAATATATTATCTAATTTATAGTTCCCTCTACCACTCAGATCAGTTCTTAGAAAATGCACCAAGAGGACAAGATAGTAGGAATGAAGGTCCATTGCTCTATCACATACAACACAGATGACTGCCATGTATTGGTAGTAAGGAGTCAAACAGGAGTCAAATTTTTTTCATACTTAATGATCCTGTTTGGACAGTTACAGGAACAAAATGGAAAAAAAATGCAAAAAAATGTGTCATTTTACTACTAGGAATGCTGAAACAATACACCGGACACATAGTTTTAGAGTCCAGAGTATTCATAAGGAGGGCACTATCCTCATCTCTCTTCACCTTCTATCACCCCTAAGGGCTGTGTATATCTGGACAGACAGCCTATGACTGTGAGTCACCACCCTAAGGAGTAGCGAGAAGGAATTGGAGCACTCTCCTCATGAATACACAGGACTCATAAACCATGTGTGTATTCTTTAGCACTTCTAGTAGCCAAATGGCACAGCATTTTGGGCTACTAACAGTTTGGATCTGTAGTCGTGATATACTGTCCTTACCTATGGCATTATAAAAGCCATCATATCAGCATTAAGTACACTTATAAATTAAGGATTGTTCCATTTGTCATAGTTTTGCTTGACTAGAGTATGTAGCTATGAGGAAGCTGCTCCTGGTTAATGTATAATTAATACTGGGACTTATTCCTTAACTATTCTGGCATTTCATGAGTGAACTCCATGTGTGATGTCATGTTAGAAAATGAGGTCAAGGAAAGTCCTGGTTCCTTTTTATTTAGTAAAACTACTGTATAGCTGCTGATAGTGACTCAAGATTCTGACTCGCTAACATGAATTCTCAAGATAGAAATTTACATAGCAAGTATATTCATACACAATTAATGATATGTTGATACTGGCATTGATACGTGATGTCAAGATATGTACGTCTGCATTTGTAGGATTATTCTGCCCCACATGAGAATTCATCAATCTCTTAAAGGGGTATTACCATCTAAGCAAATTATCCGCTATCCAGATAACTTGCAGATCAGTGGGGGTCCCTCCTACAGCTGAGACACTTACAGATTAGGAGAATGGAGGTTTTTTGTCCCCTGTTCTGAACTGACTGGTGGTTGGGCAGCATTCTCACAGCTCTGTTCATTTCAATGGGAGTGTTGGAGATAGCGGAAGTACAGTGCTTGGAGATTTACAATGTTCCCACTGAAATAAATGGAGCAGTGGGTGTGCTCTCTGACCATTGCCCCATTCAAAACAGGAGACCAAACACCTCCTGTCTCCTGTTCTGGGGGTATCTCAGTGGTTGGACCCCTACCTATCCACCAGTTATCTCCTATCTTATTAATGGGGGATGATAAATTGCTCAGTTGGGAAAACTCCTTGTGAACTCCTAAGTGAACAAATTAAAGGGGTTGTCCCATTATGTACACTTGTCCTGTATTCACAGGACATTACCTGATGGGTTCACTTTAAAGGATTATATCAGGATAAAAAAAAACATATCTGCTTTTTTCCAGAAACAGCCACCTGTCCATGGGCTGTGCCTGGTATCGGAGCCCACCTTTATAGAAGTGAATAGAGCTGAGCTGCAATACCAGAGACAACCCTTGGACAGGTGTTGTGTTGTCTCTGGGAGAAAGCAGACATGTTTTTCATATTCTGGTACAACCTCCTTAAAGGGGTTGTGCCGCAATGGACAGATATCCACAGGACAGGGAATAAGTGTCTGATCACTGAGTGCCTGATCGCTGGTTCCCCCAGTGATCAGGAGGATAGGAGACAAAGTCCCCTTAAGGCATCCTTGTGAATGGAATGCCAGTGCACTTGTGTGAAAGGAGCTCAGTTCACTTCTTAGGGGGACTTTCATGCCCTCGTCCTCCTGATCATTGGGAGATCAGGTAAAACGGTCCACCAGCAATCAGAGACTTATCCCCTGTCCCCTGAATAGGGGATAAGTGTCCATAAGGGGACAATCTCTCTAGGGAAATAGTGAGATACACAAAAGCCACACAAGGTCTCCCTGACGACAGCAGGCATTTTGTCATCATCACCTCTCAGTAGTGTCACCACAGACTCTAGGCCTGTAACTTCAAAAGTACACTGAATGGACACTTTATTAGAGACATCCTTCTACTAATGTGTTGGACTTCCTTTGGCCTTCAGAACTGCATAAATTCATGGTGGCATACACTGGAGTCATCCATAGGTATCAGGGGATGCAGGGTTTGGCAAGAAAATATTCCACTAACCACCATTACCCCAACTCCACCAGAATGAACTGTTGCATCAGCCAGAACTGTTGACAGCTGACCCTCCCATCAGCAAGAGACATCTGGATTCATCTGACCACATGATGTTTCTCCACTGCTCAGTAATCCAAAATTTGCAGTACTTTGTGTACTGGAGTCTTGCCTTTCTATTTTTCTTACACAGCAATGTCACTGAAACTGGTCGTCTACTGTTGAAGGTGAGGATCCGTCAATAGCCATATGTAGTATCCCTGCTCAAGACAGGTTAGCAACCCCTTAGAGACGGTGTTTATTCGATTGACAATTTCTGGATTTTCTATGTTGATTGGAATGTGATTTGTGCCATCACTGTGTTTCCTTTGTGTGTGCAACCAGTGAGGGTGTAACGTTGGTTGCACTATGGGGTTTGCCCATTTTTAATCTTTACCAAGGAAAAACTGGGAACCCAAATCCCTGTGAGGACAACCATGACACTGAAGTAGTCACTGATGAGGAGAAAGAAAAGAGGCATTGGACAAGAGCGATATCAAACTGTAGGAGCCCTCCACTGGGATAAGAGCTGGGGATACAACTCTTTGCCTGGACCAACAGCGGCCTGTGCGACAGAGGCAAGTGCACTATGGGGCAGCACAGTGGCTCAGCGGTTAGCACTTTTGTCTCGCAGAACACAAGTTCAAAGTTCGCAGTGGTTCCTAGGTTCCAAGCTGACCAAGGTCAACATCTGCTAGGAGTTTGTATGTTCTCCCATGTGGTTTCCTCCCACACATCAAAGACATACTGATAGGAAATTTAGATTGTGAGCCTTATATGGGACAGTGACTGACCATGTCTGTAAAGTGCTGCAGAATATGTTGGCAGTAAGCAAAATAATAATAATAAAGTACACATGGCAGACCCTACAAGAAGAAGTCGAGGTTCAGGAAAGGACAGGAGCAGGACTTCTGATCAGACCTAGAGAAGAGGAGCTGAGAGTTGCTGATGTACTGGAGGGAAGGAACATCGCTGAGCTAGAACAGAGACTGTTATTGATTGTTGCAGTGCCTATTGCTATGTGTGTATCTGTATTAGATGGGAGACAGGTAAGAGGAGTGTTTTTGTTTTGTCAAGTTAATAAACCTGTAAGCCAGGACCCCTATAGATCAGTTGGTTAAAGAAACCGCCATGCTTAAGAGAGCACTGAAGCCTCTTCACTGGATGTCAAGTACAATGCCGTTCATATCGTAGTGGCTATACTTGGTATTACAGCTCAGCATCATTAGTTAAACTGAGCACTGCAGTAACATGTGACTTATGAAGGTGACATCACCATCACAGGGAAGAGCACCATGGCCTCTTCAAACAGCTGGAAGCCGGTGACCCCACTGATCACATATTGAGGACCTATACTAATAGTTGGTCATCGATATGTAAGTACAGAAAACCCCTTTAACCTTCTTAATAAGCAACCCTAGGTTGAAATCCATAAATGGCCATATGAAGGCCCTTTCAGAAACGGTGTTAATTTGATGTTGCACTAGTTTTATGACTCATGGACATGCTGTGTAAAGTGACTTGTGCTATGATCCCTTTGCAAGTGCAACATGTGAGGGCGAAACCCTGGCTAGCAGATATACCATGGAGGAGTTCTTTGAGATATCCTCCCATGCTAGCTGCGGCATGACGCTTGGATGGAGGCGCACTGTATAACCAGCTCCCTTTGTGTCTTTATGGGGTTGTTGTTATGTGGAATCTATTCAGTATGGTCTGTCTGCATCATCTCAGCTACTGTATCACAAAGAGAAAAGTAGTGATACCCACTCGCTCATGTGAGTATATCTGGAGTGTTGGCAGCACTGGTGACATGTGCCATATACTACTTGTTCCTATTGCCATCGAGCAATGGAAAGTTCACTTCCGGTATTAAAAGAGTATCAGTATTGTGTGGGGGTATAACACACACATTTTATTTAATTGTGGCAACGCCTTTAATCTCTGCTATGAAGCCCCCTCTTCTCTTTGTAGGAATATTACATTTTGTACTGGGAGCCATTGTCTATTATTTCTGTACGCTGTACATTCCTCCACATAGTCGAGCTATGTGAAGTCTGTGTGAACGGGTTAATGCAGAAGAGACCTAAGGGGCATAGAGCATGTGTTGCTAGGAGGAAATTGAGGGAGTTAGGTTCTGGCTGGCCACCAGAGCAGAATGACTGCTTCTATTGTAGGCTGTGTGCTTCCTGCCTGGGAAAAGAGAGGGAGGCCTACAAGACTTGTGCAGCCTCCCACGCAGTGCAGGGATCTGAGCGTCTGTCGTGTGTCAGTACAGCAACACATTATCTACTGAATGCCACTTCTTTCCCACTCACGACTGCTTCTGCTGTTTTCTCACTTCATTTTTTTTTCTCTCTTTTTTTTCTCTTCTCGCCTCCCTTTTCTGAGCCATGCGAGCAGTCATTTGGTTTCTTATTTCTTATCATGTAGCTGAACTGGCTGGGAGATAATTATGGCTTTCCAGTCACAGCGATGATTTTATCAACATTTCAGCTTACTGAAAGAAAAGCACCATAATGGATTTTGCAGCCCGCACAGCGTTTTTCTGTCATTTCTGCAGCCTTGTAGATCTTGTTATATACGACATAATCATGATACACGTCTATAAATTATATTCATCCATATGCGGTTGGTTATTGGTATCAATCTAAGTATACATTTTTTGAAAGCCAAAGTTAAAATTTCTGTCACCTATGTGCTACAAAACAAATCCTCATAAGGATGCAGTCTATCGAAAAGCTGACAACGCTCCAGCCATGGGTCAGGAATAAAGTGGTCTTGCAAGAGCTTAGGAAGACCTGTCTGTCTTGCTGTCTGTCTAGGTTGTTACTCATTACTTAGAGCTTAAAATTCTAGGTTCTGATGGAGACAAGGTTGCATCAGGCTAGCGGTGTGGAAATAGTGCACAAAGAAAGGGCCCGATATGGCGGCTGCAATGGTCCTGGTGGCTGTTGGCACCAAATCCTCTTGCAGACCCAAGGTGGTGCAGTGATGAGGGTGTCACACTTGGGTGATGGTAAAGGTGTCCCTGGGGCATTCCTTGCTGTATCTCTCCCATGTAGTGGAATTTCAGGGAGCCTTTGATGGTGGGTGTGAATAAAGTAGAGGAGACAAGTGAAACAGGCAGTGCTCATGGCTCTGTTTACTAGGCAAGATTTATTCAGTTACAAGGCAACATGGAAGCTGTAGGTTCCACACATATGGTCCTTTCATACATGGACAGCAGGGGCCATAGCTCTTCACCCTTTCCTCAGTCCTCTGACTTCTTTTATCATGGCAATCTGGGGCAACCCCTGGAACCTAGCCCTCCTTTCCAACCACTCTGGGGAAATGCAGGGCATGTTTGGCTAAGGACACTACAGTTTCCTCCCTGGTTCATCCAGCTGGTGTAAGGAGTCTTGCAGCCATTGCACCCTGGGAAGACGTATGTGTAATGCATGGTACTACAGAGACAGTTTTCTATCTAGGTACCACTAATACTGAATATGCACTGCAGATGTTTGCATGGGAAAGAAGAAGCGGTTTAACAATAGTGAGAACTTCTTTAAGAAAAATGGTTGAGATTCACAACAACGTAGCACCAAAGGCAAGTAGTCTAGATCAGAATACTTGCTGTAACATAGCCCTAGTCATGTAATATTTTTGCTGATGCAGACATCTTTACAAAAGTTTTGAGGTCCGTCTGTACTATACTGGTTCATTTAATCTGAATTCATTTTGGGTATCTGAGTCTGTATTGCTTCGAGGGTCTGAATCTGAGGTTGAATTAATTTCAGGACTCTAAATGAATTTTAAATACATCTGGGGAGTCTTATTGAAATTGGGGGTTTGAGTTCGGGGTCTGAATTAAGATTTCTCTAGATCAAATGTGAACTATTCCTATTTTGCAGATTTACCCCTTTGTAGTTATATCTAGTACAGTTATAATACTACTAAATCACTGACTGGTCTGGGGACAAAGGAGTCTGGGGTGTAAATTAATTTTAAGTTCATTTATGGGATTTGAGTCTGGGGTATTAATTACACTTGGGGTCTGAGTTCGGGATCTGAATTAACATTTATCTAGGTCAAATGTGAACTTGACTTATTTTGCAGATTTACCACTTATGTGGTTATCACTTATTGGTCTGGGGGCAAATTTGTTTCATACAACCCCTTTACCTTATGTAACACTTAAATGTTTGTCTGATCAGGTTTAGACCACAATCAGGGGCGTAACTACCGGGGTAGCAGTGGTAGCGACTGCCACAGGGCCCGGAACATTACAGGGCCCGGAGCCCTGTGGCAGTCGCTACCGCGAACCCCACAATCACTGCTATCGTTATACTCCGAGGTCTTTTGAGACCCTGGAGTATAACGATCGGGGGCCCAGGGAAGGTGAGCGAACATAAAAAACACTGTAACTCACCTCTCCGCCGCTCCGCAGGCTTCGGGCCTGTTTGGTGACGTCCCAGACGTCAGCCGACGTCATTATGCGTCGCGACGCCGGCCTGGATCGCGCGAGATCCGGTCCAACATTGAAGATGGCCGAAGTAGCGCACGGGAGTGCACCGGAGCGAGGAAGAGGTAAGTTGCAGTGTTTTCTATGTTTCTATCCTCCCCTGGGTCTCCGATCATTATACTCTGGGGTCTGAAAAGACCCCAGAGTATAATAATCGTTCATGGGTGGTCCACTATGGGGCATAATACTGTGTGCAGGGGCCACTATGGGGCAAACTACTGTGTGCAGGGGCCACTATGGGGCAAACTACTGTGTGCAGGGGCCACTATGGGGCAAACTACTGTGTGCAGGGGCTACTATGGGGCAAACTACTGTGTGCAGGGGCTACTATGGGGCAAACTACTGTGTGCAGGGGCCACTATGGGGCAAACTACTGTGTGCAGGGGCTACTATGGGGCAAACTACTGCGTGCAGGCGCCACTATGGGGCAAACTACTGTGTGCAGGGGCCACTATGGGGCAAACTACTGTGTGCAGGGGCCACTATGGGGCAAACTACTGTGTGCAGGGGCCACTATGGGGCAAACTACTGTGTGCAGGGGCCACTATGGGGCAAACTACTGTGTGCAGGGGCCACTATGGGGCAAACTACTGTGTGCAGGGGCCAATATGGGACAAACTACTGCGTGCAAGGGGCTACTATGGGGCAAACTACTGCGTGCAGGCGCAACTATGGGGCAAACTACTGTGTGCAGGGGCCACTATGGGGCAAACTACTGTGTGCAGGGGCCACTATGGGGCAAACTACTGTGTGTCGGGGCCACTATGGGGCAAACTACTGTGTGTCGGGGCCACTATGGGGCAAACTACTGTGTGTCGGTGGCCACTATGGGGCAAACTACTGTGTCCTGGGGCCACTATGGGGCATAATATTATGTGCAGGGGCCACTATGCTGCATTATACCGTGTGCAGGGACCACTATGGGGCATAATAACGTGTGCAGGGGCCGCTATGGGACATAATACCGTGTGCAGGGGCCACTATGGGGCATAATAGTGTGCGCAGGAATGCGGTTTGTGTGTGGGGGGGGTTGGGGGCGGCGGCTTGGGGGGGGCCCCATGTCAAATGTTCGCCTTGGGGCCCAGCCATTCCTAGTTACGCCACTGACCACAATATTAAGATTTGAAGAGGATGTTGTAAACATTATTTGACATGGCAATGAGGTATGTCAGATATGATTATAGGGTTTCATCTGACTATCCCCCTAGACCCATAGGGCCTGTGCCAACCTATGCTTCACTTAATCTGAACCTCTGATACAGCACAAGATCTGTAAAAAACATTGAGTGACTTTTCCAGTCAAGCCTTATGGTGGAGATCCCAAATGATGTTAATATCCGATGAGTCAGGACCTGTCGCTGTATTACCTTCTGAGTGTAATAATGGCATGAAATAGATAATCCATGTAAAACACTTTAATATAAATCGGTCTGATACATGACATCATGGAGAATCCCTGGAACGATTCATGATTGATTCCCTGCTTTAAGACTCCACCATCGATGGACTCTCCAAGCCGCAGGTGCTTCTTTCTTAATCCAACGCAGACGTTTTTATTTTGAGAGAGTAAACAAAGCGAGGACAAGGGAAAATGCAAACTTGTTACAATGATTTAATACTCCTAATCCTGAGAGTCTGTTCTTGAGCACATTAAGCTAAAAGTAAACACGCTCAAACAAACTTGTCAAACAAGGCTGGATCTAAATGCAGTCCCAATGGATGGAAGGCGAGTTGGAATGGAGCAAACAAGCTGGCCCTTTATCAATCTGAGGGACTTTATTACATTACATTACATACATGTTTTACTTTAACAGTATTTTCCTTCATATAATGTTAATGGTCTATTGGTTATCTCCATATAACTGTATTATTTGGCACTATATAGTACACCATAAGGGAAAGCACATTAATAGGAAAAAACGGCACAGGGTACCATCCTACCTAAGGTCAGACCTTGATGGCTCACAACATAACCCCTGTGGTCAAGGATCAGGGGGAACAAGTATATAAAAGCTCTGAGATCTTCATGAATCTTCATGTAAGAGAAGTCGTAAGGCGTAGAAATCAGCTCAGACCGGTGGTCTTCAAAGAGGTGGTCTTTTGGAGTGGTTTCACTGTATTTAGATACAGAGTGAGGGTGGTGAACGGAGTCTTTGCCCCAGGTGAAGGAAAGCCTATCTACGAATCTGTCATACCCATGCAGTTTGAGCTGACCACAGAAAAATTTTTGAAGCTCTCTTTTCGACAGACAGAAATCTGCTGTAAACCATCGTGAACAATTGTTGTTATTAAAATTGTAAATAGCGGATGGCCAAAAGTGGACTTCTTTTATCTCATTTGTATGAGCAACTTAATGTATTTTCTGTCTGTGTTCCGTCTGCAAGTCAATGAAGATCACTATCCATAGCCATGGCTGACCCAACATACATCCTTCCATAGAAGATATATATATATATATATCCCATAAATCCACTTGTACCATATAAAGGGATTACCTATCTACTGATCCCCAGCAGTGGTACTTGAAGTGTTTGGAAATAAATTTTAATTTATGTTTCTTTTCAATTTTTTTTTAATTTCTAGATTAAATCAAAAACCCAAAAATCTATGCCTGTGACTTTACTATTATGAAGTCCTAGTGTTTTTGCAACGTTAAAGGCTCTTGTGCTACATCCAAGTTGCCAGCATGGTCGCAGATTCCAAGCAGGGACTGGATGTATTTAGCAAGCACAAGAGATTTATTCTTCCATCACCAGTCTTCTGAGAGCTGTTACCAAGCGGAAAGCAAGCTCCAGGCACTGCGATTTATTAACAGCGCTGTCACAGTCTGTTAAACTGAACCATAAGAGCTGTCAGGTGACAACATAGTCAGAGCTCTCCTCTCAGGCTGACCTTTCCCTCTACAATTCTAATTCTGAAACCTGGTTGCTTATTACGGCTTGGCATAAAATTGTCAGTCTCACACTCACAGAGCTTATGCTTTTTAGTTTTACCCTTTAAGTGCTGAATGAAAAAGTTTCAAATATTTGGCCCATCGAAGCTAAAAATTCTTTCCTAAAATTATCAGTAGCAATGATGCATGGACATACAAGGTCTTGTTTTGCAAGACAAGTCGCATTTCTGTATTGGCACCACTTTGGGTTACATATAATGTGTTCTATAACAGTTACTTTTTTATGGGAGGAGGTAGACAAAAATAGCAATTCCACCTTATTTTTTGGGGTTTTGTATTTATGTTGGTCAATGTGCAGAATAAATGACTAATATAGGCATTTACAAGGGGAGGAAAGACTTGATGTCCCAGCAAATTAATGGAGACACATTTAGTTTTCCACATTACCTCCTATCATCCATAGTTATCATCCTAGGTTTCAGTAAAAATGGGCCCCATTACTTGTTGGGCCCCATAGCAGCTGCTATGTCCACTATCCTGGTAGTTACACCCATAAGCAGGTCGCTGACAGCAGTCTAAGTTTCCATAAATCCCATTAATTTTTTAATATGGAGGAAGTACATGTAGCGGCCCATTTCTATTGAAGGACAACATAAGGCCAGTTTACCAATACCATAAGGGCCAGTTTGCAATGCAATTTTTTCATTTTTTTTTAAGTCAGAAAATCTAACCCTAAGTACGAGATACATATTTATTCACATTGTATGATCCATAGCTTCAAATACAAAATGCCAGGACTCGCTTCATTTTGAAAAATGGTCAGGTTCAGCATGTGAATATTTTTGGGGCAAATAATCAATGAATATTTTTTTTGCCTTTAATAGTAGCAACATTATTAAAATGTTATATACAGTACTGTGCAAACGTTTTCGGCTTGTGGGGACAAATGCTGTACAGTTAGAGCACTTTAAGAAATAGAAGGGTTAATGGTTTATTTTTGTTAATTAGCAAAATGAAGTGAATGAAGAAAAGAGAAATCTAAATCAATATTTGGTGTGAGCTTTGTCCTTTGGAGGAGGAGCCCTGGAAGTGATGATACGGCCTCTACAGAGCCCTGATCTCATCATCATCCAGTCTGTCTGAAATTACATGAAGGATTGGACAAGCCTACATCCACAGAAGATCTGTGCTTAGTTCTCCAAGATGGCGGGAACAACCTCCCTGCTGAGTTCCTTCAAAAACTAGAAGAACTGATGGAAGAGTGGTCACGCCAAATATTTACAGCTTTATCTTTCTCTTTTCTTCATTCACTTAATTATGTTAATTGATAAGAATAAACTATTAACACTTCTATTTCTGAAATCATTCTTATTATGTAGCATACTGCAAAGTACTGTACATGATAACAATGTCAGATCAACTCTAGGTAATATGGTTTCTATTTTTAGGATATTCACATTTCATGGTGTCAGAATTCTCTGAAATTTCCAGCACTACTATGACATACAGCCCTTCATTATGTTGTATCTATGAAGGGATTAGCCATAAGTGAACCTCCTACTCTATGCTTGCCAGATTTATCATTTAGTAATGGTATTCTTTCAGCTTGTAAAGAGAACACATTAAAGCAGTGGTTCCAAATGCTCAAAAAAGTTGCCATTCAAAAGAACCCCTTTCACAGATAGAAAACCTAATTCCCATGGTTTGCTCTACATAGACACATGTCATCGCATTGGGTTAAATTAGCTCGATAATATGATCAGAGACTCAAATGAGAGAGTCAAATTGAAGGCTGAGAAACCAATGGGGTAATGTACTAGTTGGCTAGATAAGATGTCTTTGTACAGCTTTGGAGAGGTGCTGGTTCTCATTGAGGATCCAGCTTGTGTGTGGCAATGTTTTATAAAACACATTTCATCTAGCCACCTAGTAACCTGCTCTATACTAATGATGGTCAAGAAACCCGAAACAGCTGTCTACTGAGGAATCATCTAGTTTGCTCATATCTTTAGACTTGATTCAAGGCTCTTATATGGACTTTGGCTACAGCTGGCACTAGACAGAACATTTTCTTAGTTCTGGAGGTATATTTGTATAACCCCATACACAAAAGGCCTTAATTCTCTGAATTTTCCTAAACTCCTCTGACATACATCCCTTCACTATGTTGTATCTATGATGGGATTTAAGCCATAAAGTGTCTTGAAACCTGATTTGTGATATAAGTCAAACAAGACACCTGCCTGTAGACAAACGTTTTAGGTTTCTTGACCTTCATCGGTGCAGAGTAGTGTACTGGTTGGCTAGATCACATTCCCTTCTGCAATTTTGGAAAGATACTGGTTCTCGTCGAAGGGATCCAGCTCGATTCACCAAAGGTATTTCATTGAGCAACCAAAACCTTTGCTCTGTACAGATGAGAGGCAAGAACCCTGAAACAGCTGTCTACAAAGGAGACTTCTGGTTCGGCTAGTATCTTTAGGTGTAATGTCTCTGCCGTTTCGGGTCTCGGCGCCACCCTCCGCTCGCACGCTGTGGCGAAGGAGGTGTGTTCAGTTTGATTCTTTGTGTAAGTTTCTTGCCGCTCAGTCTGAACATGGTCCTAGTCAGTGTAATTGATTTCCGGCCCCACCCGTGTCTGAACATTTCTCTCTGGACTGCATAGAGTTAATCTCTTCCTGGTCTGTGTGATTGACAGCCTGTGTACCTATCAGGTCTGGGGGCTGGTCCCAGACTTTCTATATACAGGATGTCATTTCTCAACAGGTTGCCGGTTATTACACTTGTGTTTTGCCTGCTGTCTTACTATATTCCTTGATACTTTGCTACTTGATTCTCTGACCCTTTGGCTTGCCCCTGACTATTCTTTTGGATTTTGACTTTGTACTGCTTGCTCATTTGTTACTGACCCCTTGGCTTCCTGACCTCTCTTTTGTTGTTTGTGCGTCCTGTCTTCGTTCTGTGTTGTCACTTATTCAGTGTAGGGACCGGCTCCAAGTTGTTTCTGTCATTAGGACAGTGAGACAAGTAGGAAGGGACAGTGGCTGGGGTGAGATTAGGGCTCACTTGTCTCTGTCCTTCCTCCCAGACCGCTGCAGTAGTGTCAGGGTTGCTACGTTTGGCAAGACCCTTACAGAATAACCGGCCCATACATTCTGCCATTGCTTCCCATAGGGTCAGCATGGATCCTATTCAGGGCCTTGCAGCCAAGTTGGAAGGTTTGGCAGTCCTGGTAAATGAGCTTGCTAAACAGGTGCAGACCCTTACTGATGCCGCTGCAGCATCTCCAGTTGTTTCTGCCCCTTTTAGAGTTAAGATGCTACTCCCCGACCGTTTTTCAGGGGATCGTGAAAAATTTGAGACTTTCCGGGAGTCCTGTCGCCTGTATTTTCGGATTAATCCAGATGCATCCCAGGCCCAAATGGTTGGAGTAGTTATATCCCTCCTACAGGAGGATCCACAAGCTTGGGCCCTTAAACTCCCTCCAGGGGCTGAGGAGTGGACTGACTTTGAAAAAATTTTTTTGTCTTTGGGGTCTATATATGATGAGCCAGACCACATTGGTCTTGCGGAATCGCAACTCCTCACCATGCAGCAGGGCAAACGCTCTGCTGAGGAATATTGCACAGAATTCCGCAAGTGCAGCGTGACTGCAGGTTGGTGTGAGTCAGCTCTAAAGGCCCACTTTAAACAAGGCCTGTGTGACCGTGTTAAGGAGCTCTGGGTTGGTCACCCAGATCCTCCCACTCTTGAGCAGGCCATGACTTTGGCTGTCCGTATTGACCGTAGGATCCGGGAAAATGTTAAAGAGAGAATAGGGTCTGCTTCTTCCAAGTTTTCTGTCTCTCCCTCACTCTCTCCTGAGAAACATGTTATTTCTCCCATGACTCCTGGTGAGGAACCTGTGCAACTGGGAATTATGGATGCCAAGACGCGACGAGAGCATCGTCTCAGGAACAACCTCTGCCTGTACTGTGGTGCTTCCGGTCATTTTATCAGTGACTGCTCCATCAGACCTCGCAGACCATCAGAAAAACTTCAGTGCCTGAGTGGTAGTCGGAAGAACCACTCAGGCAACCAGGTATTTGCCAGGAGTAACAATAAGATGTTGTTATCTGTGTCTCTGTCCTCTGGGGACAGATCTGTTTCTGGCCAGGCCTTAGTTGACTCTGGGTCTGCGGCAAACTTTGTCACATTCTCGTTTGTCTCAGCTTTAGGCATTGAGCTTTTGCCACTTGACACTCCTCTGGCGGTAACTGGAGCGGATTTTGCCCCACTGGCCAGGGGCAAGGTCCAATTCAAAACCCCCTTAATAACGTTACAAGTTGGTTCTGCTCATTCAGAGGTCATGAGCTTTTTTGTTATGGAGCATCTGTCTTCCGATATTATTTTGGGGCTCCCCGGTTGAACCTCCATAACCCTATTTTTGATTGGGGTAAAAGGGAGTTGGTAAAATGGGGGAGATCAGTGCTCATCCCACTGTATTGTTTTGCACACCTTAAATTGTGTTACTGAGGAGACTGTCTCGGTTGCAAAAGGTGGGAAATGCCAGGTGAATAAAAAATGTTTGCCTGGCCCACCAGTGTCTGTGGTTGTGCAAAAAGACCCTGAATTAAAGGCAGAGAAAATATTGGATCCTACTAAAACTGCTTTATCTGGTGAGGGTCCGGTGGCCCCTCATAAAGGGGGGGGTACTGTAACGTCTCTGCCGTTTCGGGTCTCGGCGCCACCCTCCGCTCGCACGCTGTGGCGAAGGAGGCGTGTTCAGTTTGATTCTTTGTGTAAGTTTCTTGCCGCTCAGTCTGAACATGGTCCTAGTCAGTGTAATTGATTTCCGGCCCCACCTGTGTCTGAACATTTCTCTCTGGACTGCATAGAGTTAATCTCTTCCTGGCCTGTGTGATTGACAGCCTGTGTACCTATCAGGTCTGGGGGCTGGTCCCAGACTTTCTATATACAGGATGTCATTTCTCAACAGGTTGCCAGTTATTACACTTGTGTTTTGCCTGCTGTCTTACTATATTCCTTGATACTTTGCTACTTGATTCTCTGACCCTTTGGCTTGCCCCTGACTATTCTTTTGGATTTTGACTTTGTACTGCTTGCTCGTTTGTTACTGACCCCTTGGCTTCCTGATCTCTCTTTTGTTGTTTGTGCGTCCTGTCTTTGTTCTGTGTTGTCACTTATTCAGAGTAGGGACCGGCTCCAAGTTGTTCCTGTCATTAGGACAGTGAGACAAGTAGGAAGGGACAGTGGCTGGGGTGAGATTAGGGCTCACTTGTCTCTGTCCTTCCTCCCAGACCGCTGCAGTAGTGTCAGGGTTGCTACGTTTGGCAAGACCCTTACATTAGGCTTGTTTTTTTTAAGAATAATGGCTATAGATGACAATAAAGTAATGTTTTCTTCCTTGGAGGAAAGCAAATGTGCATATCCCTATGACCCAATAAATAATCTAATAAATAATCCTAATAAATCACCTCAATTTTTTGGCAGTCATCAGTCACGACATGTCGAAGTGAAAAAGAGCCCAGTGACTTCAGATGTCATGCAAGAATCTTTTTTCTAGTTCATGAATATCCATGAAAGTCTTTATCCAATTCAAAATAATTTACCTTCCATGACATTATAATATGGGCAGCGATAAATTACATTATGCTGATATCAATCCCTCTGAGACAGAAGCTCCACAAAGCACGCATGCCATAATTATATCAATAATCCCAGTCTCACAATTGATAATTACACCGGCCTCTTCTGTAAAACCCTTTATTAATTATGAAAGATGGAGATGCATCAGGTTTCCCGTGTGCACCTTATGAACCCACGCAGAGCGCTGAGCAGCTTGCCAGAGTAAATGCCTTTCGAAATTAAATCCATATCATACAGAAAATGTAACATCCTTGTGTTTTAGCCGCTGCCGGGATAATGAGATCCCCTTGAAGTTGTACACATGTGTACGGATAATGAAACGATTAGATGGATTGCGATATCCATTGCTGCAGTTACTCATTGTGCAGAACTGCACTTAAGATGCAGGTGATCACAATCTAAGGACGTTCTGCTTGAGGACGAGAAGAATTTCAGCATTAAGAAATCAAATTCACTTGTTTTTCACAAGATCTATAAGGATTTACACATTACGGCCTTCATCCTAAGCAAAGACTCGCCGTACAAAGGTATTGAGTCATGGTATTGATTGCAGTCTCCTGTATAGCCCTAGACAACATGGAACCCAGTACCTTCACAGACGGAGAGATTGGTACAGTCTTCCAGACTCGACATCCTGAGGTCAATATTTACTGTCTGTGTTGGCCTGCCAACAGTCCACAGGCCTACTCAGTACCGTAAAGAAGAGATCCCCTGTTTAAAGCATGCCTAGCAGAAGTCGGAATATCCCAGGTCTTGAGTAATTTTCAGCTGGGCAAACATAGAAAGTGGAATAAGACGCTTTCACCTTACCCTGTCCTAATTTATGTACTGAGAATTGTGCGGCAGGTGCATTTTAGATTAGTCTCTTAGTTAAAGTACATCATCACTGACACTTTTAACATCAATAAATTTCACTATATATAGATTATAACACCAGATGTACAATAAGGCTATGCTGTCCATGTGTACACAGCAAAGGGCATTTGAGCTGATGCATAAGTATCCAAGGAAGGGGTTCTGACCCAGACGGGAAGGGGGAGTCAGTACACAGTGGAGGGAATTTATTAAGACTGACTTTTCCTACACCAGTCTTAATAAAGTCGTTGACTTGCGCAAGGTGTGCCTGAATTACCAAGAGGCTCCAGCCGTGCGCCAGTATTGAAATCTATGCCAGGAACTTCCTTTGTAACATGCCAATTTTCTGGTGTGAGTTATGATAAATATGTCAAGCCGAGCGAGGTGCAGAACAAGGGATAAGGCTTAGCTATGGGGCAGTTTCGGCACCATTACATCCATCTAGTGTTGGGTGAATTGACTTGCAACAAGCCAGATTCGTCCCGAATATTCCAAATTAATCGGTTTTCAGACTTCAGAGTATAATAGGAGTACGCCCAAGGGAGGTGTAAAAAATCAAAAACATTCATACTCACCTCTTTCAGGGCCTCCTCACAGCCTCTGGCTGTCTATGTCTTCCTGTGTTTTCCAGAGTATAATAATTTCATATCCGGTTCTATACGAACAAGTTTGGACCAAACTGAACCAGAGGATCGCTTCATCCAAACACTGGACGAAATGAATCTTCAGAGGTTTGCCCATCCTTACACCCATCTATGCCAGAAAACTGGTGTAGATGGTTAATAAATTCCCCACTAGTTTGTTGTGGTACATGTGAGCATTGTGCAGCTGGACCACTCAGTTGCAGTATATATACCCGAGCAACCAGACGGGAATACTGGAAGAGGAACTATGGGCTTTAGCTCCCAGTACTAAGCATCTTTTTCTCACCTCCCATAGTTGAGCCAACAACAGAATCCGTCAGATACCTGAGACACCGATGGCAAGCAGAGAAAGCACCTGGTGTAGGCACCTTGCGTAGGGATAGACTGATTACAGAGAATGGTAAAGAAGTTTAGAATATTGCTGTGGACTTTGAGTTATACAGATGGGACTGCTGCCTTGTCAACCCCCTTCAGGGGTTGTTGTTTAAGTTAGTTTCAGTTATTCCTAATGCTGCCACTGTGTGCATCCTTCTGTGGATGTAGGCTTGCCCAAATCCTTCTGTTTTTTCATGTAAGCCCAGACAGACTGGATGATGTTGAGCTCAAAATCTCTTTGGGGGCAATATCATCACTTCCAGGGCTCCTTGTTCTTCTTTACACTGAAGATATTTCAGAGTGACACTGGCTGTATGCACACTACTGTATGCCAATTCTACTAGTACTAGTACTGTACTACTTTTTGACAGTACTGTATGCCAATCTTCAGTCAAGATTTAGTTAACTGCACAGATTGTCGTCCAGCCACCGGTACCATACACATGAAATGTAGCTCAGCACTTGTCACTTGAATGATCCTATATTGCAGTCCTTTTCTTAGAACCTTTGCACAAATAAGAAGACATGTTTTAAGGGGTTTGAGGGTCTTATCCAACCAAGGACAACTTCAGCATGGATTATGTATGTAAAGATGACCATTTCTGCATCTGAACTAGGGAAATTAGACTGTGACAATTTTTGTCCAGTGCTGTGGAATATGTTGGAGATATATAAGTAATGTAGATCTTACCTTATTGTTTATAACCTCATACACATAAAACTTTCATAGAATCCCAGCACCATACCACTTTTCCATTGTACAAAACTGCCATATGATGCAAACCCGATACTGCCATAAAGTATCTACATTATACTACCATATAGTCCTGAAATCATATACACCATGTGAAAATTGAGGTAGTTTAAGGTCAACGACAACATCTCCGGTGGTGTAAACGGTTGACGTGGTTAATAGTAATAGCCCCTGGTGTATCTAGGCTGGTGGGGGAATATTGCTGGTGGTCCAGGGTAGTGAAGGAGATAGGCGAAATTTCCCTTGTGGTCTAAGTTGGTGGTGGAATTAATTGCAATACTGCTGTAGGTCACGGGTAGTCAACTTTCGGCACTCCAACTGTTGTAAACTACAACTTCCAGCTTGCATAATTGCTCTGCTATTCTTGGAACTCCCATGGAAGTGAATGGAGCATGTTGGGTGTTGTAGTTTCACAGCAGCTGAAGTGCCGAAGGTTGCTGACCCCTGCTGTAGGCGGTGAACGAGTAAATGATCTAGCAAATATGAAATTGTTTGAATAATTCTTGTTGATCTTTGAAATAAAATGGTTATGCTGTGAATACAAAATGATTATATGACCAACTATACATCTGGAATCTGGTCCAAAACCCAAATACAGCCTGCAGGATTCAATACCCCAAAGTACACAAAAAAAAGTGTCCAGATGCCACAAGAGGGCGTAAAAGTGCTTCCACCGCTGCCCTATAAAAAGGCTCTCAGAGGCAACTTTTGGGTAGTGTACTTTTTAGTGAAAGATCGCTGACTGGTAGACTTACCTCTACAACACACTCAAAGACATTTTTCCCAGTTGACAAACCTTGAGAGGGGGTGAATCTTAGGACTGAGAGGCAGAATTTTGAAAAATTGCCTGCCATCTATACCTGTTAGGCAGGCTCTGGATGGCCCAGACAGTCCCCCAGTAGAAATCATTTGGTCCACCAACAAGAGCAAGCAGCTCCCACAGTTTCCTTGTCCACCATCCAGACACAGTTGGCACCTTCATTACATACCCGTCTCTGTGCAGACCATTTCCAGGCACTGTGGAGGAGGCAATTTTGGGCCACGACACCCATTATGTGTCATGTAATTGATATCCAACCACTGTCACCTTCGTTTGCCGCAGGACTCTGAACAAGAAACTTGGACTGCTTCAGACTGGAACTGCATCAAATCCAGGTTCTGTTTGCGATCCGACAACTGTTGGGTTGCAGTATGGAGACATTATTGTGAGCGCTTCAGTCCGGGTGTGCATGTGATCTGGGGAGTCATTGCATATGACAGTCAGTCAGTAGTGAAACAAGGGACACTAACATTGTTTTTTGTAAATGAGTTTTCCTTACATTACCAGATAGTATCAGAACCAGAAACGAAATCCTGTACCTGACTATGTTGACCACAATACTGCAGTAATGCAAAATGATATTCCTCATTAATGTCATTGCGCCGTTGCAATCCCCCTCCCAAAAGTTTTTGTTTAGCATTAATTTATATTTTCCTCAGAGACTCCACTGACTATGGAGTTTTATGTGTTGTCATAGCAACAGACTACGAGATAGACAGTGAGTGGCAATTAGGCTGCATACGATCATGTCGGAATATTCTCCTAATTCTTTTTGTGGGATGTGAAGCCACTTTATCTCTCTCCCTTATCCCAGTATTTAAAGACAGTCTTCACCCGAGTATAGATTTTATAAGATTATTGGTAATGTATTATGTGGCAGTAGTTAATCCTCGCAAGATTCACTGCCGAGTCCAGTGGCATCTTAGTTGACTTGAATACAGGTCTGTTTCTTGCAGTTTAAAATGGGTCCTAGTGAACTACCCATTTTTCCTGGGTATTATACTGTAGATAACGCTATTCTGCCCATCATAAATCTAATCTGTGACTATCATAAGAACACATCATAGTGACCAGGTGAATTGTATCACCCAGTAGTCAGTATGGTTATACATTACCAGGAGGAGTAACAGAGGAACTGTACAATGCAGAGTATGGTTAATATAAATATTTCCTAACAAATACATATAATAGGAGAGGTAACCAATATCCAAGACAAAGGTATAGGAATTCTGATTCTTACCACTTTTTGGGAACGATTTATTAAAATCAGCATTGTGTGTGTCGGTCTTAATTCATTCCTCTGCTGGCATGAAATACTCCAGAATTATTAAGAGGCTCCAGCATTGTGATAATTTTGGTACATCTTGGGAGGTTCTGTGTGCCAGAAGTGAAATCTACACCAGCCAGGCATTACTGTTTTCTGATATAAATTATAGTAAAATTGCCTTGATCTCCATCCTGCAATAAATGGAGGATAAACAGATAAAGGATGGATGGATGGATAAAGGATAGATAGATAGATAGAGAGAGAGAGAGATAGATAAGGGATAGATATATAGATACAGAGATAGATAGATAGAGATAGATAAGGGATAGATAGTCGAGATAGATAGAGAGATAGATAGATAAGGGATAGATATATAGATACAGAGATAGATAGATAGATAGATAGATAGAGAGATAGATAAGGGATAGATATATAGATACAGAGATAGATAGATAGATAGATAGATAGATAGGGATAGATATATAGATACAGAGATAGATAGATAGATAGATAGATAGATAGATAGATAGATAGGCGCATAGACTAGATAGATAGATAGATAGATAGATAGATAAGGGATATATATATAGATAGAGGATAGATAGATACATAGATAGATGATTGATAGATAGATAGATAGATAGATAGATAGATAGATAGATAGATAGATAGATAGATAGATAGATAGAGAGATAGATAGATAGATACATACATAGATAGATAGATAGATAGATAGATAGATAGGGGATAGATATATAGATAGATAGACCGATAGATAGATAGATAGATAGATAGATAAGGGATAAGGGATAGATAGATAGATAGATAGATAGATAGATAGATAGATAAGCGATAGATATGGAATACATAGCTGATATAGACAGATCTGAAATAAATAAATCATTTTCCCCTGAAATCTTAAATTGACACCCACTGTTTTTCCTGTGGATTTCATCGCTACCATTATCTCGAGCACTGACATATTTTGCAGTCCTTTCGAGAACATTTAATCATTGACATTAGGTTTCTGCTTCAGTGGAGCTTACAATCTAATTTTTCGACCACAGACGCACATACTAAGGACAATCTCATGGGAGGATTATTAACCTGTCCAGATTTAATCTGTGAGATAATGTCTGAGGCAGTCTAGGAAATAACTATAAAAGTAGCCGCATAGTGTCATATATTTAGGTTACCAACAACACTTTTGACACTTTTCTAGTGACCATTTATGTTACATTTACTAGTGGGTTAATATTTTCCTCTTCTTTTACCTAAAGGTGCACATTGTATCTGGTACAGCCGCTACAAGTACAAGTACAACTATTATACTGTATACAATGGACAATAAGAATGGTTATGGTTTACAAGGGGCACCTTGTAATATTTACACTCCCCAAAGGGGCATCCAGCATCCAGTACGTCCATCATAGGCCCCTATAATAACTGAACCAATCATCTGCTGTCATTTCCCATGATATTGTTTTTGCTAAGAATGCAGTCCATCTGGAAAGGGGAGTCGTGTACAGGTTCACTAGAAGCAAAATGGATAGGACGAACCAGGGTTTGCCATCTTTTTTCAATGGTGCCGCCTCTATGGTACCCTTTAGTGGCTTTTCCAAATAGAACTGTTCTAGATAACAATCTAAAATGTTGCTGTTTAGTTTACCCTTTATATAACTGCCCTGCTATTTTAGGCTGCTTTCATGCTGTAGCATCCCAGTGCAAGCACTGGTAGAAGGATTACCTGATTATATGTATATGCCACTGTTGCATTCATGGTTTTTGCACTATTATTGGTAATATTTTGTAACTTTAAGTATTTTGCACTGCCATACATATAACAAACAACTGTGCCCTTGATGGAACCTACCATTTGTCTGGGCTGAGACTAAGGACATTTAAGGGAAGGTTAGGTGACAAAGAGTTCTTAGAAAGTGTGCAAACTCTCTCCCCAGTTAGGGAGAAGTGTAAAGTTAAAATTGAGTACCTGGTTATGCTGGAAACCAGTTAAAGTCAGCTTTAGTGTTGTTCTGCAGTCAGGAGATGGGAGATATCCCTGCTCGACTTGTGTGTGCAATAGGAAACTGTGAGGGTAATTGCTATATATAGACCTCATAGCTATGACCCTGCCTGTTAGCCTAAGGTCACACAAGGCACCCTTTTTTCATCAGTACCACGAAACCAGGGCACTGCAGACTCAATTGAGTGAGAGACGTAGAGCACAATGTATGAGAGGAAGACACTGACTGTCCCAGAGAGTACCATTTACCAACCTAAGCCCCAGCTAAAGTGGAAGTTTCCTATAAAACTTTGCCTTCATTGTATGAATGAAGTTTCCCTGTTTCACCTGTTCTTCTTCAAGTAAAAACCATGAGTTGTTCCTTCCACACCAACGTCTCCTGAGTCTTAATCCTACACTCACCATCAAGGACACTTCAACCACTCTCAGGCTCAGGGAGACTCACCACTAGGATACGCTTTGGCGGATACTTCTACAACCATCATACACCCTGAAGTACCCCAGTGCGCCAACCCTGAAGCATACATTAAACAATGAAATATGAAAGCTGTCTTAAAGGACATATCACCTATCTTGACTAGTCTTGTACCCCAAAAGTAACAATTCTGTCTCTGCTTTGTGCCGTTCCACTGTTATTCCTCCTAGAAATGCATGAATACATTGCTTTCTGGGTGTTACCAGGTGAGGGTGTGTCTTAACACACCCTCACATTATCCAATCAATGGCAAAATGTGTTGGGACAAACCACTTTGCCAAGGGAAATGGTGATGCCCAGTTATCAATGTATTTATACATTTTCAAGAGGAATAACAGAGGAACTGCACAATGCAGAGTTATGAGAAAAGATGCTCTGGAATGGTCATTTCATGTAAAATACAAGTATAATCTGATACAGTAGAATGATTTGTGACCTTCATCATCAGTCATCAAAAATCCTCCGTATATGAACATCCCACTCTGAAAATGAGGATTCAGATGAGTAAGCTCCTGTAAAGCGCATACACCTCTGCATGGTATTCCACGACTTTGTCAAGGATAACAGGATTACTTATTAATGTGCTACCTTTCGGAAGTGCACCAGAAAAAGTATAGATGTAAGTGCATTCTGAATGGGCGATACAGTCATTATGTCTTCCATGCCATTAAGATGCTTCATAAAAATGGCTCCTTCGTAGACGAGACACGATGGTGGGGATGCTTCATACTTGAAAAGCACTAAAGGGAATATTTTGCTGCTTTGTGATGTCATCTTTTCTTGCACATCCAAGAATGGCCTTTATACAAAGGATGGTACAAAGAGGAAATGATGCAGCCTATCTGACAAAGCAGTCTGTAGACAAGACAAGACTGAATATTTCCAGACGCTGCAGTTGTGCTGGAGAGCAAGCGTGAAAAAGATGTCTTCTTCTTCTTCCCATTGGCTTGCTCCTTTTGATAATAAGTCTTTGTTCTCTGGTAGAAAGCCCCTGTGATCATTCTGGTAATTTCAGACTTCTATGGGTTGCTTTCCAAGTGCTGCCTGTTACTACATGCGTCTTTACAGGGAAAATAAATCCATCTTGCTGCTTGTCTTCTATCTTGTGCCAACTAAAGATTACACCTGAGTGTCCCAATGCACATGAACGTCTCTTAGTAGCTGTGTACTATCATTGAATACAGATAGGCAGGGATTGGCCCTGCTATGTATTTTCTTAACTTTTGACCTGGTATAGCATAGCTATTTCATGGAAAGTGTTACGGCAGTCATATAGTCATGGGATGTATGCTTGTCCTGACCTACATAAATGGAAGCTGTCATATTAACTTTTTCACTTATCGACAATTGAGCAATTTTAGTATAAGGTCATGCAGACCACAATCCTAGTGCCGACATGCAACCTTTATGTTGTTAAACTCAACTTAATCCTACTTGCGGTTCTTAGGGAATGGCCACACATTTCCACAACTGCCTACGAGTGAAATCCTGGTCTCCCACAGTGGCAATGACTGTTCATGTTTGCCGATACCATGGCTGTGGCATTGGTAGGCCAAATCACCAACTCCAACTCTGACTCCTGTATTCTTCCACAACCTAACTCCTGCTCCGACTCCTTCACAAATGGCTGACAGCCATGGTCAGTCAGAAGCAGTGAAGATCCTCTAATTCATTAATAGCTAGTGACTGATTCCTATGAAATTAAATATGGAACAAGCTATCTAATCAATTATATAATTTTAGCCAGAGACAGAGCTGACAACTTTTTTCAAAGTCCGACTCCATCATCACCCAAAACTGGCCCCGACTCCAACTCTAAAGCTCTGCCAATAACACTGAGGTATTATCCTTAAACTTATGCGGTCATTGGCCTCCACGAGTGAATGGACACATGGCTATACCTTTACAGGGAACCTATCAGCCACTTCTCACCTTCCAAACTACCATCAGTAATTCATAGTAACTTTCTTGTGTCCCCCGTAGTCTGTAACTGTATGTATATTAGGTCCTTCAAGTCAAGGCATTGGAGTGCTAAAGGAAGAAGTTAAGCTCTCCATGATCCACCCTGGCCCCTCTGCAGTGATTGATGTCCCTCAGCCCTGGCAACGTCACCGCAACTGCTGGACCAGGGCTGTGGAACATCAAATTACAGCAGAGGGATTGGTTGGGGCATGGAGAATTGGCAGAAATCCATGTCTTTCCCACTAAAACAACCCCAGTTAGATGATTGAACCGGATTTCAGTCACTTAAATTTCTGGAGCAAATTTGCCGCGAGTAAATTCCTCCTTACACCCATCTTCTTACAGTGAGCATCCAAAATTCACAAGACTTTTAATGGTTAACAATACATCCATCCTTAAATGCTTCAATCTGGTCTTTTTCATGAGAAACACTACTTGACTCTGCGTCACATGAATTCCTACCACACTTCTCCATTCCCAAAGTACATATAAAAAACTTTCAACAGAAGCAAATCAGGGAATTGCACAAGTATGGCCCATGCAAAGTATGCCTGCCAAGAAAAAAATAGAAAATAGGGATGAAATCCAGTGATCTGTCAAAATCCTAAAAGGGAACAGATGGTCTCCCGATGATTCTGACTGCAGCAATGTGTATTTATTAAATTATTTGTGATAGGTTTTATAGGTCATTTCGGAGGCCTGGGTAATAGGTTTTGAGAAGTGGCCCACATACTACTATAATAGTAATATTGCTTCACGCAAAGGGTTACGTAAGGGAAACTGGTTAGTTAAGTAACATAGACTTACAACAGGGTATAAAACATTATTCTTTTCATACAATGTACATAATATCACAGCTCTTTAGGACTATTAACATGGCAGACTGGTCAGTATAGGCTAACATGCATGGCAGCTGCCTTAGGGCCCATCATCTAAAGGAGCTCTATAAAATAAAGAGTCACATTATCATTAAAGGGATTTTCTAATTTCAGCAAGTTATGTCCTATCAACACTCCATACATTTCAAAGGGAGTACCAGAGATAGCTGAAGTACAGTGCTGTCATTGAAATGAACAAAGCCCCTAGTTTTCCTGATCAGTGAGGGAGTCTCAGTGGTTGGGCCCCTACTGATCTACAAGTTGTACTATGGATAGGGGATAATGTGTTTAGATGGGAAAACCCCTTTAAATCAATGTGATGAAAGAAGCCGACCTGTGCATTTATCCTTACTGAAGTATATTGTTCATGTATACAGTGCTGCCCAAAAGTATTGGCACCCCTGTAATTCTGTGAGATAATACTCAATTTCTTCCAGAAAATGATTGCAATCACAAATGCTTTGGTAATAATATCTTCATTTAATTTGTCTTCAATGGAAAACCACAAAAAGAATTGTCAAAAAGCCAAATTGGATATAATTCCACACCAAACATAAAAAAGGGGGTGGACAAAAGTATTGGCACCCTTTGAAAAATCAGGTGATGCTTCTCTAATTTGTGTAATTAACAGCACCTCTAACTTACCTGTGGCACATAACAGGTGGTGGCAATAACTAAATCACACTTGCAGCCAGTTGAAATGGATTAAAGTTGACTCAACCTCTGCCCTGTGTCCTTGTGTGTACCACATTGAGCATGGAGAAAAGAAAGAAGACCAAAGAACTGTCTGAGAACTTGAGAAGCAAAATTGTGAGGAAGCATGAGCAATCTCAAGGCTACAAGTCCATCTCCAAAGACCTGAATGTTCCTGTGTCTACCGTGCGCAGTGTCATGAAGAAGTTTAAAGCCCATGGCACTGTGGCTAACCTCCCTAGATGTGGACGGAAAAGAAAAATTGACGAGAGAGTTCAACGAAAGATTGTGCGGATGGTGGCTAAAGAACCTCGACTAACATCCAAACAAGTTCTAGCTGCCCTGCAGTCCGAGGGTACAACAGTGTCAACCCGTACTATCCGTCGGCGTCTGAATGAAAAGGGACTCTATGGTAGGATACCCAGGAAGACCCCACTTCTGACCCACAGACATAAAAAAGCCAGGCTGGAGTTTGCCAAAACTTACCTGAGAAAGCCAAAAACTTTTTGGAAGAATGTTCTCTGGTCAGATGAGACAAAAGTAGAGCTTTTTGGGAAAAGGCATCAACATAGAGTTTACAGGAAAAAAAAGAGGCCTTCAAAGAAAAGAACACGGTCCCTACAGTCAAACATGGCGGAGGTTCCCTGATGTTTTGGGGTTGCTTTGCTGCCTCTGGCACTGGACTGCTTAACCGTGTGCATGGCATTATGAAGTCTGAAGACTACCAACAAATTTAGCAGCATAATGTAGGGCCCAGTGTGAGAAAGCTGGGTCTCCCTCAGAGGTCATGGGTCTTCCAGCAGGACAATGACCCAAAACACACTTCAAAAAGCACTAGAAAATGGTTTGAGAGAAAGCACTGGAGACTTCTAAAGTGGCCAGCAATGAGTCCAGACCTGAATCCCATAGAACACCTGTGGAGAGATCTCAAAATGGCAGTTTGGAGAAGGCACCCTTCAAATCTCAGGGACCTGGAGAAATTTGCCAAAGAAGAATGGTCTAAAATTCCAGCAGAGCATTGTAAGAAACTCATTGATGGTTACTGGAAGCGGTAGTTCGCAGTTATTTTGTCTAAAGGTTGTGCTACCAAGTATTAGGCTGAGGGTGCCAATACTTTTGTCCGGCCCATTTTTGGAGTTTTGTGTAAAATGATCAATGATTTGACTTTTTTTTCATTCTCTTTTGTGTTTTTTCATTGCAAGCAAAATAAATGAAGTTATTATTACCAAAGCATTTGTGATTGCAATAATTTTTTGGAACAAATTGAGTATTATCTGACAGAATTGCAGGGGTGCCAATACTTTTGGCCAGCACTGTATATCATTAGTGTATATATTGTTTATGCATGGGTCATCAGTATATTACAGTGTATAGGAGTGAGACTGTTTGCTTCCTGCAATCACAAGACCAGATATCCAACAAAGCCAGGTTTATGGCTTTACTACTAGCTGTCCCTATAAAAAAAAAAAAAAATTAGACAGGCATACAGAAGGGGGTTGTGACCGAACAGTGACCTCAGTCATTAGGAGCAGATGGAACAGATCATTTCCCATCTTTCCAAGATGAGGAAAGGGGGAGCAGGGCAACTTAATGATACTGCGTGTTTGCTCTATGAACCCATTACCTTTTTTAAGTGTGTTTGCATCTGACTGTTAGAGGGACAAGGGCATATGTGAGTGGGGTTTCTGCTGAGCCTGGTAAGTCAGTAGGGGTGCCAGCGTGTATTTGGGATGCCTGGACTGTGTTTCGGTGTGATTTACGCTCAGTTTGAAGCCTGAGTGAAGGATGTGTGCAAGATTGATTGAGTGGAGTCACAAACTAGCATGCTCTGTATGTGACAATTAATTATAAGGAAATTTAAAGGGGTTGTCCGGTAATTAGACAAACTGCTGAGAAGGCTAGAGAACATTAAAAAAATACTAACCTGTCTCTGGTGCACCTGTGTCCATTCAGTCTCATGCTCTGAGGGCAATCAATGGCCTCAGCCTTCGCTGGTAAGAAACTGGTGACAAATATGAGTGACATCACTGATCCAGTAAGGGCACAGCACAAAACCAAATGGACACCAACAGCAAACAATGGAGTTCCGGGGACAGGTGAATATTTTTTTAATGTTAATACATCTTCCCCAGCCACCACAGGGACTTCTCCAATTCCTGGATAACCCCTATAATGTAGAAAAGTCAGTCTATAGCATAGTTAATGGACCATAAATTGGGACCCCAACATTTACTTAAAGAAAACCCTTTTAAAATTAATGGCATGGACATTTTAAGGGTAAGTTCACACAGAGGGATTTTGTGTTGATTTAGAGTTGGGTCCCACCTCAAAATCAGTGCCAAATCCTGTCCTAAACCTGCCTCCCATTGAATACCAAAGCAGGACACTGAAAAAATAAGCGTCCTGCTCGATCTGGCTCCTGATTCCATGGCTGAGTCAACCACAGCACCCGCGGCACGAAACACTCCGCTGATCAGCCCCATTCATCTGAGCCTAATAAGCAAGTAAATACGTGGAAAGATGGAGGGATGGAAGGATCACAGCAAGTTAGCCACTGCAAACTCACTGTATACAACCATGCTGAAATCTACAGTAGCTGCACTGTGAATAAGATTTACAGAATTTTCATCAATATTCTGCGACTAATACCCAACGTTTCACCCAAAGGTTTGGAAGGGGATGGGGAACAGAAAAAAACCTACAGGTGCTCCTAATTTGGGGTGTTTCTTGCATGGTGGTATGCTGTGTATGTTCCCATGTTGTGGAAAAGCTACTTTGTTTTGTTGCAGATTTTGTTGTGGGTTTTTGAGCCAAAGCCAGGTGTGGATTGAGGAGAAGAGAGAAGTCCTTCCTTTATATTTCCCCTTCCTTTTGTAGTCACAGCTGGGTTTGGCTCAAAAAAACGCAGCAAAAAAGTTACAACGTGGGATCTCAGCCTAAAAGAGAAATTTTGTTGCCATTTCCCATTATAGCATTAAATATATTATTATATTAAAGATATTATTTAATATCTTGTCATTATATGTTACCTTTGCAAACAGGAGAGGTAATAGGACTGTAAGGGTACAGTCACATGTAGGAATTTGTCGCGGATTTCAATGGGAGGTAGAGATCGTAGCAGGACGCTGAAAAAAAAATCAGCATCCTGCTCGATCTTGCTGAGGATTCTGCGACTCAAGACTTCAATCAGTCGTGGAAAGCTGCAACAGAATACTGATGTTCTGCATCGGCGTCCCATTGCGGGAATCCTGCAGTGGAATACAACTGCAGAAAATGAAGATAAATTTCTCTTCATTTTCCGCCATGTGAGCGTACCCTAAGGCTGCAAGGAATTCAGTCTTCCCATACTGCAAGCATCCTCACAAGACATGCTTATATATATCAAAACCCCTGAGCCCTATTGCAAAATCAGTATCAGAATATGTAACATCCGTACATGCCATACACTACTGCTGCTTCTTAGATCACAGGTGAGGTTTCTGCACCTCCTATAGTTAGGCTCTAGCTAATAATGGTAATGGTCTTTCTTCAAAGTATGTGTTTGCTCTATCACTCACGCTGTGCTGGCTGGGACTGATACAGTAAATGGCAGTTCTCAATCTCTATTATGTCAAAGTAACAGCCAGAGGCTTAGTGCAGTCATGTAGCAAGCAGTACATGAGCACAATGCACAGACACTAATCTCGCAGGTGTTTGTCTGATACACCTGCACGTGTGGATGTATTTGCCTTCATCTTACCATGCTATTGTCCTGGGTTTTCATGGCCAGTGTGCTGAAGGGGTGAGGAAGTTATACTTTTATTGTTGTCAGAGGTGTCAGATCATCTATCTTTATTTTTTAAAGCAACTTTGGCCTTTACACTGTTACTACTATACCAATGAGAATACTCTATTTTGGTACTCTAAGCATTGTTTTGGGATTGCAGTGGCCCCTTTTCCTGCACGGACCCTGTTTAGTTGTGCAGGTTGCACATATGGTATGGTTTCCCAAGCCCTTCGGTTATATTCTGTGTTTTTTTTTCCTTTCTTTGATGTTTTCTGTAAATGTATATTTTGCTTCTCTGTGGCAACTAAGTGGCCAGCTATGATGTAAGAACCAGGATCTGTGACCTTTAAAGGGGTTGTCAAGTTTCTTAAAAATTTTGTCCAAAAGCTCAGAATTGGCTAAAATAAAAAAACTGAGTAAAGCTAAGGCCCCACGTAGCGAGCCATAGCCAAAAAACACCTTCGGAAAAGACTGCGGCCTCCATCAATGACTTTTTGACAATCACGGAATGCAGCAGACACATAAGGACAACTCTGAGGTCAATTACTGACACGTCGCAGTGTCAGAACGTCACTACTAAAGGTCAGGACACAAAGACCAGTTGGGAAACCAGAAGTGGCCACACAGGATCAGCAGGGGATTGGTAAGGTGAGCATTACTCATTTTTTTTATATTAAACCATTTTGATCAAAAAATCAAGGAAATGGACCACCCATGTAAGCTAATATTTTTTGTACTATATGAGGCCCAGTATTTGGTGCCTGTATGTCGGAAAGTATACTGAAGAGTATGTTGGTTCTTAGAGATCATTGGAAATTTCTGTAAACTTAGGCAACGTCAGTGCTTTAATTGATACCACCTGCAGGGCGTCTGGGTGGTTACCCCCATCTAATATGGGTCAGCAAGTGTGGTGATTTCCTTCATATAATGTTCTAAACCCAAACACTAGAGAGAGTCCCAAATTTACTTGCAAGTTTGCTTTTAAAGGGAACCTGTCACTTGTAAAATGCTGTTCAATCTGCGGGCAGCATGTTATAGAGCAGGAGGAGCTGAGCAGACTGATATATAGTTTTATGGGAAAAAATTCAGTATAACCTGTCATTTATCCATTGAAATCTCTGCTTTTTCTATGTGGAGACATAGAGTCGGCCTTATCAGTGATTGACAGTTATCTCTGTATGAAAAGTCATATTGGGGAGGCTGTCAATCACTGATAGGACCGCCTCCTTGTCTTCTTGACATAAAAGCAGAGCTTTCAAGGGCTAATTGACAAGTTATACTGAATATTTTCCCGCAAATCTATATATCTATCTGTTCAGCTCCTCCTGCTCTATAGCATGATGCCTACAGGCAGGACAACATTTTACATGTCAGAGGTTCCCTTTAAATGCTCCGTGGCTGTCTTGTGAATCTACCAGGTAAAATTCTCTACTATCTTAATCTTTGTCTAAGAACTTCCAGCAACAAAAGGAATTATTTCTGTTAATAATATATAAAGGAATTGATCTTCAAATAATTGGCTACTATTTTATGAAAATAGTGGTCATGCTCAACAAAAATGACCAGTATACTTAACTTTTAGTCTATATAGTCTATAATATTTGGTGCTCGCACCTTCCTCTATTTGCCCCGTCTACAGAACAGTTTATTTCATGTGTGCCCTTCAACCCTCACTTGTTATTGCAAGCCTATGGTGTGCCCCAGAGACTGAATGAACCCTTAGGCACACACACACACTCACATACACTCACACGCTCATAGTGCAGTGCTCTTGAAGGGAGGGCGCAGGGGGGACCTCTCACTTGTCTGTTTAAAGGTGTGTTATTTGTTCGGGGCTGTCCAAACATTTGCCTAGTGCTGGCAGCCCTGGAATGTGCTGGGAGAGACCAGGCAGCATGTCCCAAGCGTGGGAACATTTTCCCCTACTCAACCTCTGCAAGCTTGTTCCCCTCAGGCAGAGATTCAATAAAAACCAGTGCCAGAGATCTATTGCACTGATAATGACAGCTTCAGTCAGCATTCAGACAGCAGCTAGGCTGGGAGGGGTGTGTAGGCAAGGCCAAGTAACACAGAGTGGGAGAGAGAGAAGGGGGGAGGACGGAAGAGAGAGACAAGAGACAGAGCAGAGGTGTAAGAACATATCTGCGGGGGAGAGAGATCCCTAAATTATCCTGATAATCTGGAGTTTTCTGGCTGAAAATTATTGCAAAACATTCTGTGCTGGGAACTTGCAAAGCTCTTCACATGCTATAGACTTTACTGGATAGCTTTCAGCTTATCAATCAAATGATCTAATAAAAATAGAATCATTAAAAAGTGAGAATAATTCTATTGACCATTGTGCGTCCACCTGCTTGTTGTCTTCTTAGTATCCACAGGGCAGGGCATTGCAGCTTCATCCCACCAAATGGAGAGGACAAAATGATACCCAGCACCGCTGCTCTGAGTAGGCAGTCGGCAGATAGATGGACCTAAAAGGTTAGCTGTAATGGCATAAAGCTGCAGTACTGTGAACCTTTGCTGCTACGTAGACAATATGCAGGTAGATGGGCCTAAAAGGAAAGCTGTAATGAGACAAAGTTGTACTACTGTGCACCATTGCTGCTGCAACAACCCGTTGGAGGAAGCCCAGAGGCTGGGAGTAGTATTACTTGAACTTGTCATTGTGGCTATGCACTCAACCAATCCTCCTGGGCTAGTAAACTGCTGAGGGAACCAGCAGAGTATTGTTTTCCTTGAGCATATCCCAGTTGTGTTCAGCCCCCCTGAGCCTGATGAGTGTTAGAGTGCCCATGATGGTCATGCAGGAATAAGACTCAGGAGACAAGGTATGCAGGAACGTGGTAACTTGCAACTTTACTTGAGGTGAAACACAGTAGAACAGTATGGAGGTATACTTTTACCACTGTGAGTTGGACTTGATCTGGCAGTTGATATACCCGGATGGCAACCAGTGCTTTCCTTGCTAAGCTTTCTCAACTTTTATATCTTTCCCTCTACCTGTACCCATTCTGGGGTGCAGGTTAATAGGGTTCCCAGTCTGTGCTGTGGCACAGGCAGGGTCGTGGCTCTGAGATACATATAATACTTATCCTCAGATACTAGGCTGGAATACTTGCCTTGGTTTCTTCAGCCAAAACAGGAGTATTTCTTCCTCCTATCTATATCTTAAGCCCAGTATGGGCTGACTGGGTGGTCTTTAGACCTGCAATTTCTCTAGCTCAGTTTTACTGCTCTCTGGACTTCCTAATTCACCAAAGGACTAGAGAAGAGAAGACTCTTGGTCTCCTCCTCCTCTCCAGTACCAATTGCCTGGGTAATGCCAAATCTTTACTCTAAGTTTACAGTGGTACAGCACATTTAAGGGAGAACTATAATCTATATACAAACTATGTACCAGGTACAATATGGACATATTATATATAATGCAAATGAATTTGATATATTTTGTTGTGTTCCCAGTGGGACTCTAGACTGCTTCTTAGATGACATGCAGATAGAAGGCCATAGGATCATAGCTGTAATATCCTGCACTTATGCTGCTACATAGAAGATGGGCAGGTAGATAACCTCAGGGGCATATCTGTAGAGGAGCACAGGAGGAGGTAGCATTCACACTAAGGGCTCAGGTGCTGCTGTGTCAATTCGGTATTATTAATGGTGCATGGTAGGTGAGAGTCCCTGGTCCAGATGTGCATCAAAGCTCAAGTGTGAACATGACCCATATTAAGATGCTCCAACAGGTCCAGTTTCACAATTATGGATCCCAAAGGCCCAGCAGGAGACAACCCAATGAACTGACTTTGGAGCCAATCACTTGAGTCTATTTCTTATGCAGAAAACCTATTAGATCTTACTACGAATATGTTGCACACAGCATGAAAATACATGTCTTGTATAGATCAAGGGTAGAGCCCTCACAATCATTTTCTCTGGTTGGCATGGAATGTTAGTCTTACTGCCAGGAATTGCTATTTATACTGCATGTCCATATATTATATATAGGAAATGAAAGCTACATATAGGCATAGTCTGTCAACAGAAACTACATCTATGGGGGAGCAGCTGATAAATAGCTCCTGAGCAGTTATTGTAAAACATATATTTTGCCCTTATATGTACCAAAGTTGGAAACAGAGATGTAGTACATGACATCTCTGAGTGCTGGATATCAAAGTATATCTGTTTTGGATGCTGCTGTTGCCAGACAGTTCCATGCGGTGAACAAACAACACATTTTGGATCTAATAATTGAACTCCTTTTTGCTTTTCTTATGAAGTATGTTTAAAAAAAAATCTTAAGGGTATCCGAGGACTTCAAACCTAAAGTGTAAGTGCCATTTCACTTTTATTTTATGTACTATTGTAGATATTTTGTGAATGTTTTTGTAGTCTACTTTGTTAACCTATTTTCCTTCATTTTATTAAAAACAGACTCTAAAGTCCTCCCTGTTATAAGCATTGCCATGGAGAGTTATCCTTGTACACCTGTATTCACTGTGTATTGCCAGTATGTACAGATGTAGCAGTTTCCAAAGGGAGGTGGTGTCATTTCAAGTGGTTGTAGCTCTGGTTTTACATCACCTAGAAAAGTGTTCCTGGTGTCATATGAAAGCTGGGAAGCAGTTCTACCATTAAAAAACAGAGATATCAGAAGAATGGAATTTTATATGCAGGCTGTGTCTTTAACTAGTGATATATCTGTGTTTTATAGTTAGAATTATATCTTGTAAAAGCTGAGAATCTCAGTTTTTATATGACAGCAGAACGACTGTACTAGGTGGAATAAAATTGGAGGTACAGCTATTTGAAGTGACCCTCTCTCCCTTTTGACAACTACTACAGCTCTACATATTAGCTATTTATATATGTACGGGCTCTCCCTGATAATGCTTAGTTATAGCATTGCTAGGGAAAACTTTAGAGCCTTTATTCTAATAAAAAGGAAATAAAATGGGTTATTAATATATATTGCAAAAATGTTCACCAAAGTCCTCCCATGCAATATTAAAAAAAAGTGAGATGACACTTAGGCTTTATAGGAGTTGACCAAATTATTTTTCTTTTTCCTGGTCCTCCAGTGATAAATGGATTATAAAAGGTTCTGCTGTTGGATTTCCAATGATCAGTTGTTATTCTCATAGGAACTCGATGCTGACTACCCATTTCCCCTACATAACAACAACTGAAATCTCCTCTGAAGAGTGATGTACAATATTCCACGACACTATAAAATGTTGAGAGACTTTAGGAATAGTTTGCATTATCTTGTTGTAATTGTAGGTTTTGTGATTTCTTCTCCATTCCCAACTAAAGCTGCATAGATCAAAGCAGTGATTCGTTTGTAGCAGTCAGAGCAATGAGGTTTTATTGAAAATGAGACATGGGATAACAAGGAAAGTCCCAAGTGATACATGGTACTGATATATCACCATATAGTGCCAAGATACTACTGACATATAAAGTGCATTTATTCAATATCTAGATCTAGATACCCCCTTTAATCATCCATTTAGCTTTCTTATGTGTTCATAGGAATCAAAGGCACATGCAGAATTCTACAGAATCAATGACACATATATAAATATGCATAGTTATGCAAAGTTACATCCCCTATATACCACATGTCTGGCTTCTTAGCCTATGTGTCACAGTAGTTCTGGAAGTTCATCACTTCTCATGTCTTTTGTATATGAACCAGGAGGCCCAGGATGAACAATTTAATCTAAACCTACACATTACTGCAGTGCATCTTAAAAGTATACAGATGACCTCCCGATGGCACTTATATACGTAGCCTTGTAGATATTTTTGCAGTAATTTTTATATGGATAGACGTGACACTTGGAAACATCTGCTAAACATTTACAGTCAGTAAAGTGTATTTGGTAAATGTTTGTAGACCTATGTGGGAATTTGGATTTAGAAAGTTGCACATAGAGTAGGTTTTTACACAGCAGGTAGAGAAGAGCTCACTGACTGTGAACCTTTTAGTATCCTGCCTTGGAGAATAAAATAATCTCTGCTGCCAAGACTTTCATCCCACACAAACCTGCTGCTAAAACCCACAGAAGCTCCTGGTTATTGGCACACATGTTACGGCGCCGCATGAGACGTGTACGGTGTTATCAGCCTGCAGGCGAATACATGTTTGTCAAAAACCCCAAGAGTGCATCATCCTCCTGTTGATAAAAAATTGTTGACCCTGACAATGAAGCTCTTGCTTCTCTCCCTAGGGCAATGTATTACACTTATACACACAGCTCAGCTTATAAGATTTTTATTATTATAAGGTATGGTGCACAGCTGCTGCAGAATCTCTTTGTAAAGAGAATGAAGGGACATTCTGTTAGAGATACTCCCCTGAGACTCATTCACATAGGTACTTGCCTTAGACTCATTCACATAGACGTTCTCCTTACACTCATTGACATAGACTCCCCTTAGACTTACCTCTAAATAAACATTTCTTAAAAACTGCTACATGGTATTCTAATATTATGTAATGTAACAATGGACTCATACTAATATTAACATAACCCTTAGACTCATTTAGATAGACACTCCCCTTAGACTCATACTAATATTAACATAACCCTTAGACTCCTTTAGATAGACACTCCCCTTAGACTCATTCAGATAAAATCACCCCTTAGGCTCACTGCCTTCTAGATAAGCATTTCTTTAAAAACTGCTCCATACTAATCTGAAAAATAAGATACCTCATTTCATTGAAGACTCCTATGAGAATATTATGTAATATAACAATGGTTGTAACCTCCCAAAAAGTGATAGATACAAATTTAAGCATGGACTTAAAGGAACAGTGACCTAATTTTTTTTCCCTTGTTACTGAAACAGAACTAGCATTTACTTGTATGTCTTACTTTTGTCTTTAGATTTTTTTTTTTTTTATAGAAGCAGTGAGTGAGCAGTGCTTGGTGTTTCCCATAAGTCCTTTATTCTTCTTTCCTTCCTGGGTATTTCTGTTTCAGTCACTATAGATTACTGTTGCTTTTTGTGATTGGACTATCTGATGGTTTTTGTTATACCTAATAATAAAGTCTTTTGACATTTCCAGCATATGGTTATTCAAGCAGATGTGGCCTATTCTATGGAGTGCACTGCACCTACATGTGCCCTCCACCGTTATCTCCCTATTAATCTTGTCTGTCGCCTTTATAGATCTTTGTGACTTTTCTGTCTCTCTGGTTTTAGATATACAGTACAAGCCTTGTGTTTCATACATTGGTACATTTGACACCTTAATCACCCTGCATTGATTTGCCATGATTCACACTACTGTGCTTTCCAGAAGACTTCACTCATCTTATGATTGCCTGCTTTGGTTCCTTTCCCTCTTCACATTGTGACACTGTCCCTGTCACTTGCATCCTTGCCCTCACTAAAATGATCACACTAGTCGGCAGGTCACTGCCTCCCACAATAACAGCAGCACACTCCTCTCCTGCTGCTGGGAACATTCCGATGTTGTGACGGCTGCCTGCATGAGGCTAGGAGCTGAACTGACAATAGATAGACTTGTAGTACAGTATATTTGTATTATACCTACTAAAATACCCCCATACTGATGGTACCAGGGCAGGGTCACTATTTTGGTATGTAGTCAATGGCCTAGTTTCCATGTCTATTCCCTCAGTGTGTCAAAGATAAATCCTGTTCACATGTACTGCATTAACTCATTACCCCAGGGCCTATTCCACTCACCATCTACCCTTTGCTTAAAGCATACCTGTCATCTTAGGTGACTTTTCAGGATAATATGCATGTTCATGTACATGAGGATTAACACTATTTCATGTCATTATATGGCTTAGATTTTGCATTTTTGACAGTTTTCTTCTCTGCAGATTCCAGTTTGCAGTTCTCCTTGAACTGGTGTGTGGAGACTAGCTGACATACACTGCACACAGTAAGTAGAGGATAATCTGCTCTATTACTGTATATGTCACACGCCAAAACTGGTGCAGGACATATATAGAGACATACTGTCCTGTATAAAGGGGGAATAAAGTACTTGAACATGATAGAAACCTGCTATTCAGCTTCAGTATCAGCCTAAGCTTCTGTCTCTCCTTTGCTTTCCCTCAGCGCCTGCTTGCTCATTTCCTTCCCTTCAGCATAAACTTCTATAGACATGTAGTCTGATAAATGTTACCTGCAATCTCGAGATGTATGTAGCAGAGATTTCAGAGTGAAAGTCAGTTTAGCTGTGAAGGACAGGGGGAAAACAGCCTGATAAGAGGATTACATATACTGGAATTTAAGAATTTCTTATATTCATATGTAGTATCATTGTATGCAAAATTTGTTGAAACCACAGACACCATTTCAATAAAATTTCATATGATTTTCCCACGTACAATGCCCTAAAGGTACCTCTCATAACTTAATATTGTGGCCATTATGTAATTTTGGACCTAGTATCCACTAGGAGCTCTAACTAAGAAAGTAGAACAATAAACAGGCACATCAAGCAGATTTTTTAGTTAATGTATTCTGAAGGACAGCAACGAGTAGAGCAATCCCAAATCAAGTCAATATCTATACAAATATCAGGATTGTTTCAATCTAGAAAATAATCCTGTGATAAAAAGTTGAGCAACCATTGGGTGGAAAGCTCAGACAGGTCTCTGGACCTAAATTATGGGGTTCACTGACTTATAGATAGGCAACATTGAGAACTGACAGGGTGTTTCAGAATGAGAAGGAATAGGCTCTTAGTTTCTACAATGTATATTGTCAACCGGTACTGACTTCAGACTTGGCCATCATCTACCAGAAGATCCTCTGACCTCTATGATAAGAGGACCTCAAAGGCCAATTCAGCTATTGTATGGCAGATATAGGTAGACAATGGGAAAGTAACAGCAGAACATTCACCCAGCTCTCACAAATCCATAGACAATGCAAGATTGGAAGCCCTGAGTATTACATAGTTAACAGAAGCTTGGTAAAGATGACGCATATCTTGTTAGTTATCAACCCTCATTCTCTTTTTATATTAATAATAACCCTGGAACTGACTCCTGACTGATGAGCGACCCACGCGAGTATATATACACCTATGTAAGCCTAATGCTGACACATAATACCTGAGGAAATATCTCTCATGCAGTTATAGGAAACAGCAGTCTTGCACCCTGAATCCACAGAGAATCTCTCCAATTTTTATTAAAAATATTTATATATATACTGTATATATATATATATATATATATATAGCTATATATAAAGATATAAATATGTACATATAGGGTCAATTTCCCTATAATAATCCCTATATAAAAAAAAAAGGTAGAAAAGTGTTCTTTTGGTTAAGACTAGTCAGAAGGTCATGACTTATTTACTGGAAGTTTTTTCACAATAGCCTTTAACTTTTATTACAAGGGGGAACTTGAATCAAGTTTTATATACTGCTTCTAAGCTGTGGAGATTATAGAAAAGTTCATGCCCCTTTGTAGGGAGGCAAAGAATAATAAATGGCTTAAAGGGACATTAAAACTAAAGTAATAAAAGAAATATAGTTGTCCGCATTCTTTATCACTCTGCAGCATTTTCCACGATTCTGATACAAACAGTCTTGTAGAAATTCGGCAGAGAATACAAAGGTTAATATCATGCTCCATTTTTGGCTAAAGATTGACTGAGGGGGCGGGGTTTCTGGAATAAGGCAGGGCTTAAAAACTGTTTGGTACTTCTGCAGACAGGGCAGAGGAGGGGAAGCTCCTACTGCAGCCAGGCGCAGAACAGTGAGGAGTGGGGACAGGACTGGGATCCTGGATTGCGTCATATATTTATCAGTGTCATCTGTAAAACAAGACAAAATAGTACCAAGGAGAAAAGAGAAAGAGCTGGGATTTTAATTTTTTCTTCTCTGTGTAGTGTACTTTTTAGAAAGAGAATAATATTTTCATTTGTTTTGAATAGGTAGATGAAGAAGAAGAGAGATAGATAGATAGATAGATAGATAGATAGTATTATTAGTGTAAATATTAGTTGAGATGGATGGTCTCACTTATAATAAGAGACTAGAAATCTTGAGCTTGGGAAAAAGACACTTTAGACGTCATCTCATTTACATGTACTGTATAAATGTGTGAGTGGTTAGTATTAGTACATAAAACTAGCACACAGTGTGTTCTCCAAGGGGTGTGCAGAGAATAAGGGACATTATTTGCAGGTATAGGAAAGGTGGTTTAGGAATCTAGGCATATTTCTAGATTCTTTACACACAGGGTGCTCTATTTCAAGTGTTTTATTTCTGTAAATCTGGATTATGGATTACAGGTAATGAAAACCAAAATCTAAGAAAATTTGAATATTGTCAAAAAGTTCAGTATTGTAAATTCAGTGTCACCTGCCAAGGTTTCCTAAGCATTTAAATGGTCCCTCAGTCTGGTTCACACAATCATGGAAGACGCTGACTATGGATTGTATTACTGAATTACTGAAATGTATGAACGTTTCAAAGATATTCTAATTTATTGAGATGCGCCTGTACATAGGAGTTTACAGTTATAGTAGTCAAATATTAGAATGCCCTTCCTCTGAAGATAATGGCAGATACCAAGTCAGCATTTAAAAATATGCTAGATTCTTATCTAACTACAAATGGCATTGAGGGTTATTATAATTAATCTAATTACAAATCATTTACTAGATTTTTGGAGATGAGAGCTGGATGCAGATCCATTTATTCTGATTACCATGGGTGGGGTAAGGAAGGAATTTTTTCCCTGTATGAGGTATTGCCATCCACCTGTATGATTATAGGCTGAACTTGAAGTGCATGTGTCTTTTTTCAGCCTTATTTACTATGTAAGCATGTGCATGTTTTTAAAGTGTGGTTGGAAATTGTGGTACCTGGAAGAAAACAATGCAAGCAGTTTGTATTCATTTTCCCATAGTGTGAATAAGCATTGCTTAATTTGGCACATCTGATGTCTCTTGATAATTATACCAAGAGCAATATTAGACTGTGTGACACATCTCCTTGTATAGCTGGCCCCCCTCTACTCCTGAGATGCTAAGACTCCTGCACTCCGGTGCCTGATCATCAATCTCCTGCTAAAGGAAGTAAGAGAAGGTCAAAATCGAGGTTCTCAAGTTCAGAGCTCTCAACACGTGATTTGTCAAAGTACTTGGGTTACATAGTTTTCTCCAGCCCTGCACCAGCAGATATGAACATTCATCAGGTGTCAGGGTTATGGATACACTGAGTATCCCACTAAGGGGATTGGGGATCTGAAGCAGAGACATTCTGAAAAAAATAGCTGATTCTGTAATTCTGTTATTCTCTTTCACTCCAGAGTCTAGTAAAGCTGAGTGGTGACTGTGGTGCTGTAATGGTGACCATATTGGTTGTTACCAAACTTTACCAAACTAGCTCTTCTCCTAAAAAAAAATTGTATTTTTAAAGCATAACTGAATTTTCAAACAACTTTTGATTTTCTGGCAGTATTTGCATCATTAATACATTTTTAATATACTTTATTAATTAAGTTTGGCTCCTTTCTGTGAAATCCTGTACCTCTTTATTCTTTTCCTTGTTTCTCTAATAAGAGCTGTACACTACTTTTACTGCTTTCACTAGGAGTATGGGGGTGGTTGCAGGAAGGCTAATGCCAGGGGGGGGGGGAATTTAAAACAGTTATATCTCTGGCATATAGGACATAGAACAGTGCTGGTGTCATATGAAAGATGAGATTCTAAGCTTTAATATGACACCAAGATCACAGTTCATGCTCTAAAATTTCCAGAGGAATCACCAGTTGAAAACACCGTCAGATTTGACATATTTTATGTAGCTGCAGCTGCTCCCAATCCTGACTGTGTTTTCAACTGATGATATCTCTGGAAATAATGCAGGTAGAATTATGATCTTTGTGCCATATGAAAACCAATAATCTCTTCTTTGATATATCAGGTTTTATAATGCCTGAGATATCACTGTTTGAAGTCACTCTGCTTCCCTGCATTATACAAGAGCTCATATTTCCGTAATCCAATGAATAGCGCTGTACCGATCTCAGCTCCCAATAAAGAAACAAGGGAAACAATAAAGAAGTACAGGAATTCGCAGAAAGGAGACATCATTTGTTAATAAAGTATGTTACAAATTTTATCAATAACACAAATCTTGCCAGAAAACCAAAAGTTGCTTAATGGTTTAGTTAGACTTTAAAGCCACTTTTAGGTAGTCACCCTGTAAGGTTATGTCTGATATATTAAATAGGCTTCAAACATGACTGAAGGTCATGTCAAAGTCCTTTGACCTAACCAACTCATACCCTGTTCTGTACTAACAATGGCCAAGAACCAAGAAACCGCTTTCTATAGGTGAGTGTTTCTTCCTTTAGGAGGAAACTTTGACTTGGCTAAGATCAAGGATGTTTAATAGGTCAGATATTTACAACTTATAGGGGGCTGTAGAGAGACAGTTTTCTTCCATCTGGAGGAGAAGTAATTTGCCAAAAGATCATTTCCAGAAAGGTTCCCTTCACCAACTGGCAGCGACCGCAAGGTGAAATAGCCTCCACTGAGACCAACATTTCCTGAAACAGATCAAAGTAAGAAGTGGTCTAGTAGAACTTTTAATAGGATTGTACTATACATGTTTCTGCTACTCCCATTGATTTCCAAGAAAGAATGCTCATGATGTTGATGACCTATCCTTAGGATCAATAGATCAGATCAGTGGAGGTCCATCACTCCCATGGTCCCACCTATCAGTAGCACTCAGGTATGTGATACTACAACTTTACAGGCCAGTGACATCATGTTTATCAGCCACTTGGCCTGCCTACTGCTTAGTTCCATTCAAGGGAATGGGGCTGAGCTACAATACCAAGCAGAACCGTAATACAATATATGGGCTGTGTTTGGAAACCAGCAAAGAGGTCACAATGCTGCAACCTCTTCAAAAAGCTGCTTGTTGGGGTGCCAGCCAGTTGTCAGATCACCACCAACCTGATAGTGATGATCTATCCTAAGGATAAGTCATTAACATCTTAGCCTTGGAATAACCCTTTAATTCCAAGTACACTAGTAATCACTTTTGATATATTGTAGCTGAAGTCTACACTAAATCTTCAATATTTGCTGTTTTGCACAGACAAGTTCTATCTCAGTTATTATAACAACCCAAGGGAATGATCTTACAGGCATAAAAGATCTTTGTCACGATGCTGTGCACCGTCTGTGCCTATTGCAAGCTAGTACTATAATCACCCCTGTGGGTCCCGCAACACAGAAATGACAGCTGCTCCTACAGATACATAGGTGCGATGGAAATTCTTCTGGGTTCAACAGAAAGCGTGGAAGATGGTTTTGTATAAATCATTTGTATATAGTAGAGATGAGCAAAGTATTAAAAAATTCGATTCGGCAACTTCGCCGAATTTTTCTAATAAGATTCTATTCGATCCGAATTAAATCGCAGCGAATCACGTTAAAAAAACAGCTATTTATTGGCTGCAGAGAGCTGGGGTGGGCGGCAAAATGGCGGAACCGTTTGTATGCCGTGGTCATATTTGACCGCGGCATCCAAGGTGTTAAAACCCCCGATCGGTTATGGAGCAGGGTGTTAGGTGTCATTTACAGCTAACACCATGCTCCATAACCGATCAGGGCTTTTTACACCTTGGATGCAGCAGTCAAACATGTCGTGGACGCTCGCGAAGGGGATAAAGGGCTGTGACATCACAGGGCTGGCTACTGATTGGCTGCACACATGACATTGTGGGTGAACCCACATTCCCAGAATTCCTTGCCCCATGTCCTAACATGTACACCAGCCATTTTGAACTAAATATGATTCGTTACCACGAAGTGTGAGGAAATTCAGATTCAATGCGAATCAAATATTTCCTGAAATTTGGATTGAATTCCACTTCGTCAGCTTTGATTCGCTCATCTCTATATATAAGACTTAAAGTTTCTTCAGTTGCCATCTACCAAATACACTCATTGACAACACACCCAGAAGGAATTGTCGGATTGTTGCAAATTTGGCCTGCAGTTGTGCAGATCAGTATGGTCTGATTAGAAACTGGGGCTTGCTACAATAGGGCATAAAAGTGCTTCCCCTGCTGCCCTATAAAAATATATCAGAGGCTACTTTTGGGTAGTGTAGCATACACCTTGGAGAGAGATTGTTGACTGCTATTGACTTCATAGATGCCTCTACAGATTTAGCGACTGGGTGTATGATTGGACTGAGAGAAGCAGGATAATTGTCTCAAAAAAATTGACCACTATCTAGGTCATGCTGTCCTAGCTGTTAGGAGCAGTGGTTATGTGAGGGCACGCACACTGAGAACAGGCCCAGACAGGCAACCAGTAAAGAGGACACAAACATCTCCTACAGTTTCCTTGTCCACCATCCAGGCAGAGGTGGCACCTTCATTATGCACCTCGGTTTCTACCTGCACCATTTCCAGCTGCTTAGCAGAAAGAAATTTGTCTATTGACAGCCAGCCACCATAAAATTTGTTGGAGGTGGTGTCGTAAATCAGAAACCTGCATTGCTAGGACTGGAACCATATCATCTTTAACCCAAACTAAGGTTCGGTTTAGGATTCGACTACGTTCGGATTCAAGTATGGAGGCCTTGCGGTGAGCATTTCGATCCTGCTCTTGCTGAAGAGCAACACACTTCGCTAACTGCTGGTGTGAGGATCTGGGGAGCCATCATATATGATAGTCAGTCACTCCTAGTTGGAGGAATACTAACAGCTCAGCAATATCTGTAGGACATCCTGTGGTCACATGTGTTGCCTCTCATGGCAGGGCTTTGAACTAGGATTTTTCAGCAGGATAATGCTCGCCCACACATAGCAAGATTTTCTCGGTAATGTCTCCTCCTTGGGGCGATTTTTTTATTTTTTTTTTTTTTTTTGTCAATGGTTGTACATTGCATATCTGTATATAGCACAGTAAGAGTACATATCAAGCAGGGGGTGCCCTTCCTTGCCCAGGAGCCCATTGTGAGATTCACAGTGTCCCCTGCCAATGCAGAGAAGACACTTGTCTTGAGATTATGGGGGATTGAGAACCAACACCAGGAGAGTGCACATTTTCATTACTGCTATAGATTTTATATAAATTGTATTCAGCATTTAAGTGTCACATGATCTGACTCACACCCTATTCAGATGGCGCATTGTGAATTTCATGTTAGATAGGAGGCACACTTTACGCGAGCGTATCTCTTCATGTTATTCTACAGATTGCTTCCACAACACCAAGGCTTGGAATAAAAGGTGTTAATGAGGCAAGCAGCTAATTATGTCACTAATTGTGCTGTCAGTAGGCAGGCTGTCGGACGACATATTGCTTAACACCGAAACTTTATTAATCCTGAGCAGAGGCCATAAATTTCCTGTATAGATTAGTGAGCAGTCTGGATGAGCACACAAGATTCAATACATGTTTTCCACACTCCGGTTAGTCATTAGCAAATTAACAGATACCAATAATAGAAGCAGGAGCACGACTGTGTCCATGACCATTCACTGCAGACAAGAACTCCCTGACCCATAAATAATGGCTATAATCCAGGGAAGATGCTGCCTTCTACAGGTGTCCTAGCCCTAGGCATAGGAAGCGTGTTTCAGTCTAGACAAGCAGTGCCCTCTACCTGTTATTATGCAGCTTGGCTAGAATTTACTTGGTACATACTTATGTGCTATGCAATGACATCCATTGTCAGAAAATGTACTTTAAATATTTTTATGTTTAAATGTATGATCTATATATCGGTCACTTGCTTCTCCGTAGTCACAGCAAGAAACACTGCAATAAAGGAGAAGCACGGGACAGTATAGAAAATATATAACCCAATCTATTTAGTGCACATGGACTCATAGGTTTTCAGGCAACTACATTATAACCAGTGACATGGTGGGCTCCCTTTCTATCAGAATGTTTACCAAATTGCCCTAGACCCCCCAACCCCAGATGGCCCTAGCATGTTATGGTTGACTTGTGCTGATACCAGCCTTTTCCATAGGTTTCTAGTTATGGGCAAAATCAGGCTGATATTCTTTTTTGCAATTGGACAAATATAATACTCCTCAGCTATGCGACTGATATATCATTTTGGATAGATAGAGTAATACATGCATGCAGCATCAGACTACACACAGGGTTTGTTTGTAGTCTGAAACCATGGAGATATGTAGCTCTGCATAGGAGCTGTATACAAAGATATAATTAATTCTTTTTGCAAAGTTTATTTATTCTTTATTGTAGACGTCTATTCAGATACAGACATTGAATACTATAATGTAAATTATATCCTGCCACATTACTTTTAATGTGAACTGTTGCTTATGACACTTATAGAAGAATGGTCCAATGACATCTCTTATAATACAGTCCTGGACTTCTATTATTTTATGGTTACTTTTCCATATTACTGTATTCTCCTTCATCACATAGATTGATTTGGATACATTAAAACCATTTCCCCCACATATGCAGTACACAAATTCTAAATGCCAAAAATAATAACTATGCATTAGACACTGTAGATGCCTCATATAGAAAATGTACCAATCGGTCACTCAATCCCTGTGGTTTCATTAACTACAAAGGAATCTCAAGAAGTCCTAATTATTTCCTTGATTGAAAATGGTTGTAACAATTCCAAATCTTACAAATTAGAAGCCATTGTTCTCCGGCTGAGATGCACTGTTCCCCAAGTGTCTGCTAGAGAGGTCACCCAGAGGCGAATCGCGTGTGCCTGTTTGCTAAGGGAATAAGAAACTTATGCAGAATGTATGTGTTTGTTTAATGTGCTTGAGGTTAATATTCTCAAGGTGTAGCTGGTTTCAGCCATTGCAGCCAGATAAAAAAAGTTATTTCAAAAATAGTCACTAATCCCAGATCTAAGTGTCAGTAGCGACCTCAAGACCTGCTGGCTTAGGCTGTGTTTCATGAGTCTTGGGGCTAATACTTCATCTTGTGTTGGGCTTTATTCCCCAGTACAGCTCTATCTAAACAGGTATCTGAGGACTGACGACATGTGAAAAGGTCCTGTACAGGACAACACAAGCCTGTAGGTGCTCTGTGTGCTGCTCTATGGTGTCTTAAAATTAACTTTTTTTGGAAATATCTGCATAATATGCATTTCAAATATTTTTTCAATTTTGATTTCTCTTCTTCATTCACTTTATTTTGTTAATTGACAAAAATACACTATTAAACCTTCTATTTCTGAAATTATTCTTACTTTCATGTATGTATAGCTTCCACACCTGCCTAAAACTTTTGTACAATACCATATGTCACAATTTTGTATACACCTGCAGAAGTCAGAAGTAGGTGTATATACTATAAGGACATAGAGTTGGCTACTGGTATCATCTGTAATATGACCTTGTACATGATGCCTTAGCTTTATGCTACTCCTCTATCTACCATTGTACATTGATGACCCTCTTGCAAGATATCAGGGATGAGCGAACCTTGGAATTGTAGCCATAAGAAATAGAAATACACAATACCTTTGTTTTAGAAGACTCCACACACTTGATGCTCATTTCCTTCAGAAGTTGCCCCATACAGCTGATACCCATTAGTGATCGATCTATAGACTTTATATGTTGGCCACTAATGGGCATTATTCCACTGGAATTGACGTTCTACCTTTCTCTGCACACTCAGATGTGGGTGCGCTGCTGTGTACTCACAGCCAGACACATGCTCCTAATGTCCCAGGATTGGTGAACAATAGCGACCGCAGCATCTATGGGGTTTTGGAGGGAGAGGGCTCCCTCCTGGAGGCATCGGAATACTTGCAAACAAGATCGCAGGGGTCCAAAACCTATTCAATGCCTTGCTGATCCAGCACAGATGCTCTGGTATGTTCATGATCTGTCAGTGATGACATGTCATACTGGCATATGACTGCTGCAACGAGTGACCTCAGTGGTCAAGTGCTGTACTTACTATCATTACTCAGTATGGCACTCAACCATTGAGGTTACTTCTAAACAAAGACCACAGAGACTGCTGGAGATTTGGAAGATCGTGAATATTTTTATTTTTAAGGCTGAGGCCCTACGTTATGGAAACGCAGCTTTTTTTGTTGCAAATTTTGCTGGTTTTTTTTGAGCTAAAGCCAAGAATGGCTACAAAAGGAATGGGAAATATATAGGAAATTCTTATACTTCTACCTTCTACTCAATCCACTCCTGGCTTTGGCTCAAAAAAACGCAGCAAAATCTGCAACAAAAAAAAGTTGCGTTTCCACAATGTGGGGCCTCAGCCTAAAGAAGTTCTATTAGGGAGGCAACTTACCCTCTAACTGCAGGATAGGGAATAATTGCCTGGCCCATGCACTGGAGCCCCCCACTCACATCTGAATGGACCAGTGGTTACGCAGATGCACTACTGATCCATTCAACATGGGATAGTCAGAGATGGGCAACCGCTGTAGTCAGCTTCTCCTCAGTCTCATAGAGATGAATCGAATGGTAGAGTATCTGTGTGCCAGCCACACCACTCATATGGGGATACAAGGGACCCCTGTTCTTGTGATAGGTGGGGGTGTCAGCTGTTGGGCCTCTACCAATTAGACACTTCCTGCAGATAGGAAATAAATTGTCTTTATTGGAAACTCCATTTAACTATCATATGTTTTTGATCTTAGTTCCAATTTCTAGACTTGCTATGAAATCCCTGGACCCACTTTTGCAAAGACTGCTGCTACCAGAAGGGGAGCCACGTGATGCCCCCTTAAGTGCCTGTTAGGAGCCCCTTTAGAGGTGCACTTTAGCTAGGATGCCAACCTCCCTTGACTAGGGGCTATACCCATCCATCAGACCAGAAAGGAGATTTTTGATCTTTTTTATTGCCCACATTTAACTAGGCTAAAACCTCAACTAGTCTGTAATACTGCAGATATTTATTATGGTCCTATATAAGGCGACATTTCTTATACCAGCCTCTCTCACCCCCTGGATTACTTTCTTTTACCTATGTTTAAAGTTCTTCCGTAAAATCCAAGAACAATTGTGTTTTTCCTCTGTTCATCCTCAATAAAAAGAGCTTCCTGTGTGAGCGGCCATGCAGTAAACCCTACCTGGATGTATAAAACAAGTCTTATGGCAGCAGACAGATCAGGGTCACGGCTCAGTCAGTGGTGGTTCACTCTTTATCCTGCTTTTACAATGTACACAGTCTTGTTGGCCAAGTAAACACAACAGTACGCAATGAAGGAATTAAATATAATCTTAAAAGGAGTTCCCTCAGCATTAAGAACTCTGGCTGTGAAACCATGACACTTATTGAGGAGGAAGCCTGGCTGTAATCCCAGGGACACATCCCATCATTTCCGTCAGTCACCAAATAGACTCTCTGTGCCAAGTATGCGGATATGAACATATCATGTAAGTGATGGCTGAAAGCAGATGAGGTGAGCAGGTGGCCTCGGATCACGTACAGCATATAACACTACACGTCTCACAAATTCCATTATTACCTGAAATTTTAATCCCCCCTCCTCCCCAAACAATACACATGTTTTCACGCCATTCCCTTCTCACAAGCAGCTGAAATATATATCAAATTGTTGTTGGCTTTCCTGTGCAAATAGGGGATGTGTGGTCAAAAAAAAAAAAATAAAATAAAAAAAAATAAAATAAAATTAATAATAATAAAAATAAATAAATAAATAAAAATTAAAAAAAACAATCGTTTTAACAATTGTTCATCCCTATACAGTTTTCTAGGGACAGTGCAAAAGGTTGTTTATTTCATGGCCAGACATTGGTTGGGGAAAAAGACCCTAAGGGTCTTTGTACACTGCCCAATTCCTGCCCATGAGTCATACAAGTTGTATAGGGATGAACAATTGCTATTGACAATGAGGTCCAAAAGGTTCATAAGCAAAGTGATTGGAATCAAAGTCGGTTCCAAGTGGGGTTGTCTTCTACTGGATCTTTAGGATCCTGTTATATTAATCCACTTTTCCACTACATAGTACCATATGGACTCAGTTTGGTTCATTTCAACTCAGACTGAGTACCATATAGTCAGTCTTCCACAACAGAAAACTTCCGTTTCATGTAGCTGGTTGTCATCTCTAGTGATGACGGCTTTGCCCAAGTAGTGTTTAGACACGGGACCTTCTAAACCACTTTGGCTTGCCTGATACCTAGCCTAAAACATTGAAAAGATGACAAAAGTGGCCTAAGTGGAAATGGGGCTTTAGGGGCCCATTATTGTGCCACAGTGTGAACCCACCAGAGAAGTTTCTGGTACTTTGGTGAACCAGTCTTTAAAGGGCCTCAAATGCATATTCATGTAATAGTAGAGGAGCTGCAATTCCTTGGCGCCACCACTATACAGAGGGCTATTATTGAATAGGAGCACAGTTGCCTCCATTCCCATCCACTTCTGGCACCTGGAGGCCCCACAGTTTAGAAACTGATCCTGTAGGTCATCAGTATGCAAAATGCTTTTGGGTCCGGTAAACTCCTTTAAACCTTCTTCAGCTTATCATACGCCATGAAGTAGGCCATGCTTTAGCTGACAACACGCCACTGAATTTCTTTCCCTAAGTAACAAAATAGTTTGCTGCATTACGGGTTGTCCCAACTGCACAGCTTCCTCCTCTGTCCATATACCCTATAGCCACCCTGCCATCCTGCTTTGGACCCCCTTCTATTAGACAGAGTTGAGAATAGTTGAAAAGAGTGTCTACAACACTAGACATCTAGAATCAAGTGATCACCCATTAAAATAAATGGCCATGTAATACCAGATTTGTCCTGGCCACAGTATGGGGCATTTACACTTGACTGCACTTACACAAATGAATATAGACTATCTATATACAATTCAATGAAACCATGTTCCTATCTCTGCCAATTTTACTAAAGGCATCAATTAGATATCATGTACTGTATATTTGGGTTTGTTCACACTAACATCCGTTACTGTCATACATAATAGGATGACAGCAGCGGACATTAACCGTAGTAGAGTAACGCCCCCGTTCCCATTGACTATAGTGGGAAAAAAACAGCATACACGTTCTTCCGTTTACATAAGAAAAAGTCCTGCATGCGGGGTGGGAGGGCTCCATCTGCATCTGTTGTTTAAAGTCCGTTGCTCTTATCCTATGACTGATGAGAGCAACAGACATTAAATAAATGACGGTCGTGTAAACCCAACCTAAAAATGTATGATTCTCTATCTATTGTATCTTTGAAAAGTAAAACTTCCTATAAAAACTTCCAAAATTTCTGAAATAGGAGCAGGTGGACCCGCTATGTCATCATCGCCGTCTCCAGTCTACTTTTTGTTATCCTTGCTGAAGTAACGGAATGACCTGCCCTGAGATTTCCCTCTTATGACCTGCCACCTTGACTTTGGAGAAGTCATATGGAGAACATCTTTGTCCATTAGTGTCAGCACCTGAAGTATCTGCAGAAGTCAGCAGAAAACCTAAGTATTGTTCTTTCATTACCTGAAACCTCTGGGAAAAAAATCCTGAACTGGAGCTTTTTCCTCCTGTCGTTCTTTTTTATGAGCTCCATTGTTATGTGCTGGGAGATTACAGGATGAGGTGTGACTATCTGCAGATACAATTACAGTCTTGTCTGTGTGTGTGCATTCGGGGTTAACATATCCCAGATGTGCGGTGTGTCTCATTGCTTGCTCTGTAAAGAGAGAGATGTAGCCAAGGAATCAGTGGGAGCAATGCAACAGCTTGTCCGAGCTTAGACAGAAAGCTCTGTGCTTATTTATTTTCTGTGCAGGCAGCACTCTCTGCGGGAAAGGGGAGGAAAGCAGCTGGCTGGGGCAGGAGGTATCTCCTCTTCTGGCAATTGGGGAACATCCTTCACCAATTCATAGCAACACTACTCAGGTTATCCTTAATGAAGGACAATGTGTAATACTTCATTCCTCCAGTGGTGGCACTGTGGGGAAATTGAAATCTTTTTTCTGTATTACCTCGTAGATCACTTCTGATCACTTATAGTCCTAGCATGGAGACAACCTTTAATCATCAGGGGACTTTTAATAAAAAATGGGTTCTCAAAATTGGACAATACCTGTAAATAACATCTGTCCATGGACTACGTCCAATATCGCTTTTCAGTCATATTAATTTGAATGAGAATGTAATGCAATACCAGACATGGTCCATGAACAGACATTGTGCAATTTCTGGAAAAAAAGACTCCTTTACTTAAACCCCAGTCAATACTTTTAGGTATTTATGCCTGTTTTTTAATATGAGGCATCAATATTTCATATTTTGTAGTTCATATATATTTAATTTTGCTGAAGTCCATTCACTACCAGGTCACCCAAGCTATAGTATGTTCAGTTCAAAATGGCTTCCACTGGCCTCGGACCCCTGCGCTCCATCCTTATAACTCAGTGATCGGTGGTCCATGTCAGCATTTTCTAATATGGATAGTGACCTATAGGGAAGAAGCTTGGGGCCAACCAAATATTGAGGACATTCCCTTTCCACAGGTACAGCTGAGGCAGTCTCTATGTTACATACATGCTTGACAGGGTGTACCGATATGGGGTGATGTGGTAGCAGTCTCTACCAGGGCACAGACCCTGAGAAGGACCCAAATGTCCCTCTGCTCTATATAATACACCATTATTCTAAATACCACAAGCTTGGTAGGGGCCCCTTCACAGATTTTCCAGGCAGAGGTGTAACTTGCAAAAATTTACAATGGGGTCCCTACCTACTTTCTGTCCTTTGAAATAATGGCATATTTTATGCGCCAAAAGGACCTTTGGGACCCCTTACAGTCCAGGGCCCGGTAGCAACTGCTAATTCTGCAACCCCTATATCTATTACCCTTGTCCAGGAACACCTCTGACACCTGATGTATTTGGACAACATGACAACCCTTAGATTCCTTAGATCAATGGTGACCAAACTTAGTCTTCAAGGCACTTGGAAACCTTATAAAGAACTAGTCTTTGTAAGATTATTTTGGCATAACAGTAACCCTTTGTGTTGTTTCTGGTCATGCATGTGTGTACTCATGTATGTGTCTCTCGTGTGTCAAAGGTTTCTATGCAAATGTCTCAGACAAAATACATTATTTGCTTCTGCTGTTGCTCTGCATTTGTGCTTTCACACCCAACAAACGTTTTATCAAGTTCAATGATTCGTAACACGCTCCGAGAGATGAAAGCACAAGCGCAGACAATGAGCCGGTATTTACCAAGCTTTATGATGGGTTCAATTAGAGCTGTGCGCTTCCCTTATTAACACAAGAATAATCCATGTGTAATGAAGAACCAAATTGTCATCTCAAGGTGATATGGGTGTGATCCGTACACAATTTTAGTAGCAAGCTGAATACTTTAGTGTGCGTCTACACAATGGCTCATGTTCTCTACACAAGGGGTGTTAATACATGTATATTGCTGGTCCCTGTCAATCCTCTCCCTTCAGGCAATATCCCATAGTTATACAATAACCAAGCCTAGTTCTCCCACGCTGGCACATTAGTAAAATGAGCACAATAAGCCATAAAGACTAATCATGGAAATATTAGTTCTACTACATGTTAGAAAGTGGTAGTGTGTGCTTATATATTACTATACCATTGTAGTGTGTGCTTATATATTACTATAATAGGATAATGTGTGCTTATATATTACTATACCATTGTAGTGTGTGCTTATATATTACTATATCATTGTAGTGTGTGCTTATATATTACTATAATAGGATAATGTGTGCTTATATATTACTATACCATTGTAGTGTGTGCTTATATATTACTATACTAGGATAATGTGTGCTTATATATTACTATACCATTGTAGTGTGTGCTTATATATTACTATACCATTGTAGTGTGTGCTTATATGTTACTATACCATTGTAGTGTGTGCTGATATATTACTATACTAGGATAATGTGTGCTTATATATTACTATACCATTGTAGTGTGTGCTTATATATTACTATACTAGGATAATGTGTGCTTATATATTACTATACCATTGTAGTGTGTGCTTATATATTACTATAATAGGATAATGTGTGCTTATATATTACTATACCATTGTAGTGTGTGCTTATATATTACTATACCATTGTAGTGTGTGCTTATATATTACTATACCATTGGACTGTGTACTTATATATTACTATACTAGGATAATGTGTGCTTATATATTACTATACCATTGTAGTGTGTGCTTATATATTACTATACTAGGATAATGTGTGCTACTTACCATTGTAGTGTGTGCTTATATATTACTATACCATTGTAGTGTGTGCTTATATATTACTATAATAGGATAATGTGTGCTTATATATTACTATACCATTGTAGTGTGTGCTTATATATTACTATACCATTGTAGTGTGTGCTTATATATTACTATACCATTGGACTGTGTACTTATATATTACTATACTAGGATAATGTGTGCTTATATATTACTATACCATTGTAGTGTGTGCTTATATATTACTATACTAGGATAATGTGTGCTTATATATTACTATACCATTGTAGTGTGTGCTTATATATTACTATACCATTGTAGTGTGTGCTTATATATTACTATACTAGGATAATGTGTGCTTATATATTACTATACCATTGTAGTGTGTGCTTATATATTACTATACCATTGTAGTGTGTGCTTATATATTACTCTACCATTGTAGTGTGTGCTTATATGTTACTATACCATTGTAGTGTGTGCTGATATATTACTATACTAGGATAATGTGTGCTTATATATTACTATACCATTGTAGTGTGTGCTTATATATTACTATACCATTGTAGTGTGTGTTTATATATTACTATACCATTGTAGTGTGTGCTTATATATTACTCTAGCATTGTAGTGTATGCTTATATATTACTATACCATTGTAGTGTGTGCTTATATATTACTATACCATTGTAGTGTGTGTTTATATATTACTATACCATTGTAGTGTGTGCTTATATATTACTCTAGCATTGTAGTGTATGCTTATATATTACTACATGTATTGTGCTCGTTATTCTATACCATTGTAGTGTGTGCTTATATATTACTATACCATTGTAGTGTCTGCTTATACTGTATATTACTATACTATGATAGTGGGGGCTTATAAATTACTATATCATAGTTGTGGGTGCTTATATATTATTATATCATAGTAGTGGGTGCTTATATACGACTACATATCTTACTATACCATGCAAATTCCCACATGTCCTACCACTGTATAGGATTAACAAGATGGTGGCCAACAGCTTCTTGTCTGCCCTTATTTCTGTACTTAAACCCATTTTTATGGGGCAAGGAAACTTTTTAAAAGGGGGCTGACAGAAAATGTGCAGCTGGATTAATGGGATTGTGATTTTAGCTTGCAATGGTTGGGGTTTACCTGTATATACAAGATACTTGCCAACATTAACAATGCCCAGGAGATTGGCTCGCTTAACATTCCACAGAAACTTTCGATGTACACACCCTTTTTATGAGGGGCCACACCCACTTTTAGGCATGCCTCTCCCCCTTATGACATGGGCTTGTGATGTACCAACCGTGCCCCTTTTTTGTGAAGTGACCGTTAATAGAGAGCCCATCAGATGCAGGAACATCACCAGGCCCAAGAGATTTGCCAGGTCAGGGATCCAAAGCTGAAAATTATAAAGAAGAAACATGTGAATGTTAGGATGTATGGATATATAGTGAGAAAAGTAGGGCATTGCATCTGAACTAAATCTTCTTTAAAGGGGTTGTCCCAATATGGAAACTTATCCCCTTTCCACAGGATTCTCAAAGAGGCCCGAGGGGGACTTTCGTTCCCCCATCCTCTTGATCACTGGCCCCCAGCGATCGGACACTTATACCCTGTCCAGTGAATAGGGAATAAGTGTCCATAGTGGCACAACCCCTTTAAGGCGGTTGTACCAGAATATGAAAAACATGTCTGCTTTCTCCCAGAAACAGCACAAAACCTGTCCATGGGTTGTGTCTGGTATTGCGGCTCAGCTCTATTCACTTCTATAAAGGTGGTCTCCAATACCAGACACAGCCCATGGACAGGTGTGGCTGTTTCTGGAACAAAGCAGACATGTTTTTCTTATTCTGATATAATGCCTTCATATTGACCCATCAGGTAATTTCTGATGTCCCATCTGAAAGAAAAATATGAAAGCGGGGGAAGGGGGAGAGACTGAGCTCATTGATATACAGGTTTATATGATAGAGGAGAGAAGCTGAGCTCTGTGATATATAGGATTATATGGTAGAGGGACAGAAGCTGAGCCCTGTGATATATAGGGTTATAGGATATAGGAGAGAAGCTGAGCTGTGTGATATATAGGGTTATATGATAGAGGAGAGAAGCTGAGCTCTGTGATATATAGGTTATATGATAGAGGGAGAGAAGCTGAGCTCTGTGATATATAGGGTTATATGATAGAGGAGAGAAGCTGAGCTCTGTGATATATAGGGTTATATGATAGAGGAGAGAAGCTGAGCTCTGTGATATATAGGGTTATATGATATACACACGTGGACAAAATTGTTGGCACCCCTCCTTTAATGAAAGAAAAACCCACAATGGTCACAGAAATAACTTGAATCTGACAAAAGTAATAATATATAAAAATTCTATGAAAATGAACAAATGAAAGTCAGACATTGCTTTCCAACCAGGCGTCAACAGAATTTTTTTTAAAAAGAAAACTCATGAAACAGGCCTGGACAGAAATGATGGTTCCCTTAACTTAATATTTTGTTGCACAACCTTTTGAGGCAATCCCTGCAATCAAACGATTCCTGTAACTGTCAATGAGACTTCTGCACCTCTCAGCAGGTATTTTGGCCACTCCTCATGAGCAAACTGCTCCAGTTGTCTCGGGCTCCTTTCAGCTCCTTCCAAAGATGCTCAATAGGATTTAGGTCAGGGCTCATGGAAGGCCACTTCAGAATCGTCCAATGTTTTCCTCTTAGCCATTCTTGGGTGTTTTTAGCTGTGTGTTTTCGGTCAATATCCTGTTGCAAGACCCATGACCTGCGACTGAGACCAAGCTTTCTGACACTGGGCAGCACATTTCTCTCTAGAATTCCTTGATAGTCTTGAGATTACATTGTACCCTGCACAGATTCAAGACACCCTGTGCCAGATGCAGCAAAGCAGCCCCAGAACATAACAGAGCCTCCTCCATGTTTCACAGTAGGGACAGTGTTCTTTTCAAGATATGCTTCATTTTTCCATCTGTGAACATAGAGCTGATGTGCCTTGCCAAAAATTTCGATTTTTGTCTCATCTGTCCAAAGGACATTCTCCCAGAAGCTTTGTGGCTTGTTAACATGTAGTTTGGCAAATTCCAGTTTTGTCAGATTCAAGTTATTTCTGTGACCATTGTGGGTTTTTCTTTCATTAAACAAGGGGTACCAACAATTTTGTCTACATGTGTAGGAGAGACGCTGAGCTCTGTGATATATAGGGTTATATGATAGAGGAGAGAAGCTGAGCTGTGTGATATATAGGGTTATATGATAGAGGAGAGAAGCTGAGCTCTGTGATATATAGGGTTATATGATAGAGGAGAGAAGCTGAGCTCTGTGATATATAGGGTTATATGATAGAGGAGAGAAGCTGAGCTCTGTGATATATAGGGTTATATGATAGAGGAGAGAAGCTGAGCTCTGTGATATATAGGGTTATATGATAGAGGAGAGAAGCTGAGCTCTGTGATATATAGGGTTATATGATAGATGGAGAGAAGCTGAGCTGTGTGATATATAGGGTTATATGATAGAGGAGAGAAGCTGAGCTCTGTGATATATAGGGTTATATGATAGAGGAGAGAAGCTGAGCTCTGTGATATATAGGGTTATATGATAGAGGGAGAGAAGCTGGGTTCTGTGATATATAGGGTTATATGATAGAGGAGAGAAGCTGAGCTCTGTGATATACAGTATAGGGTTATATGGTAGAGGGAGAGAAGCTGAACTCTGTGATATTTAGGTTTATAGGATTTTGAGCAGGATTTCTGAGTAAGGAAAATCATCCTACCCTACCCACACAGGGCGATTGACAGCTTACCTTGTATACACAAAATTACCAGCTACAGCATAATGGTCTAAGAAAAAAGCGTATGATTATTTTGTTCTACCTAACCCACAGAAATAATTCACACTATGATGACAAAATTGAAATAATGTGGACAATAAAGTTATAGAGCAGAGATAATGTGTAAAGTGATGTCACAGTACAGGAATAATACACACAGTGATATCACAGTGCAGAGATATTATATACAGTGATGTCATAGTAAAAGGATAAAGCACACAGTGATGTCACAGTACAAGAATAATGCACATACAGTGATATCACAGCACAGAAATAATATACTCAGTGATGGTACAGTACAGGAATAATGCACACAGTGATATCACAGTGCAGGGATAATGCACAGGGTGATGTCACAGTAAGAGGGATAATATAAACAATGATGTCACGATACAGACATAATGCAGACAGTGATATCACAGTACAGGGATAATGCACGCAGTGATGTCACAGTACAGAGATAATACACACAGTGATGTCACAGTTTAGAGATAATGCAGACAGTGATATCACAGGACAGGGATAACGCACATAGTGATGTCACAGTACAGGGATAATATACACAGTGATGTCACAGTACAGAGATAATGCACACAGTGATATCACAATACAGCACGTATCATGTCACGGTACAGGAATAATGCAGGAACTAAAGCAGGGATAATGCATACAGCAAGAGTAACCATGGGGTATCCATAGTAAAACTTGCACATTTTATTCTCCAAAGCCAGTTCCATCACCCATAGCCATCAGTAATTGTATCATATGTCTAAATGAAAATGGGCACCCTAGCAGCTGCTATGTCTGTTACCCTATTAGTTATGGGGTCAATTTACTAATCTTGTTAGACCTTATTACTGATATGCCTTGTATGGGCAATAATAACAAGTCTCACAGTGCAATGGGGAGGGGGGATAATTTCCCAGTGTTGCTCCTTGTGCTCTTTGGTTTAGTATCTGTGCCTTTCAAGTGGTAAATATCTCTGGAATTCTTCCATTATGCCTCAGCACCCATCTATCTCATACTTTATAATGAGTCATTTATGTCCAGAAAGAGAAGTGGTAAAATACCAGTCTTTCCAATAAATCCAGCCTTTTGTATTTCCCTAAGAACGTGTCTTATGGATTTTATTATTTTGCTTAGGTGACAAACACATTAGCTCCTTCCAGTCAGCCCGGCAGCGAGCCATCACTCAGTTTTGGCCTTGTTTATGATATCGTATAAATCTTTGGCGCCAACCCCAGTGTGAACTAATAAACCATGCCTCCTATTATTACAGTCAGTGAAATGTAGGCTTTCCATTGTAGTGTAAAAACAGAGCGTGTGTGTATTAAAGTTGTTCAATAGCCCATAGGCACAATCAGTGTCGCTCACAAATGAGGGATACTGTATCCGAGTCATTCATAAACACATAGATCAAATAACCACAATGCGCCTGCTGCTTTATTTGTCCGTAGGCCACAAGGACAAGAGGATCGCAGCCAGCTCAGCCCAAAAATTAACAACTTCTGCACTTTGTTAAATTTCAATTGGCTGTGCTATATCTAAATATACCTAAGGATGATGGGAAAACCACTCTACAATTCAGCTAATGCGGCATACAATAAATCTAAATTTCCCACTATGGCTATAAACACATGTAGCAGACAGTTAAATTTGTCTTTGGTGGACATTGAAAGTTGGACTGTCAAATTTTCCTCCTTTCCAAGTCTTGTTTCTAATAAGGAGATGGTTCATAGTGATAGTTCAGACACGCAAGTCAATAGTATCAGCAATGATAAGCAAAGGTGGCCATATATATTAGATTAAAGTGTATCATAAGGATAGGCCATCAGTATCAGATTGGCTCCCAACACCTGATACACAGAGAATGATGCAGAAAACAGAGAGCGCTGTTCTCTGGGTAGTGGCCAGACCAGGGTATTGCATATCAGTTCTCATTCACTTGAATGGGAGTTAAGCTGCAGTGACTCAGTTCAGCCACTACACAGAGAACGGAGCTGTCTGCTTCCTGCTCCATTCTCTGTGTATCAGCTGCTGAGAACAGTAGTTCAATGCAGGTGCCGGGTGTTGGACCCCCAGCAATCTGATATTGATGACCTTTCCTAAGGATAACTTTACCCCAGAAAACCATTTTAATCCCTTCCTGCTCTGCGCCGTACTATTATGTTCCGCTGTGCGTAGTTAATGCTCAGTACAGTAATAGTATGGCCCATTCACTGTCTCAGCTGAAATATTCTGACTACAGGCAAGATGAGTGTCCATAACAAACAGTCTTACTCAATCTTGTGGGCTCCGTCGTGGCATTCAGCAGTCCCTCGAAGTCCTCTTCAGACTTTCAAAATGATGTCAGCAGCCCCTGGGCACGCAGATGTCATGGCGTTTGAGTCTAAGCGTCAGGATATCACCGCTTCCCACGTAACCATTGAGGCCCAATCCAGGTCACTGATGTCATTGTGGAGGCCAGAAGAGGCCTGAAGAGGATGCTGAGACTGAGCTCAGGAGAGGTGAGTATTATTGTTTGTTATGGTTACTCACCTTCCCAGGGCCTCAGAGTATAATAAAGGGAGTTTTGGACCGAACAAGATTGACACAGCACAGGATAGGTATTAATAACTCTGCAACCAGAGGGGGTCTGACTTCTGAGACACACACAGACCCACAGTGAGAAGTAAGGTTGGCCAAACTGAACAGCACCTTCAAGTATATGTGAAAAAGGACTAACTGGGCCAAATGTAACTATAGCAAGTAGATGAGCAGTAAGCAACAAATACATAAAATAAATAATTTACAGATAAAACCAATGAGAAGCTTCAACCAAAATCCAATCTGAATGGCGGTAACATTTTCTGAAGGTCATATATAGCACTTCCGTCGGCCCGCCGCTCATGTATGAAGTTGCTATTTCCTCCTATGTCCCCTTATAAATATTACATACCCAGAGAATGGCATGTCTACCTAGCAGCAGTAATGTGCACTGAAAGCTCACGTAGGAGACAGGATTCTTGTCTCATTAATAATGTGCTTAGGATATTCTTTGCTACTTCCAGCCAAATGTCCTGGAATAAAGGGCGTCTCACCCCCAGCATGGTTACAAGGGGCCGGTTGACACATTGCCCTAAGACCTGTGAGACATTATGATGTCATCCGTAATGTGTTCCTGCCTAATTTCCTCCTGAAAGAACAAAATCAATGTAATACTGACCTTAAATAACCAGGCCTTGCCTACAAGGTTATCTGTCTTCATCTGGCTTATCTGTATACTCCCACAGCAGCACAGACAATTTTATGAAGCGTGTTAGACTCCATGTCTGTGGATAATGTATGTTTACACTTATTTTATTTTTATACTCATTTTTCCCTTACATTTTTATTACCTTCCTGCAGGGACCTGTATGGTTTACAGAACTGGTGAACACAACAAACACCTTATATTATTAAAGGGATTTTCCGGGAATTTATATGGGTTTGTTCACATTAGACATGTATCTACAGGACATAAGTGTCTGATCTCTGGGGTCTGACATATAGGAAACTGGGGCCTGAAATTTCCCTTGTGCTCCTTATGAATGGCGTGATCGTGCACATGCCTGGCCAGCACTCCAATCACTTCTATGGGGCTGCCAGAGATGGCCACCCTGGCAGCCTCGTAAAAGTGAATAAATGGGTGGCCACACAAGGAACAAAGGGAAATCTATGGGCTACCTGAATCATGATCACAGGGGGGTTCCAGTGATTGTACTCCAGTGATCAGACACTTATCCCCTATCCTGTGGATAGTGGGACAACCCAATCCTTAGGATAGCCCATCAATATCAGATAAGTGGGAGTTAGGGTAAGTTCACACAGCGGATTATGCAGTAGGACCCGCCATTCAAAATCCACTACCTTCTCCCATTCACTTCAATGGGGGGTTTGGGCAGAATCAGTCTGAAGATCGAGAATGATGCTTCTGTATGAATAGGTGGTAGAATAGGTGGATTGTGCCGTACAACTTCCACTTGCCCTTAGACAGATCTTGCTGAGGTCTCTTCATTGCCATGCATAGTGGCATACATTTTGTATGGACTTGATGGGACTGATGGAGATAGCCAAGTGCAACTCTTTATCAGTCTAGTAGAGGTGAAGAGAACGATGGTCACTCATGTGCACTACCACTCCATTTACACAGGGACTCAGGGAACTCCATTTTGGTGATCATTAGGGTTCTAGTGGTCGGACCACCTATGTTCATGGGAAAACCCCTTTACACTTCCGGGCACTAGGCCAATACTTGGATCCACCACCTATCAGACAATGACATCAAATGCATCAATACATATGATAATGTCACACAGAATTTTTTTTTCAGTAACATAGCTCCATCTAGAGAGATTTTATAGTTCTGCAACATGACATGGAATTGTACCTAGTTGTAGTGTTTGATTCCCTTATACAGCATGGTCTCCAAGCACCTTGGACATAGGGGCCCATATGTGATTACAGCCAGTAGCTATATAGGGTACAGAGTTGCTGACATATACAGACACCAGTATTATAAATGGAACATGGTTGTTGGGGGGCCTGTTAGAGATTTGGAATTGGGGACAAGGATCTTTAAGTTAAGCTGGCAGAATGTATTCCCTATAGCCACACCATGGGATCTAATTTATGGGAATGAAGAATGGGATTTAGGTCAGGGCCCCATGTGGCGTAAACGCCGCGGTTTGCCCACAGCGTTTTACAGTCACAGCAAAGTGGTTTGGATTCTATCAAATCCCATCCCCACTTTGCGGTAAAATACGTGCGGCAGACACACTGTGATTTCCAAAACCGTTGCGGTTTTGGAAATCACAGAATGTCAATTATACCTATGGAAACGTCAGCGATTTCCCTATAGGAATAATTGAAGCAGAAAGTCCGCAAAGGAAACCTTTGCAAACTTTCTGTGCAAAGCGCTACGGGAAGAACCGCGATGCATTGCCACCGTGTTTTTTCCTGCAGTGCTTTTTTGCTGTGGGACGCTACGTGGGGCCTTAACTTAAAGGGGTATTCCCAACTCAGCCAGTCATGTTGGGAGGGTTGGCCAAACCACCAAGCCAAGAGTTACAGAAAAATCGGAACAGAGTGGGTTACGCCATTTCCGTAACTCCCATAGAAGTGAATATTAACTACGGGGTCTCTGTAACTGTGTCTGTCTGTGGATACAGAGTATCTCATTGTGCTATGCTGTTTCTCTAACCCCCATTTGCTTCTATAAAAGTAATGGAAACGGAATTATGTTTTTTTTTCTGTAACTCCCAGCCACCTTAGAGCCATATATTCCCATCTTGGCCATCATTGGCTGATATGGGAGTATCCCTTTAAGGCTGGGGCCCCATATTGCGAAAACCCAGCATTTTGGCTGCGGCGAAAATGCAAGACAAAAAATGCTGAATTATACAGTACCTGCAAAGTGGATTCTGGCTAATCCCATCCACACATTGAAGAAAAAAAATATGCAGCGGAAAAGCTGAGTTTTCAAAAACACTTGCGTTTTTGTAAATTGCAGGATGTCAATTATACCTATGGAAACGCTGGTGTTTTCCGTATAGGTATAATTGAGGCAGAAAGTCCGCAGAGGAAAACTTTGCGGACTTTCTGTAAAAAAAGCTGTGGAAAAAAAACACGATGCGTTTCCGCATTGCGGTTTTTTAGTGGGGGTAACCAGGTATCAGAGGAATGGATTATTTAATTATCACTGCCAACTTGTTTCACCTTTTATTTTAAAAATGTTTCATTAATTCGGTACACGATATATTGATGGTCACTGTCTGCCAGAACAGCGATAGTCTGAACAGAGACCAATAAAGCTGATTACTTGGGCACCAACGCTCCGGGGGATGTGCCCTGTGCCTCTATGATTGGGCTTCATGTTGATAAGTACTAGGCATTATGTGACTAATAATCCTTGGGAAATAACTGTTCTACATGTAGGAGCCATGTCCTCAGTGGGAGGTAAGTGAGAGTTTGTTAACAGGCTAGTACCATCAGCAATTCTTGCACAGTATCCTTCTGAACAATGGCTCTTTTATGAAGTCATGAATGGCAGGCTTGCCATGAACATTAAGAAGCTCCCCGCCTAGTGATACAGGGGAGGGCTATAAAGTTATAAATGTGAGAACGTAACCTGCCTCTTAACAGCGCTGCACCTGTGTGCTTAACCCAAGGCTTACGGGCACCTGTTGTGCTGTGTGCTGGAATGTCAGCGCGGCATTGTCATTGGATTTACCAATCCCCACCTGTGAGAAAAGCAAGCAAACACTGTGGGAAATCTCCTCCCACTTGAATTGCTGCTGCAGTACATTATCTTTAACCTGGGGCTTGGCCTGGCGTCAAAAGTCAGCGAATTAACCCCTACCATTCAGGAAAGACCAGCTGGGCAATGCAAAACAGGTCCTGCCACTAGGAAAGAGTTAAGTGAAACAATCGGCCTGTTAAATGACAAGATTTCTGCTCTGCTGAACTTCTGCCCTTCAGGGTTTACATAAAAGTTTTACTTCTGCTATGTTCGGGGAAGACAGATTGGGAGATTTGTAAGTGAAACTACCTCCAGGGTGCTAAGGGCAGCAGAGTTCACTTTTAAGACCCTTTGCTTGTAAGGTACTTCATGTTTGGTCACCTTAATGAAATGAAAAAAATCATCAAAGAAAGAGGAACTTAATATTTCCTACAACTGGTTCTATGGCTCTTCAAGAAACATCTAATCAGATCCATCCAACTCTGAGATTTTCTTACATCCAGGGTCAGACTGGCCCACTAGAGTACCAGAGGATCTGTTGGTGGGCCAGGGCACAATAATGGACGTCACAGGTCCAGCAGAAGACAACTCAATTTGATGGCGTTTAGGGTGTGTTCCCTAGAGATTGATGGAGGGTGGTCACCTGGAATGATTTTTACTGGTGTTCCCAAGGAACGCCAAGGAACACTGCTTGCACCCACTGAACAAGTGGAAGTCAAGGGCCTGTGCACCACATGTGCTAATGAGCTTATTTGGTGGATCCCCTTGCCGTAGTGGGACGTTTTGGTCTGTTAGTAACACTAAAAGCATTCACAGATTTCACTGTACTCCTTTAAAGAAGACCGAGAGGTCTTCACCAGGGTTGTGGAGCCAGTAAGCTCCACTGCAAAAACTTCCAGCTTCGAGCCCTTCATAAATGGAAGGGCCTTGGAGTATCTTGAAGTCCAGTGGAGGGAAGAGAATAAAGGAAAGATGATACTTGACTTTCTATCACTGCTAGAACATCTTACGCTAGGTTCACACCTGCATTAGGGTTTCTGTTTGAGGGGTCCGCTTGGGGAACCCCCAAATGGAAACCTAATCCGCATAAAAAGTGGTTATCCTGGGAAACCCGCGGATCCCATAGACTATAATGGGGTCCACCGGGTTTCCGCAAGGGCGGAAAACGCAGAGAGAAAAGTCCTCCTTGCAGGACTTTTCTCTCTGCATTTTTTAAGCGGAATGGGGAACGGAATCCCAGTTTTTGATAAGTAGTTGTCTTAGAATATTAGAACATAAAATATACAGATGAAGCAAAGGTTAACTTGACTCATAACGTGTTAACAAAACTGTGGCTCAGAATGTTAGCTCGACTCTTGCAATGGGTTTTCAGTGACTTTTGTTGACCTCTTAGATAGGATATCACGGCACAGAAAGTTATCACGCTGCAGAAAGTCAAGTTAAACACTGCTACATCCTTGTATTTATCTGATTAAAAATTGCTTAACTTTCCCAAATTCCAATTAAAGTAAACTGTCAAGAAACTCTGTATCTAATAATAAATTATAACTGGTTCCTTAACTAGGTCGATTATTCCTCAAGAAATAGATCATCCAATAAGATTTATCCAACCCTGAGACTTTTTTACACCCACTGAACAGCCCCATCAAGTGGAAGTCAAGGGCCAGTGCAACACATATATGCTAATGAGCTTATTTGGTAGATCCCTTTGCCCTAGTGGGAGCTTTTAGTAATAAATGGAAGGGCCTTAAAGCATTATGAAGATACTAAGTCCAAGGGAAGGGGAGAGATTAAAGGAGAGATAATACTTGATTTTCTATCACTGCTGAAACCTCTAAAATAGTTGCCATAGGCTATTAGAAAATAATATATATTTTTATGATTAAACTTTCCCAAATTCCTGTGCAAGTTAATAATCAACAAGCCTTGCAATGAATAAATTATTATACAATATTAATATATTATATTTCATGGTTTTATTTAGAAGTCGGTACATTTTCTTTTCCAACTCCACCGAAAACTAACTCCAACTCCATGACTCCGACTCCTCAGCCCTGGTTTTCACTTTAGCTATCTTTTTCTTGAAAGCTCTTTAGGAACACTACATATACTTAGTCGCCCCTCCAACTGGCACTTCAGGTACCAAATATGGCACCCTTTAATAATGTTAGGAAAATTGTCATGAATAGGAATAAATATTAGCACACAAACAATGCAAAAAAAAAAGTCTGTGTTGGCAGATTGTAGTATCCAGCACCAAGGGAATGTGCCACCAGACAGTGGCCTATGGCCTATTTTTTAACCCCTTCACGCAAAATGACGTACATGTACGTCATTGGAGATAAGTGACTGTATGGAGAGGGCTATATAATACAGTCAGCACCTGCCACTAAGAGCACCGATCGTAGCTGTTAACCCTTTAGATGCTGCAGAAAACACGACCATGGGTACTAACATTTTTAACGATCAGTTGCCATGACAACCGGAAGCCTATTGTAGGCTCCCAGGTCTGTCATTACTAAAATTCTATTACACGCCGCCGTATTCACCCGCAGAATACAGGTAACATGTCGTTATTAGCACATAGTGAATGCCGTAAAAATTAAACCCACAAGAAATTGGCGTAAATGTGTTTCTTTTCCAATTCCATCTCATTCTGAATTTTTTTCCAGCTCCCCAGTACATTGCACAGGATAATGAATGGTGGCATTACAAAGTACAATATCTCCCGCAAACAATAAGCCATAATGTGATTTGGTCAACCGATGAAAAAATTATGGCTTTTGGAATGTGGGGAGAAAAAACGGATATGGAAAAATTTAATTGGCTCGGTCCTGGGGATAAACTAGATTTATATGTTAAACACATTAATTAAAGGGAGTCTAAGACTTCCCCAAGCATATCCAGCTTTAACCACCATATTACAGAGCGCATTACAGTGATAAGCAACACGCCTCCCTTATGTATGTCACTTTTGTAGATTTGGAGAAAAATAACTTTGAAATCTTATGCATGTTAGGTGCACTGGGGGTGGGACTTCAGCACTATGAGCACTGCTATTGCTGCTCGAGTAGGATGGGTGATGTCATAGCAATGAAGGATCAGCTCTCACTGCACAGGGTGGCACAGACAGGAGATGGTAGGGGTCCGAGTTGCAAAAGCAGTGCTTCAGGGAGCTGAAGGCCCACCCTAAGTGCACCAATTGCCTCATTTTTGTAAGACTTCAAAGTTGTTTTTTTTCCAAATCTAAAAAAGTGATATACATTATAAAGGTATGATATTTCTCAGTGTAATGTGCTCTGTAACATTTGTTGAATATGCTTAGAGGAGTTGATATATTCCATGTCTCTAATGAATTTCCATGTCACTAATGTCTTAAAATAGTACTAGATCCTGCAATTTCACTATGGTAACTAATCTTAAGAATAGACTGACAATTGCCAATTTTTCAGCAGTTTTCTTTGCAGCATTGGCCTCATTTACATGACAGATAAGACCAGAAGTATTACAACAGAAGAAAACAGCTTTATAGATAACCCCCATAGTGACCCATCATTACACTCCCCCGCCCTGCACAGAGCATGCCTAGAAAAATCTCCCATAGACCTCAATGAGTCAGCTCCAGGTCATTGCTGCCTATGGCCATGACTATGCTGTAAAATATACCACTAAATACTATTAACAGAGCAGAGAAGAAGCTCAGCCAAGATGGCCGCCCCCATAATCATGTACAGGAAATAGAATAAAAAAACTACAAGCAGATTAGAAAAAAAGTTATATATTTCACTGTTTTTAATAAATAAAAATATGGTGATACATTACTTTTAAACCAGGGATGTAACTAGCAAAAACTGGGCCCCATAGCAAACTTTTGACTTGGGCCCTCCCATGGCATATTGTCCCCCTTTCCTGGCCTCCACACAGTATAACACACCATTTATACACACTATAATGTCCCAAAGTGGGCTCCATATAGTATAATATCCCATAGCGGCCCCTCCTCACAATATAATGACCCATAGCATTCCCTCCACACAGTAAATGTCCCATAGTGGCCCCTCCATACAGTATAATGTCCCTTAGTGGCCCCACCACACAGTATAATGTCATATAGCGACCCCTCCACACAGTATAATGTTTCATAGCGGCTCCTCCACACTGAATTATGTCCCATAGTCGCCCCTTCACACAGTATTATGTCCCATCATGGCCCCTACGGTGTTTAATGGAAATACTGCAAAAATTTCGGGTTTGGCAGAACCCGAAATTTTTGGGGTACACCACCCACAAACTATTATCGGAGGCCCAGGGGAGGTGACAAACATAAATACCAGTAGTACTCACCTCGCCTGCGCTCCAGTGCAACTCCCTGCTGTTTTCGACCCTCTTCAATGACATTACAGACATGAGTTACACCAGCGTCATTATGCGTTGCGACGCCAGCCTGACCCATGTGATGTCTTTCTTCTCCTGATAGAACTTTGTCTGCAGTTAGGTATGGTTTTTGGAGTGGAGAGTGAAGGTCTAGCAGGAGAAGAAATGCTGGTAAAGCCCTTTTCAACTCATTTGCATACAATACTGGGCTGATTTTAATGAAAATGGAGCTGCAATGCAGAATAAGAAAGTCATTTTTGGAAAGTAGAAAGGTACTGCCATTAGTTGGATAGCAATCTTTATACATTTCGAACCTAACTACTATGACTAAGAATTATTCAAGTCTGAAAGACCTACATTTATTTTGTCTTTCTCTTCTATATACTAGGTTCAGTTGTGATTACCTTTTGTGCACCAGAAAATAAATTTTACACAATAAAAAAGTTCATTTGTAAAAAAAAATATTTTAGAAAATTAAAAAAAAAAAACCCTAAATATTATTTATCTCGTACAGCAAAAACTTAGAGATGCAGAGATGCTGTTTTTGCGGTCACCACGCCTCCCAAAAAAACGGAATAAAAATTGATCAAATAGTCATATCCTAAACTGGTGCCGGTATAATGGAAAAATAAAAAGTTATGGCTCTCTAAACAAAGTGATGCAGAATCCAATAAAATTGCTATTAGCCAAGGGGTTAAAAAGGAGCAACTCAAAAACATTTACCACCAATATTAAACCTTAATAGGTCAAGAGTTGAAAGTTTCTAGCAAATGATCCAATGTCTCGTATTAATTTATTGTACAATATTTGAGGAAGTTACTCATATTTACCTAGACTAATAGTAGCCCCCTGCCACTTACCAAGGAAATGACACAATAATATTAAACATGCTTTCCGAGGCAAGCCGTCCCTGTGATCTCAGCAGCAACGTGAGCTTTCCATATATTCGGCACTTACATACTTTACACTTATCCTGGGTTCCGGACTAGTTGCCAGACATGATGGAAATGGCACTACTTCTAACATCTTGGCACCGGTTTGTTCATATGGGGAATAGAAGTCATTAAAGAGTTGGTGGGAGATTTAATTCTAGCTACCACAGGGTCTGAAATGTATCGCAAAGACTACTCTGGATAGGAAACTGTTATTTCTGGCAAGAACATAGATAGACCCAGAAAGAGTAATCTGAACATGTTCCAAGCTTAGATCTCCGAACTATGTCACCGCTATATTGGTCACATATTAAAGCCATGGCAGCTGTAAAATGTGACATAAAGGTAAGAAAATGAAGTAAGATGACAAGTAGGTAGTAAAGAATGGGACGATAAAAAGAAATGTGGTTTTGCTTAATAAGAAAACCAGTCATGTAAGCTGCCAAGTAAATGTCTGCCAGTTAACCCTCTCCATAAGCTCAACTCTTTCCAAAAATTCTTGGGATTTCGAAAGAGAGGGGCCTTCCAAGTCTATGGGGACAGAATCTACACAGAAGTGATGGACAGGGATCACAACACCTGTGTTTTAGCAATAGCATGGGATTGGGTCACAGAGATAGAGCCTTTACTTATCCTTCATTTACAGCATAGCCTCATTAAGTTGGATATACTCCTTTAACCACGTCATGACCAGGCCATTTTCCTTGGTTCATGACCAGACACACTTTCAGGTTTTTTGGCACATGCAGTTTTAAAGGACTATAACAATTTTTTTTTAACATTTTTGTGCACAGATGTAAAGACAAAGTGCTGCTTTTAGGAACCGCAGCTCTGGGGGTTGTTTATTTACTTGCTCTTATTCATAGATGAAATGTAAATGCCCCTTCGTCGTGGTTGTTAATCCAGCCCAATCTTCACAGTGCTGGCTCTGTTCACATCTGCATTGCATGTGGAGTCTCCGTCGCGGATTCAGTTAAAATACCCCAAAGTAAAATGCAACATGCTACAGTATTTTTGTCCAGTAAAATGAGAAACACCATGATGGAAACCCAACAGCACCCATTATAAGTCACTCGGGTCCATCATGCTCTGTTGGTATCCACCATGTTACAGATCCATCCCTAGCTTGAATTCCTTTCCATTCAATGCAATATCTACATTTTTCTTCTGGACACCTCCCATACTCCTTTGAGAACAGAATGAAACAATTCCTGGGTCCCCTCATACAACATTCACCAGATTTGTCCGTAACCTCTAACGTAATACAGCATTATACTCTGTGGTGGCTATGAAAATGGCATTATACCATGTGGGCACAACTAACTGGCCATTATACTCACTGGGGGCATTATACTATTATACTATACTATTATATTTTTGGAGACTGCTAAATGGGCATTATGCTGTGTGGGGACCACTAAAGGGGCATTAAAATCCTTGGTGGCATTATACTGTATGGAGACTACTAAGGGGCACTATACTGTATATGGATTAGTAGAGGGCATTACATTGTGTGGGGATGTCTACAGGGGAATAATACTGTTTGAGGGCACCAAGGTGGGCATTACACTGTGTGGAGCAGTACTGTGTAAAATATGAAGGGGTGCAACATGATGAGCTTGGAAATTTATGAGCATGTCCAGATATTTTGTAAAGTGCTGCTGAATATGTTGGCGCTATATAAATAAAATGTATTATTATTATTTATTTTTTTTTTTTTTTTTAACCTGTCAATAGGGGCTGGAACCTGTACACAGGGATGTGACATGTAAATGGAGAGTAGCTAAAAAAATTTCACTTTCCACTGGTACTTTTATTCCAGAAAATTTAGTATTTTGTAAAACACCGCAAGCCACACCCTGTGAAAACCACGCCGCATCTTGAGCTAGTTTTTCAATATATACAGGAGTTAAATCTGTGTTGCTGTCTTCCTATGACTACAGGATTACATCAGCATCTATCAAATCCCTCCTGGCAGCTCACTGCTTGTTCCTCTGTATTTCCCTCATTCCAGCCCTATCTAAGGGATCAGGAGCACAGTAGTATACATAGAAAGTGAGTCCATACATTGATTTACTGCAGAAGAGTTACACAACTCACACTGTTTGTCTATATACTATCTGTGCCTGATGCTTGCTATGAAAGGCAGTGCTCCCCTCCCTCCTGCTTGTAAAAGCCAACAGGGAAAACCCATCACAAGCAGGAGGCAGAAGAAACAGGCTGAAGCCGCATCACATTGGACATACTAACACTCTGCAGTGTTAGGGCCAAAATTTTATGTTACTAATCTGTTACTGCACTTAACGTATTTTATTGAAGCTGGCATAAGGATATTATGCAACAGCCAATGTAAGGTTATTAGATTCCAAAATAAAGAGCATGAAAGATACATTGCCACATAGGTAATAGAGCAGTACGGTTACATATGTAGACTGATACATACATTGAAAGGTGAACATGAATTAAGAAACTGTACATTATTAAGTGTGAGACCTTAAGACCACATCAGGTGCTCGCACAAGCTAGACATCAAGCGGCACAAAATTAAAAAGAACAGTAAAACAAAGAAACATAGGAAAGTCCCATTACAAATCAAGAAGGGGAGGAGAGATGGATCTACACTATATTAAGAGGAACAGAGGAGAAGAAGTAATGATTGCACAAAAAAACCCATAAATAACACATTAAATAGAACAGGCATGTATAAGACTTGTCTACCGTAACAATATACTGTACTGCACTATATAGACAAAAAACTAAAAAAAATACTGGATTGCTTCTTTAACCTTCTTTAAATGTGTTTTCCAGGACTTAGAATAGGACATCAATTGAAGATCCATGGGGGGTCCAACACCAGGGACACCCAAGACCCTGCAACCCCTGCAGATCATCTGTTTAAAGAGGCTTCCTCTTCCGAGGCCATGTGATGTCACGTTCATTGGTCACATGCCCTGTTCATAGCACAGTCTCATTCAAGTTAATGGGTTGAGCTGTCATACGAAGCACAGCCACTGTACAAATGTACAGTGCTGTGCTTGGTAAGTACTGAAGAGGCTGCAAGCTCTACAAACAGCTGATCGGGCAGGGACCTGAATATCGGACCCTTGCTGATCTTTAATGGTTGACTTATTCTAAGGATGTCATTGATTATTTAGCCTGAAAACCATTAAAGACTGAGGAATATGTTCTTGCTGTTATAATATGGATGCTCTTGGAGGACGTTCTGATGATATACTTACTAAATGTTGTGTTTGGCAGGAGGGTGACAAATAATAACAATGTGACAGCTCTCTACTATCAGAACTCTAGTATCAATGTGATAGCAAAGTTATGAGTTAAACTTTATGATGCACACCCAACACGTCCACAAGATGTATAAATACATCCTGAGGCAAAGCGTGAATATACAGTAAATGTAGTCCCTCGTATCTATCACACATACTTCTCACTACTCACAACACCCATTGACATGCAACTGTTATTGACCTACACCTAGACTGATAGGACTTCTTCTAACCAGTATGTCTAATGCTCCTATTAGTGTAGGTCAACATTTTCCACCATAAATCTGCCTGTGGATTTCAACGCAAAACTTTAGGGAAACCACAGCACATTCCGTATGTGTAACATGGGTACTTTGCTGCGGATTCATGGTGTAGTTCACCTTGTTACAATGAAATGGGTAAAATCTGCCATGAAAATTCACAACACAAATTGAATTCACAGTAAATTGTTGTGATTGATTTTTTTGGGTGACAACAAATATAGCCCACATTATTGCACTCACATGGATTGACAGTGTATGGTATATTTTGGGGGTATTCTGTTTGGGGGAAAAAAGTGCTTAGGAGTGACCTAATAACAATGTACAAATATATAAATGGACAGCACAGAGATATTTCCAATGATCTCTTTATACCGAGGCCTGTAACAAGGGCTTCTTAAGGTTTTTAGAAAAAAAAAAAGGTTTTACTATTGTCATAGGTGGGAATTCTTTACAGTGAGAGCGGAGAGACTATGGAACTCTCTGCCACATGATGTGGTGGTGACTGATAACTTATACATTTTCAAGATGGGCCTAGATGTCTTTCTTGAAAGGAAAAATATCTTAGGTTATGGGAGCTAGAAATTTTTGGGATAGGATGTTGATCAATGGACCAATTGCAATATTTGGAATTAGGAAGGAATTTTTCCTCTGATGGGGCAATTGGCATCAGCCTCGTAGGGTTTTTTTGCTTTCCTCTGGAGCAACATGGTAGGTTTATAGGTTAGGCCCCTTACAGACCACTGGCTGTGATTGAATGGCATGGCCAGCGCACAGACAGCACACAGATGTCATTCGTGTGCCGCCTGTGCTTCCGTGGCCCCATTCATTCAATGAATAGGAGCTGCGGAAGCATGGCCACAAAACCAGACAGGAATAGGATCGGTCCTGAATTTTGCAGCCCGGACTGTCGGCAGCACACAGGTCCGTGTAATTCACAGTCGTGTGCGTGGGCGACAGAAATGAATTTGTCAGTGTGCTATCTGGGAAAAACCTGGATAGCATACTGAACCATGCCACAGTTGTCTGCAAGGGGCCTTACTGTGTATAGATAAGTTCTCACAGGTCAATAAGAGAACGCGTTCCTCATCATTGCCTTGTGTAAAGAGCAGTGATCAGCCAACAAAAGAGCAAACCATTTAATGATGGATACCATCTTATATGCTATTATTCTTAATCAATGCTTGCTACCGGGCTGGATAGTCTGCTTGTGTAAAAGGAGCCCTATGCAGTGATATATCCCTGCTTCCATATCATCCAATAATTTTGCAGATAAAGGGTTTGTCAGTTTACAAGGGTCTCCAGACAATAGGCTGATTACAAGGTTTTTCTGCTACCAATCAGCTGTAATTTGTGGGATCAGGCTGCACATTATTAATTTCCCTACAGCGCTCCTCAGGCAAAATGAAATATTATACCATGCCGACTGAAATCAAGATCAGCTAATGTACACCCCAGGGGAATTCATCTTCAAATCTACGCCAGTTTTCATGTGCCACATTCCTTGTTTTGTACCTCGTGTGCCACTTTTTGTAAAAGTGGATGGTGCGGGGTGGAGAGCAAGGTGGGAAGAGCCAGGATGGGGACACCTTGCATTGACATAGTTATTATAACTTATGCCAGAAAACTGTTGTGAGTCATACATGAAGTCTAAGCCAGTTCCTGCGTGGTGTAGATTTCCATTCTGCTGCATGGCAGTGCGCCTGATTTATTAAGAGACTGAAGCCTTTTCATAATTCAGGCGCCTCACGACAGTCTTAGTAAATAGAAACTCCATTCTTAATACATTTCCCCAACTGTCCTCCAGAATGGGAGCTGCTCTTTATGGCCACTGCTCTGCTTATAGATGAGGGTCCTATGTGCAGACCTCCCGTAGAATTGTCTAATGGGGCATTCAATAATGGGATTTCTAAACCAGGGAACCTCTTTAAGACCCCTAGGAAGAATTATTGACCACCAATGTGTGAGGTGTAATTAATTCAACCATGTGGGTTGTGCTTTAGCTTTCCTGAAACACATATCTGTTAAGGTTTTTTAATTTACTCCAAACTTAATCCAAGCCAACTTCCAGTGACTGGATACATTTTATGTGGCCATTCATTCAATCTTCCATTGAGGTGCTAATAAAGTGATCCTTCAGGTCACAATAAAAAATTCACATTGAATGTATAATGCATAGTTAAAATACTTCTTTAATTTTTCTCATGTGGTTGGTTCCTTCTCTTCCTAGTTCCTTATTTTATGTAAAATTGTTACCAGCTACTCAGACTACTCTTTGTACACTCTATTTTGGTAGTCTGAGACACTCCCCCTGCTCTCAGCTGGTCCATCCACGGAAAGGGAGGAGTGTCTCAGACTAATCTATGTACGCAGTGCTTTGGTAGTCTGAGACACTACTGTCAACTCAGTCACCAGCAGGGGAGTCTCAGAGTCTCAGACTACTAAAGCTAAGTCCCATTTCACATCTGCGCATGGGTTTCCATTCGGGGAGTCCACTTGGGGACCCCCCCCCCGAACGGAAACCTAATCCTCATAAAAAAGTGGTTACCTTAGGAAACCGGCGGTCCCCATAGACTATAATGGGGTCCGTGTGATTTTCGCTCAGTTTCGGCACGAAAAATGCGGAGAGAGAAGTGCTGCTTGCAGGACTTTTCTCTTCGCACTTTTCATGTGAAGAGGGGAATGGAATGGCCCGAACACAGATGTGAACCGGGCCTAAGAAGTTGGTGGCCATTTTACAGTAACGTAGAGGGGATCAGTAATCTGAGGAACCACGCAAGGAAGAATACAAAGGAGGGCAACAGGTATTTTAATGGGAGTCCGTCACCAGAACCCTGAATATCAACCCACCCATGCAGATAGATGACAGAAAGGTTAGGGTCACAGTGTTTTCCACATGTGAATTGGTGCCTCTGTTGTAAATATATCGCTCTCGCTCTGAAAAATACTGAAAAAAAAACACAATGCGATTTTTCAGCGTATTTGCGGCCTTAGCCTTTTGTTGATTTTTATCATGAGTCACAGGTTGCTTTAATACCTCAGGGTCAAGATCAATCTTTTTATGTCATATATACAGGGGTCTAACACCTGGAGGAATCCAGAAATGGAAGAACATCAATAAGTAACATGAATCGGTAGTACAATAACAATAGTGACTTGAACTCATTGGAGGCGTTCGTCGTATGAATTCCAAACTAGTTTGCAGATCGGGTTAAACCATTTGATTTCCATTAACTTTGTAAGTTTCCTTTGAGCTTTAAAACTGACTTTTTTCTTCTTTTTTTTTTTTTTTTTCTAAGTACCCACTTCTGTGCATTGAGAAGTTTGCACTTGCTTGCAGCTGAATAAATAACCGTGCCGTTCTCCAGAGACACATATTGATTTTCCACAATCCTTTATGTGAACCTTCCCGAAGCCACTCAAGGTGCTGAGACTATGGAATGCCTTGGAAGTGGGGCTTTTCTATAAATGATGGGAGTTGTTTAACCCTTCAAAAACATCTCATGTCACCTTTTGCATGATTTTAGTTTTTTTGGGGGGGTTTTTTTTTCGCCGCTTGGCACCGCAAACCCAGATGTGCGTTACTGTTTGCTGAAGCTCAACATAAGTTACATTCTTAAAGTTTAATGTATCATTTTACACAAGTCAAATAGAGCAGTGTAAGGGGAAGAGTCACACGGGTAGCAACATATTACTTTTTATAAAAGATTAAGTCTTATTTCCATCCGCTTTAGAGTTTCATTACTTTTATTCACTGGAGATTTTTTATTTTTTTGCCTCTGTGTGGTCTATGAAAAAACGCCCTTCACCCCACACAGCGGATTTTGCTACAAGCATAAAGATAATTGATTCTTGTGCCATTTAGCCATGTGTGTTCATTGAACAAGGAATTGTAACAGCGGACACCTGTCTACAGAAAGCAACGTCTAACAGATGGATGAATTGAAGTATCTCAAAGCTGGAAATAAATTTCCCTATCAGTATTTTTATACAATACAATAATGTACATGCAATATTAGCCAGAACATGTTTTCTGAGAATGTACCCTCATGCCTGACCCTGAAAACCAACCATATGTACCCAACCATATATTTTGATAGCACAGATAGTACACAAACCCATTAATTTCTATGGCCACATGCATACTGCTGTAATGTTCACAGATCTGTATTGGTTTACATGAAGCTGGGCTGCAAAAACTCAGGACATGTCCTTTGTACACTGTCCATTTTGTGGTCTGGGCTCATTCATTAAGGTAAAGAACATTTGGCACATGTACACCTTCCATGTGCTGTCCTTCCATTTCCATAGACACATGCACATGCATTTAACCTAAGGCCGTTGACAATTTTGGCAAGTGCTCAATCTGGTCTCCGCTATCCCTGCCCCGCACCTCTCTCCTTGACTTGATTGAAAGCCCCTTTGCTGTCTAACTTTACTCTCTGTAGTGCTGAAATCTCTTGCATTTGCTCTGCGCTGCGGATAGTGACAGGATAGCAAAGGAGTTGTTAATCCAGACACCAGTGGTAGCAAAGGTCAGAGATTGTGGAGACCATACTAAGCTCTGGACACGATCAGGAACCCAATGTGAAATTTTGCCCCTGCTAAGATCTCAGTCCACACCAATAAAAGAATGTTTACTATGGTATTTGATACCCCTACCCAGGAATATAATGTGTACAAAGGATCTGACATCCTTTAAGGTATACCACCAGTTATAAACAACTTTTCATAAATGAATAGTGCAAGTGAATATAAGAAACTTTGTCATATATCTTAAAGAAATCTGTTTCCTTCTCCACTTATTACGCTGTTCTCCTTCTCATCCAGCTCACACAAAGAACTCTACAGAGAGGAAAGGGGGAGGAGGCTATTGTAGGCTGGTTAATTGCTTTTTCTTATTCTGTGCAGTGAAAAAGTCTTAAGATATAACAGTATCAAAAGAGCTGTCTTTCACTCACAGAGTAGCAGAATGTTGCAGCTGCAGTTATTTCATCTATGTGTCTTTTCCAGCAGCCTCCTCCTCCCCCCCTTCCCTCTTCATAGATTTCTATGTAGAATGTAACTTAGCCTGAAAAGTGGACAAGGAAACAGATTTCATTAATACTATATATTACAAAGTTTGTTATATTCATCTGCATTATTCATTTATGAGGTATGCTTTAAAGGTCATGTGTCACCAGAGACACCCTGTACTTTTAGGAAATGTATAAGATGCTCTAATAAAGAGAAGCTAATAGATCCACTTGGTCAAGGTATAAGGGATTGTGGATGCTATATATTACTATGCCTGAGCCACCTTACCAGTTACAGTACAGAGGATGTCCAGAGCCGATAAAACCTTTAATGTAGAGCTCCCTTCCCTTCCCTTTATTAACATAAAAAATCCCATTGTTTTGTGGGCGGGCCGTGACAACACAACACCCTCTAACCTGGTCACTCAATACTGGGCCTGGCAGCACAATGTTCAATATCCTTCTTGTTCGCTCTTGGCAACTGGCAACGCAATGTTCAATATCCCGCTTGCTCACTCATGGGGTCTGGAAGCACAATGTTCAATATCCTGCTTTCTAACTCTTGGGGACTGGCAATATTCTCCACGCTGCTGAAACTATTTCCGTATTCCTAGTCAAACACAGTAATCTTCAAAATCATATTTGCCTCAGACTAAGAATGATTTCACACTAACCAAGTCCTGGTCGTGAGAATCAGTCCACGTGTGAGCGTATTTACGACCTTGTACACTATGAAGGGAGACAGACTCTTAGCATTATAGCTATCTATGGTGCTAGGAGTCCCTGCCTCCCTGCGAATTACTGCCCCCTGATGATTACAGTATGGAACAGTATGTAGTGTAGAGGCAGGGACTTTATAATGCTAGAAGTCTGTCTCACATCCAAAAACTCGGTTACTGTGAAACCAGCGTTCCTGTTAGAAACTAGGCTCAGAGAAGGTATCTCTGTGTGCATTGAACCGCGATGGACCCAGATGACGACATAAAGATCATCTGCATTTGATAGGTGAAGCAGAGAATGGGGAGCCATATTCCATATCTGCTTCTCTATTAACAGATAGAGCCGTGATTTCCCACCCCATTATGATTTGTTTTTGCCTGTGACCACTACAGTTCACTCTGTAAGGAGACTGGAGTATCCATGGTCACTGAGAAGTGATATCATTTATTAAGAATTCCATCTTAAAACAAGAAGTGTGTCCTAGAATAAGAAATCAAATCTAGAACAAGAAGTCAAGTCTAGAACAAAAGATTCAACCTATAAAAGAAGTCCTTCCTAAAACAAGAGGCCCATCCTAGAACAATAAGACAGGTCTAGAACAAGAGGTCCATGCTAGAACAAGAAGACAGGTTTAGAACAAGAGGTCGATCCTACGATAAGAAGACAGGTCTAGAACAAGAAGTCCATCTTCAATCAGGAGTTTTAGCCTAAAACAAGAGGCCTATCCTGAAACTAGAGGAATACTAGAAGTAGTCAAGCCTAGGACAAGACATGTCTAGAACTAGAGGTTCATCCTAGACCAAGTACTCTATTTTAGAGCTTCATCATCAAACAAGAAGTCCTTCATTGAACAAGATGTCATTTCTAGAAGAGGCCCTGACTTACCAGTGAATTATCATATTATACTTGGCACCAACTTATCAAGTATGGGTGTATCAATAAAGTAGCACGTAAAGTTTTAGTCACAGGATGACATTCTATTTTGCCATAGAAACCTCTCAAGTGCAGCATGCTACCGTTATGCTCTGCTTCATGTTATTCTTGGCTGATCTTCTCGTGCTGAAACCACTCCAGATTCTCAAAGACTGAAGCACAATTTGATATTGGTCCTGAATGTGGAAAAATAAAAGTTTAAAATAAAGAAACATTGCAGCTGGATAAATACCAAAGGGGAACTTACCCAAGCCAAAATCAACCCCCGCAGCAGGGCTTGCATCTTACAGGGGATATCCCACTATACTAGAGAAAAGAAAACACCCTCATTAGCTTTGTTGGGAAGTTTATTACTTACCCTTTTTCCTATGACTTTGCAGATGAAAAGCAAAGAGGAAGATAAATGAAATGTAAAGCTTGTGCAGATGTGGTCGTCAGCTTTTAGTTATTTATTACATTTTTACATATATGAAACATCTATTACATTATGACACTTGGCTTACATTTGCTTATGGACCCTGTTAGTGCAGAGTTGCCATGTCTCGCACTTTTACCTCTGCCTGGGGTCCCATTCCCATCCGTTGCTTCCCTTGGAACTCTATGGAACTCATTAAAGTTACAGATGAACATCAAGCCTTTTCCCTTAAAGGGAGTCTGTCACCAGGGAGAAGCATATTAAACCATGAACACAGTTTGATAGGTCAGGCTCACCTGATTGTAACACCTTGTAACACAAATGAGCAGTCTGGAGCACCGAGGGTGGCTCTGTTGCTCCAAACTGCCGAATACGCCCTCCTCCCTTCTGTGAGTGACAGGGCAAGGGAGCTATACTGAAATCTCACTTGCCCCTGTATTCTTGCATATCTGTCTGAGGGGGGAGGAGGGTGTATTACAGCAGTATGAGCGTTGCAGTTTGGAGCAATGGGGCCACTCTCGGTACTCCAGGCTTCACATTTGCATTTTGTGAAATAAATTAATATCTCAGCTAAAGAGGCATGAATTTTCAAGGGGGGAAAGGCATTATATTCAGGTGAGTCTGACCTATCTAAGGATAAGGTCCTACATTGTGGAAACACAGCTTTTTTGTTGCAGAATTTGTTCCCATTGCTTTTGTAGCCATTATTTGCTTTGGCTAAGAAAAAATTGTCTTATTGGTTTAACATGCTCCAGCCTGGTGACAGACTCCTTTTAAGATTCCAGGCTGTGGAGATGAACAGCACCCTTCTCCTGGAGTATGCCAACTAGCTCTCCTCCATTAGAAAGAAAACCTCACCTCCTCTTCTTCTTGAGGAGAGCTAATTTGCATACTTTTTTCCCATGCAGCATTGCTTGTAAGTAAGTCTCAATATACCTGCTGGGTCTCTTCAATGAGAACCAGTAAGCCCCAGGATAAGCTTTCGAAAAAGTTTTTATATTTTAAATATTTTATATTTTTTATCGCAGGTTGGAACTAAAAATAAGTAATCTCACCCACAAGACCACCACTATTTATTAGCACTAACTTATATATAAGAGCTATTCTCTGTATACTTCACCTTTGAGGGCATGTATGGAACTGTACCTAGCTATGAGGATCACCTCACATAACACGATGTCTCTTTATCTCTAGATCCATTAAGGTCAATAACTGTATAGAATCTTACCCATTCCCAATCTGTTCGGTAGGGTTTACTTAAGAACTGTTCGGTTTCTTTTATGATTTGTTATCCTCTTTCTTTATGTTTTATTGTTCACACACAATGCACACATTAAATAAAGGAAAAGAGGCTTGTGTGTGTAAATAGCGCAGTATTGTAGCATGGATTACTAGGATAAGTCCATAGGCCACTTCTCACGTGTCAGGGTATAGTCATGAAAAATAGGGTGCTAAAGCGGGACAGTTGTCATGGGGAGATGCAATAATAATAACCCTTCGACTTCAGCTGGTCGTAGGCGGAAACATTTTCTCGATCCGACCAACTTTACACAACTTTCTACTAAGGCTGGGTCCACATCTGCATTCGATGACCGGTCGGGGATTCCATCCTCCATTCCACTTGAAACCGGACGGAAACCCAGTAGACCCCATCATAGCCTATGGCAGGTTTCAGCGAGCTTCGGCACTCCAGCTGCTGTGAAACTACAACTCCCAACATGCTCCATTCACTTCTATGGGAGTTCCAAGAAGATCTAAGCAAGTATGCATGCTGGGAGTTGTAGTTTTACAACCAAAGGTTGCCTGCCTCTGGTCTATGGGGTCTATGGGATCCACAGGATTCTGTGGGTAACCGCTTTTTATGTGGATTGGGTTTCCGTTTTTCGGGTCCGGAACTGAAACCCCAGCGCAGGTGTGAACCTAGCGTAAGAGGAGCCCGGTCATTAAAAAGTAACTAAAATGATGAAAAATATTTCCCATGTAGAAAATATCCAATCCCCCCCTTCCTGAGCAACTTCTGCATGGAATTGATATGTTTCATCTATGCTTACATGGATATCCTAAGGGTTTTACACTTTCATCCCAAACTCATGAAAGGTATAGGATAACTGAGTATCTATGAGATCATCCTTTGCATTTATACATGGGTACTGTACATGGGTGTAAGACACAGATATTAGGTTGTGAGCCCCCACTAGGGATAGGGTCTGGATACTGTTTCCATACCGCACTGTGGTATATGTTACCAGTACTGTATAATGGGCAATGGAGATAAACTCTCTGCTCAGCAGTAAGGTTTTGTTCTTTTGCATCTCTAAAATCCTGCACATCATTCTTATGAAGTTGTATAGTTTCCTGGTAAACGCTTATCTTCTCCCACATCTCCTCCGAGCATCCTTGAGGCATTTCCTCCAGCAATGGTTCAGTTAGTGCTATGTAATGGGAGGAGGGGGGTCTGATTTTACTTTCACCATGTCTTTTGCATACAATGCACTGCCTGGGCACATACTGTAATAGCATTGACAGAGTCTTTGCTTGAGAAGAACAAGCCTTCATTTTTCAATCTCTTGTGGAACTGTGTATGTCCTCTCTATTGACTGCAATGACATGGGTAAATTAATATGATACATTATATTATGGTATATAATATATTGCATTCGTTTAGAGTCCGGTGCAACAATTATTATGTTTTAGATAATGCTCTATGAACTAAACAAACACACCAGAGCCATTACGTGTGGACTTATATAGGACATTTCACTAACTGCAGCAACTCCAACTCATTGCATCCTTCAATAGGCACCACTCCACTGATTCCAGCACAGTTGGAATTTTTTCGCTAGCCCCTACCATTCCTGAGCAATGAGTGTTATAAGTTTCAGCACCCAATATTGGAATTAGGCTCTCTACAGTCAAGTGGGCGGTCCTGGGCTTCAGGAGATAGTCAGAGACCGCCCACATGATAATAGAGAACCTATTTAGCATATTGAGTGCTGAAACTAACAGTAATGAATTACAGGAATGGTGATCGCTAAAGAAAAAATTCCAACTGCGCCAGAAGCAGTTGAGCGGCACCTTCTGAATTATGCAAAGGGTTAGCGTTGCTGGAGATGGTGAGAGATCCTCTTTAACCCAAATATCCTGTTTCCATACTGGTTTTGCTACAGATTTTCTGCTGAATTCACTTTATGCATTGCAAAGGGTGAAATCCGCTATGAAAATCTGCTGAAAGAACTGATAGGAAGCTACTTTTCTGGTGTATTCCTATTTTCATAAATAAATGCTAAATATACAAAAAGCACACAATGGGAAACACAGCTCCAAAAACTCCTGAAATAATGTTCATTTTAATTGTTATTTATATAGCGCCAACATATTCTGTAGTAAAGTAACAAAGACTTTCAAAGCTAAACGTGTACATAGGGCATGTGGCGTACCAATATTAGGCTCATATTTTCTATTCATGGGAATAGGAGGTATATTTCAGTGTATGTGGGCACCTTAAATGTCTCACGCTGTTTTCAAAAATATGCAGTGTTATTTTTTATGTGAATACAGGGGCGCACCGCTAATGAGGCGATGTGAGGCGGCCGCCTCAGGCGGCACTGTCCATCACTGTCTGGGGGGCGGCATTTTTTACATTCTATTTACTGTAAACCAGCCCAGGACAGGCCGCTTAAAAAAAAAAAAAAAAAAAAAGCTGAGCGGGGCCTGTCCTGGGCTGGTTTACGAGATCTCTGCGTTTCAGCGCAGGCGGCGATACAATAACGTCATCGCGCCTCCTACACTGAGACGTGGGTGAAGAGGAGGCGGCGGCTCTATGAAGGCATCTCAAGCAAGTTTGGATAACTTAATATATATAAATAGGCCGTAACCTACTGGAGTATCCCTAGCAGGTAACGGCCTATTTATTTACCGATCCCCGCGCCTGCTGTGGCCGCCTCCCCTTCTGCTATGGGACGCAGAAGGAGGAATCAGAAGCAGCTGTGAGCGGCAGCGGGCATCGGTAAGTGAGGCCAAATACTACTATTATTATACTCCGGGGTCTCTTCAGACTATAATCGGAGACCCAGGGATAAACATAAAAACCAATGCTACTCACCTCTCCAGTGATCCGATGTTACTCCCAGCAGGCTTTGGCCTTCTTTGGTGACGTCACAGGTGTCATGTGAGCCAGGCGACGTCATTATGTGGCAACGCTGGTCTGTATGACATTGAAGAAGGCCGAAAGCAGGGAGTGCACAGGAGCCCAGGTAAGTAACACTGGTTTTTATGTTTGTCACCACCTGGGTCTCCGATCATTATACTCTGGGGTCTAAAATAATAGTTCATGGGTGGGTTACTATGGAGAAGAATACTGTGTGCAGGGGCCACTATGGGGCATAATTACGTGTGCAGGGGCCACTTTGGGGCATAATTACGTGTGCATGGGCCACTATGGAGTATAATACCGAGTGCAGGGTCCACTATGGAGCATAATACCGTGTGCAGGGGCCTCTGCGGGGCATAATACTGTGTGCTGGGGCCACTATGGAGCATAATACCGAGTGCAGGGGCCACTATGGAACATAATACCGTGTGCAGGGGCCACTATGGAGCATAATACCATGTGCAGGGGCCACTGTGGAGCATAATACTGTGTGCAGGGGCTGCTGTGGGGCATAATACCGTGTGCAGGGGCCACTATGGAGCATAATACCATGTGCAGGGGCCACTATGGGGCATAATACCGTGTGCAGGGGCCACTATGGAGCATAATACTGTTTGCAGGGGCCACTATGAGGCATAATACCATATGCAGAGGCCACTATGGAGCATAATACCGTGTGCAGGGGCCACTGCAGGGCATAATATCCTGTGCAGGGGCTGCTGCAGGGCATAATACCGTGTGCAGGGGCCACTGCAGGGCATAATACCCCTGTGCAGGGGCCGCTGCAGGGCATAATACCGTGTGCAGGGGCCACTGCAGGGCATAATACTGTGTGCAGGGGTCGCTGCGGGGAATAATACCATGTGCAGGGGCCACTGCGGGGCATAATACCGTGTGCAGGAGCCACTGCGGGGCATAATACCATGTAATACTGTGTGCAGGGGTCGCTGAGGGCCATAATACCGTGTAATACTGTATTAAAAAAAAAAAAAAAAACACCTACTCACCTGTCCCTTGTGCTCCGATGTCTCCCACCGCAGTCTGGTTCTGCTGCTCTGGTGCTTTCTTCTGGCGGAAGTCCCCACCGCACATGACCACTGAGGTCGCTGACACAGGATGTCACAGTGCTGTGGGGAAGAAAACACCAGAGCAGCAGGACTGAAACGCATTGGGAGACACCGGAGCACCTTCCCCAGTCTCATATTAAAAAAGTGGTTATCCTGGACAACCCCTTTAAGCACTGGGCACTTGGGCTTTATTACAGTCTTGTCAGATGGACATGTATAGGACAAGGCTGTAGTTACATTACATGGCCGCTATGAGATGAATGACACTATGTAAACAGAGAAGCGGTCACGGCGCTTACACAGGTACCACGGTTCATTCAAACAGCTGATCAGTAGGGGTCCTGGGTTATTGAGCTCCACTGATTAGTTTATTAATGACCTGGAAAACCTTTTAATTAGTTAACACCTGGGGCATTATTAATAAGGGGAACTATTTATACAGGGTACGCACGGACATTATTAATATAAAGATACACTTGGGGGTATTATTCATTATTGGGGGTTATATCATATATTTTATAATTGGGGGTAGCAGCAGGATGGGGGCTTTGTGTAGGTGAGGACAATGTGGGTTGGATGCCTGGAAAAGTGAGGAGCCAAAGATGTCTGTTGCAAACTTTACAGAGACAAGTCACAGCTGGAAGAAGTGGTCATGGTGGTCCAAAGGGAAGAGAAGGGAAATGTGACCGATTAGTCAGAGACGTCACCGGTAAGTCACAAAATGTTACTGCCCTGTATTCACCTAAATGATAGAGGATAAATACCTGATAGATGGGGGTCTGTCTGCTGTCCCCCACTGAGCCTGAGAATTGGGTTTTTTCCCCCCACTAGGTGGGAATTCAGCCTGACCGCAGCCATATATATAGGTGTGTCACTTGGTGGATGGACGAACCCGCGTGGCTCTCATTCACTTCAATGGGAGTGCCAAAGATACCCGAAGTCCAGTACTCAGCTATCTGCAGCGCTCCTATTATAGAGAATGGGGGCCACGTGGGCTCGTCCATCCACCAAGCAGAAGATGTGTGAAGTTACTTTCATTGTTAATGCCGTGTTGTTGATTTCTGATACTGAAGTAATACAGGAAGAAGAATTCTTAAAAACTGTTTCATAAGTTTGTGTTGTGTATATTGTGCGACAATAACAGTGTGTGACGCTAACAGCATGTAAACGCAATTTTATTTTTTTTTTTCGATAGTCCGCCTCAGGCAGCAAAGAGGCTAGGTTCACCACTGTGTGAACATACCCCTACTTTTATCTGAATTGGGATGATTTGGTGACATGTATGTGGATTTCTACCTCTTGTGTCACCTCTTCTACTTCATAGATTGCAAGCTCTTGTGAACAAAGTCATCACTCCTATTTTTGTAACTGACTTTATTCACTATCAGTTAAAAAAACCTGACATGTGCATGCACCCATTGACGCCCATTGTGCTAAAAACAGACATCTGTTTTTCACTGTAGTGTGCACAGGGCCTTACTCTGTAATGTCTCATTTAGTCTGTACATGAACCCTAATATTAGTAAACTGCTGCTGAATATATTGGTGCTATATAAATAAAAAAATATTTATTTCTGCAAATCCAAGACAGATAAACGGCAAAGTTGGAGAAATTTCTGCAACAAATCATATGGCAGTGATCCCAGAGATCTCAGTTTAAGGCCCCTTGAAGACGACCGTGGCCATGGTTTCTATAGACCCATACACACGACCGTGAAGTTCATGGTCCTGTGTGCGGGCAGACAGTCTGGGCCGCAAAATATAGAACAGGTCCTATTCCTGTCCTATTTTGAGGCCCTTGCTTCTGTGGCTCCTATTCATTTAATGGAAGGAGTCACGGAAGCATGACCTGTGCATGGGAGGCACACGGGGGACATGTCGCCGTGTGCCGCCCGTGCTTTTAATTCACGGCAGGCCGGTTGCAGCACTGTCGTCTGCAACTGGCCTAAGGGCTTACTTTCACCTATGTGCATTAAAGAGAATGTGTCACCAGACAATGACCTATTTTTTAAATCACGTTTAATGTTAAACATATTTTTTGAAAATTTTTGGTGAGGTTTTTAAAAAATGTCCTTTTTATTATCTATATTTTAAAAACAATCCAAAAAATCCTGCAGTTCAGACTCTGACCACTAAGCCAAATAAAATGCCGAGACTTCCTGTTTTCTGTCTTAGATTTCTTTGCAGCAGTCAACTCACTTCTCAACACACTGATGATCACAGTGACCATATATATGTAGATATCTATATATGTAGATAAGACCCAGTCACAATAGGTGATGGCCACAGCTTATCTACTCCTCTCCCTGGATAATGACCTCTGCACAGGTCACAGAGCATTCCTAGAAAACTCACCCATACAAGTCAATAGGGTCTGCTCCAGACCATTGTGTCTATATCCCATGTTCCATCTCCAGGAGACAGGAAATCACAGACTATTTCAAGCTTAAAAGCAAGATTTTTAGGATTTTTTTTTTTTAGATATCAACAAACATTCTTAAAAAAGACATGTTTAATATCAAAATTTAAACAATGTTAAAAATTTCCTGGCGGTCCTGAAATGAATAAGACTTATTAGTTAGTCCTGGAAATTTTTGAGTAAATTGTCTGTAGCAGGTACTTCTAGTACTCAGTTAGTTTCATGAGACTTTTTGACACATCTTGCAAGAGATATCCAAAAAAAATTATAAGAATTCTTCATAGTGACCAGATCATAACGGTCAAACTACCAGCAAGGGTTAACACTCTAAGAACATGAAGAATCTTATAAACCAGCAAACTTGTAGTATAACAGATCAAAGGACTGTGTTCTGCCAAGTAGCTGCATCCTCTTGTATCACCTACAGAGCCTCACTGATAAAAGGCCCAGTATGAGCAGAAGAGGCAGCCATAGGTCAAATCCACACTTTTGTAAAATAAAAGGAGCAAAGGACTGGTCGCACTACACATCCAGCAAACAATTGGTGGAAGGAAATGTGCTCAGCTATTGCGGCTCCTTTAATCAAAGATCTGAGTATTAGGATGTTAGCGACAGAAGAGGAAGATAAGGTTCCTGAATCAGTGTTACAAGTGCATGGGAGGCGCGTCATGGCCCCTAAATAACACACAATATTAAGGCAAACATATGATAAACATCTTCCTAGTCTTGTCAAGGAGCCACACGTCCCTGTAGATGGAGGCCTTTTAGCTGTCAAAAGTTAATTTATTTGGTGTTACTTCACCCAGCATGAGAACAGTGCACCCTAGTGGCCACTTCTCAAATTGTAAAATTTTTTGTTTTATGCGTACATTTAAAGGGACACTGTAGCTTCATAAAAAACAGTCAAATTTATATATACAGTACAGACCAAAAGTTTGGACACACCTTCTCATTCCAAGAGTTTTCTGTATTTTCATGACTATAAAAATTGTAGATTCACACTGAAGGCATCAAAACTATGAATTAACACATGTGGAATTATATACTTAACAAAAAAGTGTGAAACAACTGAAAATACGTCTTATATTCTAGGTTCTTCAAAGTAGCCACCTTTTGCTTCGATTACTGCTTTGCACACTCTTGGCATTCTCTTGATGAGCTTCAAGAGGTAGTCACCTGAAATGGTTTTCACTTCACAGGTGTGCCCTGTCAGGTTTAATAAGTGGGATTTCTTGCCTTATAAATGGGGTTGGGACCATCAGTTGTGTTGTTCAGAAGTCAGGTGGATACACAGCTGATAGTCCTACTTAATGGAGTGTTAGAATTTGTATTATGGCAAGAAAAAAACAGCTAAGTAAAGAAAAACGAGTGGCCATCATTACTTTAAGAAATGAAGGTCAGTCAGTCCGAAAAATTGGGAAAACTTTGAAAGTGTACAAAGTGCAGTGGCCAAAACCATCAAGCGCTACAAAGAAACTGGCTCACATGAGGACCGCCCCAGGAAAGGAAGACCAAGAGTCACCTCTGCTGCGGAGGATAAGTTCATCCGAGTCACCAGCCTCAGAAATCGCAGGTTAACAGCAGCTCAGATTAGAGACCAGGTCAATGCCACACAGAGTTCTAGCAGCAGACACATCTCTACAACAGCTGTTAAGAGGAGACTGCGTGCAGCAGGCCTTCATGGTAAAATAGCTGCTAGGAAACCACTGCTAAGGACAGGCAACAAGCAGAAGAGACTTGTTTGGGCTAAAGAACACAAGGAATGGACATTAGACCTGTGGAAATCTGTGCTTTGGTCTGATGAGTCCAAATTTGAGATTTTTGGTTCCAACCATCGTGTCTTTGTGCGACGCGGAAAAGGTGAACGAATGGACTCTACATGCCTGGTTCCCACCGTGAAGCATGGAGGAGGAGGTGTGATGGTGTGGGGGTGCTTTGCTGGTGACACTGTTGGGGATTTATTCAAAATTGAAGGAATACTGAACCAGCATGGTTACCACAGCATCTTGCAGCGGCATGCTATTCCATCCAGTTTGCGTTTAGTTGGACCATCATTTATTTTTCAACAGGACAATGACCCCAAACACACCTCCAGACTGTGTAAGGGCTATTTGACCAAGCAGGAGAGTGATGGGGTGCTACGCCAGATGACCTGGCCTCCACAGTCACCAGACCTGAACCCAATCGAGATGGTTTGGGGTGAGCTGGACCGCAGAGTGAAGGCAAAAGGGCCAACAAGTGCTAAGCATCTCTGGGAACTCCTTCAAGACTGTTGGAAGACCATTTCAGGTGACTACCTCTTGAAGCTCATCAAGAGAATGCCAAGAGTGTACAAAGCAGTAATCAAAGCAAAAGGTGGCTACTTTGAAGAACCTAGAATATAAGACATATTTTCAGTTGTTTCACACTTTTTTGTTAAGTATATAATTCCACATGTGTTAATTCATAGTTTTGATGCCTTCAGTGTGAATCTACAATTTTTATAGTCGTGAAAATACAGAAAACTCTTGGAATGAGAAGGTGTGTCCAAACTTTTGGTCTGTACTGTATGTGCGGTGCTTTACATAATAATAATAATAGTGCCCTAAAATGACAAGAAAAAATACATCCTTGTGTTGACTTCATGTCCAAAATCATGGCATAGTGCGGTGCTATACAAATTACAGTTATAACATTATCAGATTATTGACCATTGATATATATATATATATATATATATATATATATATAAAATTATTATTATATCCACATGCAAAATACCTGATGCATTCAGTCAGCCTCCAATTATACATAGGTATAGGAGATATAGGTGATGTAACTATACTGCTCACATTAGTTATCTAATTGTTTATTATCCAGGAGATGTGAAGTTAAAGGGGTTGGTTGTCCACTGCACCTGTGTGTCCATCACATGACCATGGACTGTATATCCAGGGGCGTAACTACCGGGGTAGCAGCGGTAGCAGCTGCCACAGGGCCCGGGACATTACGGGGCCCCGCGGGCCCCCGATGCTTTTTTTTTTTTTTTTTTAATAGGCCGTTACCCCAGCAGGTAACGGGCCCTATATACTTACCGATCCCCGGGGTCCTGCTCACGGCCGCCTGCACTTCCGATTCTGCGGAGGTGGCTGTGAGCAGGAGCGGGGATCGGTAAGTGAGGCCGCAGGCCGAACCCCACAATCTCTGCTATCATTATAATCTGGGGTCTTTTCAGACCCCGGAGTATAATAATCGGAGGCCCAGGGGAGGTGAGGGAACATAAAAAACAATGTACTTACCTCTCCTGCTCTTCTCCAGGCTTCGAGCCTGTTTGGTGACGTCCCCGACGTCATTTTGAGTCGCGACGTCGCCCCGCATCACGTGACGCCGGCCCGGTCCAACATTGAAGGCGGCTGAAGCAGCAGGGAGTGGACCGGAGCGAGGAACAGGTAAGCAACGTTGTTTTTTTTATGTTTCTATCCTCCCCTGGGTCTCCGGTCATTATACTCTGGGATCTGAAAAGACTCCAGAGTATAATAATTGTTCATGGGTGGTCCACAATGGGACATATAATAGTGTTTGCAGGGGCCACTATGGGGCAAAATAATCAGTGCAGGGGCCACTATGGGGAATAATAGTGTGTGCAGGGGCCACTATGGGATATAATACTGTGTGCAGGGGCCACTATGGGATATAATACTGTGTGCAGGGGCCACTATGGGACATGATACTGTGTGCAGGGGCCACTATGGGACATGATACTGTGTGCAGGGACCACTATGGGACATGATACTGTGTGCAGGGGCCACTATGGGGCATGATACTGTGTGCAGGGGCCACTATGGGGCATAATACTGTGTGCAGGGGCCACTATGGGGCATAATACTGTGTGCAGGAGCCACTATGGCACATAATAGTGTGCGCAGGAATGCGGTTTTTTTTGGAGGGGGGTTGGAGGGGGGCAGCGGTTCAGGGGGGGCCCCATGTCAAATGTTCGCCTTGGGGCCCAGCCATTTCTAGTTACGCCACTGTGTATATCACATCACTATGGACTGTATATCACATCACCATGGACTGTATATCACGTGACCATGGACTGATTTTTATACACTGGGAGTAAGCCGAATGAATGACAGCAAGCAGAGATCTAGAAAACAGTGAGGAGTTGATACAGAAAGTATATTGGAAAATTGTACAACTTTTTATTATACAAACAATAACATTTGTCTCTTAAAGAGGTTGTTCAGGAAGTGACTTCCCGTGTCCTTTCCATAGGCCTAGGCTTGTTGCTTGGCTTCTTTTGCTGGAAGTCCTCGCCGCCTGTGACGTCACATGCGCTGGGGATTTCCACCGGAAGAAGACACCGGAGCAGCAGGACCTCGACCGCGCTGGGAGCACCGTGAACAGGTAAATATGGGTTTTTAAAAATTAAAAAAAAAAAAAAAAGTTTATCCCAAACAACCCCTTTAATATTGGTCTGAAACTGAACAACCCCTTTAACGTCTGTAATGGATTCAGATGGCCCAGTATTGTCCAAGTGAAACAATCGTAGTACAGTCTGCTGAATTTCACACCATAGGGCCATCCATCAATTTTTTTGATACAGACCCTCGGTCCTCGTGAAACAACTAATAGCGTATCCTATTCTGGTCCATTTTTCCAGAATATAAATTTTAATACAAGATTTCCTAAAGCAGCACCCCAAGTAGCAAAATGTTTTTTTTTCTTTTTGCATGGTTTTTAGAGGCGAAATTTATATTTTCGACTCATTTTACAGCACTGTTTTTGACTGGATCATGTGAATACGACTTAAACATTGGATTGTTTGTGGGTAAACCTTCACCTAATAGCACCGTTTGTCCTCTGGTTCATTGTCCAACAGGGTAAAATGAAGGATATTTGTGAATAGAATATTGCAATTGTATTTTTTTCTTTGAAATTCAGGGTTAAACATTGCTAAAGAAAAGTTTTGCTTCAACTTACTGAAATGGCCTTCATAGCAAAGCATTGTGTCATAGGGATAATCATGAACCCTCAGCCCACACCTTGTGTACAGCACACTGACTGATCCCTGCCGTCATCCATGATGTAGATGTTCATGAATTTGTGGTTAAGAGGAGATAGCTGGGGGCACACAGGGCAAAACACAATAAAAACATGTGTATTAGTCTCCATTGAGATCACGTTTTTTACATCTGTTTAGCAGATCTCTTTAATGGTTGCAAAAAACAGACATAGATGGCGATCCGTTTACGCAGACTTCAATGTTATAAAAAGCAGATCCGTATCTGTCCATTTTTTTTGATGGACACAAAAGTATGGTATACTACGTTTCCGTTTTCCTTCAAAAACACGGACAGAAACTGATCTGTTTTTTTTTACATTGATGTCTATGTAAACGGATAGCCATGTGTTTGCGTCCATTTTTTGCATCTGTGAAATAAATCTGCTAAATGAATGCAAAAAATATTATCTGAATTGAGCCTTAGGCTATATTCACAACTGCGACAGGGGACCTGAACGACTCAGAGCCGGACCACTAAATGAGCGGCTACCTGCAGACACTGGTGGACCCATTGACTATAATGGGGTCCACCGGGTGTCTGTTTTTGTTTTTATGAAATCGTCGGGAGATAGGTCCTCCGTGCAGGATTTTTCTCTCATACGATTTCTCTCATGTGATCGTAGCCTTATTTGTACATTCATGGTTATGTAGCAATGAATGAGTATACTTTTGGGTGCTTAGAGAATATGTAATGTGGCCTGCAGAAATGGCGGCATGGCAACTGGAGACTGTGTCATGTATTGCAGTCCTGGTGCCCAAACTCACATTCAGGAGGTGGGACAGCAGAATACTGTATAAAGTGGGCTTGCCCCTAAAGTGATGTGGTCTGCGGAAAATGGGCAGACCATGTCATTTTAGAAGATAGGTCAATATAGATCAATACCTGGTCTTCTTGAAACCGAGTGGTATAATCTTGGAATAAAGCCAAGTAATTGTTCTGAAGATGTTGTGTTGCTGGTGGCGAGGCTAAAACCTGTGATGCGGGGCATGGTAGTGGCATTTTTTTTTTTTTATTTAGTTTTTTTTTTTTATACATTGTGCACCCCATAAGGCCATAATCATACCTCCCAACCGTCCCAGATTCTGCGGGACAGTCCCGGATTGTGGGTCCTGTCCCGCCGTCCCAGTCGGCGGGAGGTATGTCCCAGATTCAACTCATCTGCATTCGGAGAGTACGCAGATGAGTTGAATATGATGGTGAAACAGGAGCCGGCCCAGGGAGCTATAGGTGCGATGTGATGACGTCACTCACATCGTGCCTGCAGCTCCCTGAACACTCCAGGAGAAGAGACAGCAGGGGAGCGAGGAGAGGTGAGTATCAGTGATTTTATTATGTTAAACTTTGTGGGGGAACATTAGACTGGGGAGAGATAAAGGGGGCAGATGAAGGGAGGCAATTAAACTGGGGGAAGAAGGGGGGCATTAAGCTGGTGGCAGATGAAGGGAGGACATTAAATTGCTGGCAGATGAAGGGGGACATTAAATTGGTGGCAAATGAAGGGAGACATTAAACTGGAGGGGGCAGATGGAGGGTGACATTAAACTGTGGGCAACAGGAGGAGGACATGTCTGCCACTAGTTGCCCCCAGTTTAATGTCCCCCTCCAGCAACCTCCACGGTTTAATGTCCTCCTCCAGCTGCCCCAGTCTAATGTCCCCTTCTAGTTGCCCCCAGTTTAAACTGGGGCATGAGGAGAGAGACTTCATACTGTGGGGCAATTGGAGGGGAACATTATAATGTGGGGGCATATAATGGTGACTGTAAGAGCATTAAACTGTGTGGGGGCACAAAGAAAAATGGGTGAGAATGGGCAGAGTCAATGTAGAAATGGGTGGAGCTAAATTTTCCACAGCACACATAGCGTGCCACACATTTTGTTCCTCTTTCTGTCCTTTGAAAGTTGGGAGGTATGGTCATAATAGACTTTTGGGGGGCATTTTAACATTACCTTTTCTGCTGATTTCCCCAGTAGCTGGAGCCGATATATTAGCCCCAGTTACATTAGGAATGCGGACTCCTACACTGTATTGCAGAGTTGATCTGGGTCCTTTAGGACCCAGAAACTCACGTAGTCCCCAGCCCCTGCTGGTCATGTGAAGTGGAGGCGCATCATGGCGGCTCCCATAGTTGTGCACACAGCACTTATTGAGCGCTGTGTACACAGTGATTGGGAAGGCAGGGGCAGTAATAAACCATCCCTGTCTTCCATATTGGCAGTCTGGCTATATTAACAGTCAGCATCCCAATCCTACATCATTCTGATCCCGATCCTGTACAATTTTGTGCAGCTGCTTAACTTTGCAAGGACATCCTTGTAGGGTTAAGTGTGGACCGCCTGACCGTATATAGTCAATGGGCAGTCCAGATTTAGCTAATGAGACATAGTACCCCTGATCCTGATAAATAATGTGCATCCTCTGCAGAAGATATGAAGACCAGCCTTAAAAATGGCGATCTTCATAAATCTCTCCCAATGTGTAGCAGCCAGAATGACATACGTGATATAGGAAAAAGAGCAGGAAATTATTAGTTTCCCCCCTGCCATGTGTCCACTCATCTGTTCGGTCACTGTGTTAGAGCAAGTTACAGATGTCACAGAGCTTCCTGCAGACTGCTAATGCACAGAGGGGTCAGACAGGTTACAGAGGGGCAAGAGATGAGAAACTTCTTAAGGCTTCTACTAGATCAACTGGGTATCCCTATCCAAGACATTTATTGCCTGTGCACATCTGGGTCCAGCACCTATCACTAAAATCTTGCCCCCTGACCCGTATCCTACCATAACATTCTGGCTATTGAATCCAGCTGGAGAGTGAATAGAGATGTGGCTGCTTATGTGCAGTCTCTCTATTCACTTCTATGGAAGCCACAGCTCAGCTGTTTTCTCTTGGATATGGTGGCTGGAAATAGACAAGGGTCCCGCAGGTGACACGCATCTATCACACATCTACAGCATATCATGCAGAAATGTCCCAAATGTCTGTAATGTAAAGAAGCCATTGAAATTGTGTATGTAACATAGAGGCAGTCCCTGTGTATAGTGTAAGCAATACTAGTGTAAGAAATATCGTATTGCTGCAAAACTCAACATGCAGTTATGTATCAGGCAGATATGTAAATGATTATAGGTACAGTGGGTACGAAAAGTATTCAGACCCCTTTAAATTTTTCACTCTTTGTTTCATTGAAGCCATTTGCTAAAAGCAAAAAAGTTCATTTTATTTCTCATTAATGTACACTCAGCACCCCATTTTGACAGAAAAAAGCAGAAATGTAGATATTTTTGCAAATTTATTAAAAAAAGAAAAACTGAAATCTCACAAGGTCATAAATATTCAGACCCTTTGCTGTGACACTCATATTTAATTCACATGCTGTCCATTTCCTTCTGATCCTCCTTGAGATGGTTCTACTCCTTCATTGGAGTCCAGATGTGTTTAAACTGATTGGACTTGATTAGGAAAGGCGCACACCTGTCTATATAAGACCTCACAGCTCACAGTGCATGTCAGAGCAAATGAGAATCATGAGGTCAAAGGAACTGCCCAAGGAGCTCAGAGACAGAATTGTGGCAAGGCACAGATCTGGCCAAGATTGCAAAACATATGAAAGCCCACATAGAGTTTCCCAAAAAAAACACATGAAGGACTCCCAGACTATGAGAAATAAGATTCTCTGGTCTGATGAGACAAAGATTGAACTTTTTGGCGTTAATTCTAAGCAGTATGTGTGGAGGAAACCAGGCACTGCTCATCACCTGCCCAATACAATCCCAACAGTGAAACATGGTGGTGGCAGCATCATGCTATGGGGGTGTTTTTCAGCTGCAGGGACAGGACGACTGGTTGCAATTGAAGGAAAGATGAATGCGGCCAAGTACAGAGATATGGTGTCATGAACAAGAAACCTGGATTGTGGAACCATATCGTATTTAGAAATGAACACAGGTTCTGTCTTTGATTCGATCATGGTCGGGTTCAAGTATGGAGGCCTCATGGTGAGTGCTTCAATCCTGCCTTTGTTGTGGAGTGAGACACTGCCCCAACTGCTGGAGACATCTCATATGACAGTCGGTCACCACTAGTAGTGAAACGAAGGACACAAACAGCTTTGTGATAAGTGCAGGACATCCTCATGTGTTGTCTCTCATGGCATTTTTCATCAGAGTAATGCTCGCCCACACACCAAAGGTTTCCCAGGAATGTCTCCACCAGATTGCAACACTTCCCTGCCCTGTCCAGTCTCCAGATTTATCGCCAATTGATCATTTATGGGACTAGTTATAACGCCAGCTTTGGCAGCCTATGAGTGTGCAGGATCTACAGGCCCAGCTGTAATATTTTGTCTATGACTGTATTCACTATGTCCTGAGAGCTAACACATCCTCTTTAATATTATGTTGGTGATACCTAAATATGACTCCTAGCAAGAGGGGATTTACAAACAAAAGTAACACCCTGTGGTCCCAGGATAGGTGGGGTGTTGTATTGTTATGGACCTCCCATATGTCTATATAATCTCCCATTGATGGCAATGCATTTCTCACAATTTGGATCTGTTATGTAGAACATGTCCCTCCTCTTTCTCTGGCCATTTATATAGCTTAGTATGCCTGTAGGCTTAGCCATCAAATCCATGAATTTCCCTATAAAACTGTATACTCTTACACAATGCAGGGGCCAATAACATCACAAAAGGAGATTTGTTCTGTGGTTTTGCATCTTTGCGCTTTGTAAATATCCTTTACTGGCTTGTTTAGAATGCTTTGCCTTGGGTATTAACAGTCACTGAGGTCCTGAATGGCAGCAAAAGTTTACACATGGCTACAGGACATTTACCTTTCCTCCCAGAATACCAGGGGGTCTTTCTTACAGAAGAGTAGACTCAGGTGCAGCAATATTTTGCATCTTGTCATTGTCTGTGTGCAAAAAGGAGAATCACTTATATTGTCCAGGGTGTCAATGACGTAACATAGAGTGATGCACAGTGTGACCTTTGTCTCCCACAGTGCCCTCCTGTCCACTCCAGTGTCCCCAATGAAAAATGTGGCACAGGCGGTTCATACATGATCACTTCATTGTGTCCACCTGCACTGGTATCACAGGCAGTTCAGGATATAGTCCCGAGGATACCTGTGCCCTGAGCTGTCTTTGACCTGGCGCAGATAAAGACCCCCTGGTCCATCCAGTTTGCCCTTATTACATTTTATCTTAGGGTAGACATGTGTTTATCCCAGGCATGCTTAAAGGGGTATTCCCATGAACATGACTATATACAAATTCATAGACAATGAAAAGTTAAACATTTTTACAAATATAATAAATTAAACATTTTGCAGAGTTTTAAAGATTTTCTCTAATAATTTTAGTGGTGACAGTCTGTTGTCTTGATTGGTTGCCAATGGATACGACCACGAATGCAGGAACTTTCTATGGTCTGGCACTTATCAGAAACCCTGCCATGATTTCCTTATTGTGGCCAGTTTATCAAGGAAAGACACTAGATGCACAAGAAGATAATTCAGCTACAATAAGGAAATCATGGTTGGATTTCAGACCATAGAAAGTTCCTCTATTCATGGTCGTATCCATTGACAACCGATAAAGACAAAAGATGTCAACATTAAGATGGTTAGAGGAAATCTTAAAAAACTCTGCAAAATTTTTAATTACTTGTATTTGCAAAAATGTTTAACTTTTTATGATCTTCAAATTTATATATGGTTATGTTTGTGGAAATACCCCTTTAACTTCACTTACTATAGATTTCCCAACCACATCTGCTGGAAGTTTGTTCCAAGCCTCGACTACTCTTTCAGTGAAATAATATTTCCTGACATTGCTTCTGATCTGATCTAATTTCAGATTGTGCCCCTTGTTCTTGTCTTTAGTTTCTTATTAAAAACACTTCTTTACTGAACCTTAGTTATACCTTTATCCTATTTCAGGTTTCGATCTTGTCCCCTTTTACCTTCTTTCCTCAAGGATAAACAGATTAAGTTCTTTAAGCCTCTCCTGATGTTTTATAAATACAACTCCCTAATGATCCTCCTTAAAGGGCTGCCCAAACGTTGCAACAACTTTAGAAGTCGCCACCTTCAGAATTCCAAATAAATAAATATAAAGGCGCGCACGGAAAGGGTAGAAAAATCAATTCTCTCAGATGTCCATAGTATCAGCAATTCTCATTAGTCCAATGTGATAAGAATCCAAAAATCTACAGTATAGCTCCCCGATCCTTCACCCTCCTACGGTATCCAAGTATAAAGGGGAAACAAGGATAAGAAGGCAGCCGCAATAGTGAAGCACTGTAGACTGAATCACTGAAAAACAGACTTTAATTCTAGAATGACCCTGGATAGAGAACTCGGATACCCTTGTCCTATTGATGTATTCTCCTGTTTTATAAGCCACAGCAATGTCTAGGATATGTGCAAGGTAAAAGCCATATCTAAGGATAGGACAGGTTAATCTTACATCTTACTCCAACCAAAAATAATTTTTAATTTTTTTATGTAACTTGGAATTGTCCATTAAAGGGCTGTTTTTCACCTCAAAATTAGAGGAACTCTTAGGAAATAAATTATTACATGCTATAACTTGTAAATCGATAGGACCCCCCCCCCCCCTTCCCATTGCTGTTTAGGCCAACAGTGTTTTGTAGAACATGGCATGCTGGTACATTTAGTTCACATCACCAACTAGATGTAACATAAAGTGGGCGATTTTCAGTTTTCCAGTGAAAGACAGCGGGAACACGAGATCTGCATTGTAGCGCTATGTATTATCTGTCCATTGTACTGCACATCACATGGTATATGCAATATTTTCTTGTGACTCAATAGATATGTGGAACTTCTAAGCGCAAATCACCTACAATGCCTCTAAGCATCTCTTCCCTCAATTGTAAACTTCATCGTGACTATTCATGGCATCTAACTATTACTTGACATTGTCCCCTTTGTGGGTTTGGAACAGCCAATCTGACCCATTTAATAGCATTTAATAACACATGTAATGTCCTCAGGCTTTCCTTATGGTGGAGGAGATTATAAAGCGGTGCCCGCATATGTCCTGCATATCTGCTAAATAACTTACCATTATAATTACTGGCAGTATCACTGTCAATGGTTCCTAAGTGTAACAGGGACCAATCTGGGGGTCAGCCAGTTATTTTGGGAGACATCACTTTGTACATATTAATTACTGAGTAAAGCAGAGAAAAGTAATTAACACTTCTAAAGAGATATTTAACAGCTGGCAATGAGCAATAATGCTAAAGAAATTTGTGAATAAAACTTGTGAGCAGTTGTGAAGCTGCGGTTCCAGCAGATTGGGATTTCACTAAATGTTTCTACTTATCTAAAATGAAAAAAAGAATTAAACAGTTAAGCAATTTTGCCAATAGTTTTAATTTAAAATATACTTCTGTTTTGTCTTTACAACTTTCATGCTAAACTCTGTTTTTCCTTGGTAACAGACTACAAACAAACCCTTTGTAGTCTGACCCTTCAGTCATTCTTCCATCTCAATGTACTATAGCAAGAGTTAGACATCCAATCGAAGGTAGTTTGAATGCAGAAAGCACACAAGTATGTTTGTTAGCAGTAACCATAGAGACGCTTAAAAAAAAAAAACAGTAGGATATTAACAGCTGATTAACCCCTTCCTGCTGCAGGCATTTCTTTTTTACTTTTGATTTAATTTTTGACTCCCCGACAGGCTGTAATAGTTCGGCAGATGTCGGGTATTTAAATATGGCGGCCGATCAGGAGCTGAGCATGAGAGCGGGGAGCCTATTGAAGGCTCCCAGGCTTGTCTGGCACTCATTTCTGTGACAGGCTGCTGTATGCAGACTATTATACAAATGACGGTATTTTGCAATGCATTAGCATTGCAATACATTGCAAAATACCATCAATTTGTATAATAGTCTGCATAAAGCAGCCTGTCATAGAAATGAGTGCCAGACAAGCCTAGGAGCCTTCAATAGGCTCCCCACTCTCATACTTAGCTCTTGATTAGCATTGCAATGCATTGCATTAGTGATCAGACCCCCTATGGTTCAAGACCCCCTAGGGGATCTAATAAATAAAGTAGATTAAAAAAAAGTTTTTTATACTTTTAAACAATTTTATATTTCTGTGTACAGGGATGCATAAGGCATCTTTTTTATCGCGGGTACAGATGTACTTTTTAGTTATACCATTTTAGCTGAGCTGAGCAATTTAGTTATACCATTCTAACTGAGATAAGCAGCCGCCATAGCCTCCGGGTCTCTCATGTATTAAGGCCCCTGGCGCCTCGGTCAAAGCTGACCAAGACACCATATTCCTGGGGCCGGCGTTCCATTGCCATGACAGCCAGGAGTTTATTGAAGGCTCCCAGGCTTGTCTGGCACTCATGTATGACAGGCTGTAATATTACAGCGAATGTTGGGTATTTAAATATAGCTGCCAGGTCTCTGCTGTATTATGCAGCTTGTTATGCAAATGATGGTATTTTGCAATGCATTACCATTGTAATGCATTGGATTAGTGATCAGACCCCCTGGAGTTCAAGACCTCAAGGGGGTCTTAGAAATAGAGTATATGAAAAAAAAATCTAAAAAAAAAAAAAAAAAAATTATTAAAAATTCAAATCACCCCCCCCCCCCCCATACATATGAAAGTAGAAAATTACTGTGAAATACATGCACATTAGGTATCCTTGTGTCCAAAAATACCCGGTCTACAAACTTATAAAAATATTTTTCCCGTATGGTAAACACCGTAGTGGGAAAAAAAAAAATCAAAAGTGCCAAGCCGCCGTTTTTTTGCTGTTTCTCCTCTGATAAAAATTTGAATAAAAAGTGATCAAAGCAATAGACATTCCCCAAAATAGTATAACTAAAAATTACACTTGACTCCGCAAAAAAAGACACCCCATGCATCTCTGTACACGAAAATATAAAAAAGTTACGGGTGTCAGAATATGGTGACTTTAAGAAAAAAATTTTTTTGCAAAGTCTTGGATTTTTGTTAGAGGTTAAAATGTAAATAAAACCATATAAATTTGGTGTCCCCGGAATCGTACCAAAACATAGAATACAGGTGACATGTCATGTTGGCTGCACAGTTAATGCTGTAAAAACAAAGCCCATAAGAAAGTCACACAAATGCATTTTTTCTCCACTTCCACCCCATTCTGATTTTTTTCCAGCTTCCCAGTACAATGTACGTAATAATAAATGGTACCATTATGAAGAACAATTTGTCCCGCAAATATTACGCCCTCATATGGCTCTGTGAATGCAACAATAAAAAAGTTAAGGGGTTTGGAAGGAGGGGAATCACAAAAGAAAATCTAAAATCTAAAAATGCCGGGTTAAAGTCCTGACATCCACTGTAATAGTACGGTAGATGTCGGGAATGGTTGAAAAGCTGATTTTTCGTAGCAGCAAGATTGCACTCCCCTATGTCACTATCCTCCCCTATAACAGCATATAAGTAGTTTAGAAGCAATTTTGTTGGTGACAGACTCCCATTAACCCCATCCTGCCCCATGATGTACTAGTATGTTATGGTAAGCGGGACTTTCCCATGAACCGATGTACTGTCATGTCATGGTGATGGTGCAGGTGCAGGTAACAACTGATAATGCGATGTAATGTTAGGGCACTGAGATTACTTAGACTTAACCCCGTACATTCCATAGTTCCATAGTTATTCTTCGTTCACACTAGCGCCTGGAGTCCGTCCGCTGTGAATCCGACCTAAATGTCAGAAAAAAAGATTGGGAAAGGATAGGGAAATGTTTGAAATGGTTTGTTTAAAAACCCATTCTCTTCAATGGGTTTTTAAAGCAATGTGCGGGTGTCCGATTGCACCCTCTGCACCGCGAAGCTGTTTTTTTTGGTCGGACACAAAGTCCTGCATGTCCGACTTTGTTTCCGACCAAACCAACCGGCTTCACAGCGCAGAGGGTGCAATCAGACACCTGCGCATTGCTTTAAAAACCCATTGAAGTGAATGGGTTTTTAAACAAACCGCTTCAAACGTTTCCCTATCCTTTTTTATGACATTTAGGTCGGATTCACGGCGGACGGACTCCAGGTGCTAGTGTGAACCAACCCTTAATAGTAACTGCAGGCATTTAAGTGGTTAGACAGTGCAAGGGAGCTTCTCTGTCACCCTGTGGGTACTTCTATGATATGATGTGCGAAGCACATGTGTTGATATGGCCCAGTAAATGTATTAATATAATATAAAATTTGATATAATTACACTACCTGTTCAAAAGTATAGGGTCACTTAGAAATTTCCTTATTTTTGAAAGAAAAGCACAGTTTTTTTCAATGAAGATAACATTAAATGAATCAGAAATACCCTCTATACATTGGTAATGTGGTAAGTGTCTATTCTAGCTGCAAACATCTGGTTTTTAATGCAATATCTACATAGGTGTATAGAGGCCCATTTCCAGCAACCATCACTCCAGTGTTCTAATGGTACATTGTGTTTGCTAACTGTGTAAGAAGGCTAATGGATGTTTAGAAAATCCTTGAAAACCCTTGTGCAAGCATGTTAGCACAGCTGAAAACAGTTTTGCTGGTTAGAAAAGCTATAAAACTGACCTTCCTTTGAGCTAGTTGAGAATCTGGAGCATTTCATTTGTTGGTTCGATTAAACTCTCAAAATGGCCAGAAAAAGAGAACTTTCATGTGAAACTCGACAGTCTATTCTTGTTCTTAGAAATGAAGGCTATTCCATGCGAGAAATTGCCAAGAACCTGAAGATTTCCTACAACGGTGTGTACTACTCCCTTCAGAGGACAGCACAAACAGGCTCTAACCAGAGTAGAAAGAGAGGTGGGAGGCCCCGCTGCACAACTGAGCAACAAGACAAGTACTTTAGAGTCTCTAGTTTGAGAAATCGACGCCTCACAGGTCCTCAACTGGCAGTTTCATTAAATAGTACCCGCAAAACGCCAGTGTCAACGTCTACAGTGAAGAGGCGACTCAGGGATGCTGGCCTTCAGGGCAGAGTGGCCAAGAAAAAGCCATATCTGAGACTGGCTAATAAAAGGAAAAGATTAATATGGGCAAAAGAACACAGACATTGGACAGAGGAAGATTGGAAAAAAGTGTTATGGACAGACGAATCGAAGTTTGAGGTGTTCGGATCACACAGAAGAACATTTGTAAGACGCAGAACAACTGAAAAGAAGCTGGAAGAGTGCCTGACGCCATCTGTCAAGCATGGTGGAGGTAATGTGATGGTCTGGGGTTGCTTTGGTGCTGGTAAAGTGGGAGATTTGTACAAGGTAAAAGGGATTTTGAATAAGGAAGGCTATCACTCCATTTTTTACCGCCATGCCATAACCTGTGGACAGCGCTTGATTGGAGCCAATTTTATCCTACAACAGGACAATGACCCAAAGCACACCTCCAAATTATGCAAGAACTATTTAGGGAAGAAGCCGGCAGCTGGTATTCTATCTGTAATGGAGTGGCCAGCGCAGTCACCAGATCTCAACCCCATTGAGCTGTTGTGGGAGCAGCTTGACCTTATGGTACGCAAAAAGTGCCCATCAAGCCAATCCAACTTGTGGGAGGGGCTTCTGGAAGCATGGCGGGAAATGTCTCCAGATTACATCAGCAAATTAACCGCTAGAATGCCAAAGGTCTGCAATGCTGGAATTGCTGCAAATGGAGCATTCTTTGACGAAAGCAAAGTTTGAAGGAGAAAATTATTATTTCAAATAAAAATCATTATTTCTAACCTTGTCAATGTCTTGACTATATTTTCTATTCATTTTGCAACTCATTTGATAAATAAAAGTGTGAGTTTTCATGGAAAACACAAAATTGTCTGGGTGACCCTAAACTTTTGAACGGTAGTGTAACTGAATATAAGGTATAATATATGACATTATAATATAGAATGCTATATATTACATCTCACATAAGGGTTATATGATCAGAATCAATGCTCTCCTGGTGACTTCTAATAGTCTTATAATTTACAGTATATTAACCCTCATTTACATTTACATACTATTTCCTTTATCAGCCCTTTTAATCAATTACAATTTTAAATTTTAAGCGATAAAATTAAGGTTTTAGAGCCCAAAACAATTCAACATTGAAATCTAAATGATGTCTGGGATGTTTCCATATGCAAAGCAGACATGGAATATCCACGGATATTGGACAATCTGGGCCCATTCCCAGTTGTCGGTGTAATGGCTCTGGACATTGAGTTGTGTAGAGCTAACACAACTTTTAGCACTAGTTACTTACCATGCAGAAGGAGCCAACTCCAGACACATAGGAAGGCATTGAATGTTGTCATACAAAAAAGGATTTGTCCTACACGTGCGCTACTGTTAACTTCTCAAACATCTTTTGTGTCTTTGTGTTATTCTTACACTGAACTGCACATCATACAGAAAATATTTCAGCTTTTATAATATCTTTCATTGTATACTGGCTTCTGCTCTGTGGTTAGGAAACTTGTCTGTGTCTGTACAGAAGTAAATATGATGGTTTGTGAACGTGGAAGCAATCCAAGTACCCGCAGGCAGATCTGAGCAGACTTATTTGTTTGTGTAATGACAATACTTATGGGCTACATTACAGATGTAGCAGTGCTGAATGTGCTATTGCACTGCTTCATGCGTTCACTATAGCGTAGTGATACTATTTAGGGCTACTATACACGATACTAGTGTAGTATATACAGACGTGGACAAAATTGTTGGTGTCCCTCGTTTGCTGCTTTGCTGCATCTGGCACAGGGTGTCTTGAATCTGTGCAGGGTACAATGAAATCTCAAGACTATCAAGGGATTCTAGAGAGAAATGTGCTGCCCAGTGTCAGAAAGCTTGGTCTCAGTCGCAGGTCATGGGTCTTGCAACAGGATAATGACCCAAAACACACAGCTAAAAACACCCAAGAATGGCTAAGAGGAAAACATTGGACGATTCTGAAATGGCCTTCTATGAGCCCTGACCTAAATCCTATTGAGCATCTTTGGAAGGAGCTGAAATATGCCGTCTGGAAAAGGCACCCTTCATACCCAAGACAACTGGCGCAGTTTGCTCATGAGGAGTGGCCAAAATACCTGCTGAGAGTTGCAGAAGTCTCATTGACAGTTACAGGAATCGGATGATTGCAGGGATTGCCTCAAAAGGTTGTGCAACAAAATATTAAGTTAAGGGAACCATCATTTCTGTCCAGGCCTGTTTCATGAGTTTTCTTTTTTTAAAAATTCTGTTGAAGCATGGTTGAAAAGCAATGTCTGACATTCATTTGTTCATTTTCATAGAATTTTTCTATATTATTACTTTTGTCAGATTCAAGTTATTTCTGTGACCATTGTGGGTTTTTCTTTCATTAAACGAGGGGTACCAACAATTTTGTCCACGTGTGTATATTATGCTGTAAAACTGTATATACTGTGTCAAATAGATGCAGCTGAGAGCATCTCTGAGATATTGAGGAGGAGGGAAAGACTTTGCAGAAGCCGCATCTATGTCAATAGCTCCAAGAAGAATGCTGATTGTACTGATTTCTCTGTAAGCGGCTCCATCCTCATAGCCACAAGCCAGAGCATAAACTGTGCTTCCTCTTGAACCCCAATACCTCGTTTTGACACAGGATGTATTATAAGGCATAAGCACTATATAATATATACAGTCTCTGCATTATAATGCGGTATGTGTTACTGGCTTTGGTACATGATAGATTGCACAGTGTGATATCACTATGAGTTGACAAACTCAGCTCCTCTACATGGACAAACTCATGATATATATGTATGAAACATGTGCAGCAACCCCTCAAACTCCACAGACGGTATAATCATCCCCTTGCCAAAATCCACTGTACTATGTGAAGGCTCCCCGGCCTATCATACACAAGTAACTAATGTGGTAGGCCTCGGTAGTTATACAGTGATTCTCCAATAGACTGCCGTCTGTTGGGGCTAAAAAATAAATAAATAAATAAAAAAATATTAAAAAAATATAAAAATTCAAATCACCCCTTTCCCTAGATAACAAATAAAAAATAAACAAATTAGGCATCCCCATGTCTAAAAATATGTATGAACTATAAAAATATATTTTTTAAAATTTCCATAGGGCGAACACCGCAACAGAAAAAAAAAATCAAAATAGCCAAACTGCAATTTTTCTAAAAAAAATCTACAAAAAATTGATCAAAATGTTGGACATCCCCAAAATGGTGTAAATAAAAACGACATCTTACAGATCCTTACACTTCTCCTACATCTTACATAAAACATAAAATAGTTGTGGGTGTCAGAATATGGCGACTAAAATATTTTTTTGCATTTTTCAACGTTTTGGATTTTTATAAAGGTATTAAAACATAAAAATGATATAAATTTGGTTTTTGTGTGATTAAGCCGACCCAAAGAATATAAGGAACATTTCATTTTTACAGCACAGTGAACGCAGTAAAAACGAAACCCTAAATTTGCTATTTATACCTAGAAGATAATTATAGTAATTGTTTCCCTGCTTAAATAGTGACCTCTTATAGTATTATGCCTACATATCATTCATTTCTATTGCTGCGAACTTCATACTCTGCCCGTGGCTAAAAATACTCCTCAAAAATTATCAGAGGAGTATTTTTACTCTTCCGGAAAAATTGTACTGCGACCTCTGTTGACAGATCCTTTTGGTAGATAAGTCAGTGCTAGAAAGGCACATGTTCTCCCGATGGTTTTGTGCCCTATGTATGCACTTAATTGTCTCAAAAAAAATCTGGAAATTAACAAAGACTGGCAGAGCCCATCAACAGTCCTGCACTGTTGGGGGATTTATTAGGTTCTTTTGTTATTTTATGCCATTTTCTTGCTTTACACTGTATTTGCCCACCTCGGAAAACTCCTTTAGCAGCATAAAAATTAGTAAAATACTAAAATGAATTGCAATAATAGTCATAACCCACATTTGTGGATAAGCAATTACCAAAGACCATGCGCTCCCCTAGAAGTCTCACAGACTGTATTAGGAAATTAGTGCCCCATATTTTCAGGTATACTCATGTTTGACATGACATCCTCTGTGACACCCCCGCCAGGCTTGTGACTTCAGGAGCAGTACTCCATGGGGACTTTTTAACCTTCTAGATGTTGACTTATTACAGTTTTGTTTTGTTTGTGTAATAGGATGGGAAGGCTAAATACACAGACAGGTGACACTTGTCTCCAGATGATAGCATCCTGCATTAACACTCATTAATGTTGCCTTTACTACAACAACAGACATTACAACCTGATACAGAAGTAAGAAAAATCACACTTGGTTGACAAACAACCTTCACCATGCAAATTCACGAGGATGTGACAGAGATTAGAAGGGGGCATATGTCTATTCAAAGCGTAGCACATACTGTACTAGTCCTGAATTCAGGTAGGAGCATGAGCTCAACTGATTTAAAGAGTACCTTTCACCACCTCCACCAACTCCAACTCTTTGCATCCTTCAGTAGGCACGGCTCCACTGATTCCAGCGGACCCGAAGAACGGAAACCCGAACTCTAGTGTGCACCTAGTGTTAGCTGTGACCCACCTAAGAAGTGGAAAACATCTGTGGAATTATTTCCTAACTAATTTTGGTGGGTTGAGGTTGATCTCCGGTCACACGCTGAAAAAGTTGTTCCTCCTAGTTAGACTTTATATAGCCAAGCACATACAGTAATCTAAATTGCAGATACAGGTATATTCTCTATAACGTGGATAGTCCTTTTCCTGACAGTTTTACTTTTATCTAAGTTAAAGGGGTTGTCCAGGCAAAAATGGACAACCCATTTAAGTTTTAAATCGAATGGGGGCAGTGAAAAAAAAAAAATAAAAAATTCATACTCCCTGTGCGGTCTGGTCTTCTCATTCCAGGGCTGTCGTGTGGTGGAAGTACCAGCCGCATGTGACCGCTGAAGTCAATCAGCGGCCTCAGCGAAGGGCATGCAATGTCACTACCTGTGACATCACGGGTCCCTTCCTAAGGCCTGCTGCAGCTGCTGATTGGCCTGAGCAGTAACCCTTGAGGCCAATCAGCGGCTTCAGCAGACCTCAGGAAGAGACCCATAAGAAGCCACCGGAGCAGAAGGACTGGAACACCGTCCGGGGACAGGTGAGTATGATTTTTTAAAATTTGTTTTCTTTATTTTTTTTTCACCTCCCCCAGTTATCCAAACATTAAAAATTCCTGGACAACCTCTTTAATGTGAGTCAAAAATATATCCAGAATTCAGGCTCCTTCACAGCGTTTCTGCTTTTTGGAAAGTAGGAAAATCCAACATAGAACTTATAGGAGAATTTTCCTGAGAGCTCCCCCTAGCTACAACCATGCTTTCAAATAATTTAGTTCAGAATAAGACTAATTGTAACACATCCCAAATGAACCAACCCAGAGCCCAAGATTGGTGAGATTAAAGGCTTGTCATTAGACCAAAGACCAGTTGTCACTCTCCATTCTGGTAGGTTCTCTTCGAGGCGATCAGGAAATCACTGATTTCGAGGCGACGAAATCACTAACTTCCTGTTCCTATATGTGTCTGCTTGCTGCCTTGCTTCTATGATTTAACTTTTAATCTTTCCATACCTAATCTAGACTATGCAGTAAATGCCTTAGACTCCTAATCCCTCTTAAAAGCTTAATTGCCTACTGGTGGGAAGTGAGTCAAGTATTTATCATTTACGGATAACTTTTTTTTTCCAAGCTATAAGCAGCGCTCCGCATGTGCTACAGATTACAGGCTTATCCCTCACATCCTCTGCTCTGATGCTCCTGAGTGCATTAGGAGGAGGTTTCGAATTATATTGAACTAAGCAACTCATCTTAAGTACCGTCGGCACAAAACACTGCTGTAAATACACCACAGAGCTGAGTTCACAACTTTCTGTTTCACGAAAGATGTTTTGAGAGTTGCACATGAATGCCTATATTGCCTCATTGCACAGGTGAGAATATTTATATGGCCTGTTTAGGCCAATTTTAAGGAAGAATAACTAGATTCCAGCTCTATATTCTAGATACTAACGTTGCCCTGATCACAATGTACTGTAGGATGTTCTCTTCCAGTCATCTTCAGGGGCTGGTTATTTTATTTCCCAGCATTCTAAGGAAAATTTCATTTTGAGCTATTTTTTACTTTGCCATAAGCATGCATGTTTATTGGCACTGGTGGAGAATGGGGTATTATTTATGGAGTAGACCTCTCATATACAATGATTGACCAATGTTCACTAACGTTCTTTGGAAAAATTGGGGGGCTATTTCTCATGGCCCACCCTCCATGTATACAAAACGTATGAACATCAACTTTTAATTGAATCATACAATTGGTTGCTATCATTGTATACTGTACATACAGTAGATCGTATGATCAATATGAAATTATAGGACATCTGTAAATCATTCTGTAGGAATCAGGCTCTAGTGGCAAGTAACTGTCTACAAAGTCAGATCTGAATGGGGTTGTCTTCAGCTGAACTATTGGGGTCTATTATTGTATCAGTGCCTGGACCCACCAGAGGATCCTTAGGTACACTGTACGACCCTGTCCACCACATAAAACTTACTAATTGGTGCTTATAACAAGTAATATTTGGGAGTAGATATAATACTTAAGCTGGCCATACATTAGGGAATTCAGACAGTCTTTCTCTGAATGGCTTGATGTTCATGTTTAGTGTTGATGGTGTTGTACTGAATGACTATTCCAAGAGTTACAACAACAGCTCACAATCTCTGCCATGATCTAATTTAGTGTTGGCTTCCATGAAGGGGAGGAAGCAGATTTGTCACTAGTTCTAACTATTAAACTACAGCACCCAATATCAAATCTGTAATGGAGTTCCTACCTACAATATGACATTTAGAATAGTGGTACATCTTAGGGACCTGTGTATAGTCTAAATCCACCTTTACAACCATCTCGCATATGGTCAACTTTCATTCCTCTTTTACTTTCCCTCATTTCCTGTTTTGGGACTGTTTGTCTACTTTACATCCAGTCAGTAAATTAGAAGTTAATTAGAAAGTGCTAATTAGGAATTGTTTGTGTATAATGTAGTGTGGCCTTTGGCGATATGCGTTTGATAAGTGAGTAAACAGAAGTACCACTGATTCTGTTAGCATAGTCCTGTATCTTCGACCCCAGTCCTCATGTGTGTACAGGGCTAGCATTATAGGAGTGCTGAGGTTGCAGTCACACTTGGCAAGTGAGGGGTCCAAACACCATTTTGTTACATGAAACTAATATTATGAACAGCACATGATAGATGGGGGTCCTGTTATGATAATTGGGCTCCTAGTGCTCTACAGGGATCAAACTCTACAATTATGACTCAGTAGATCATATATGGTCTCTTAGGGGGAAAACCAATAGTTAAGATTCACTCTTCAGTTGCACGCAAATACACAACAATCTGCATTTTTGGAAACTTGCCTAATAGCAGCAAATTGCATAAAATAAAGACATAACTTATACTCATCTTTTAAATCCCCTGTTGATCCAGAGCCACCACCCCAGTGGCCCCTATTCGTCCTGCAGTGATGACGTGATGTGCATCATTCACATGACTGCTACAGCAAATTACTGTGATCACATGCCATACCACAATGATCACGTCATTCCTGCAGGATTCACTGCTGAAACCAATGACTGCCTGCACTACTGATGTAAATAATGTATGTGACGTCATTTCTGCAGGAACTGTTGGAACCACCTAAGCTGCAATGCTGGAGTAGTGAGAGATTAATGGGTATAGGTAATTTCTTTATTTTATATTATTTTCTGCTATAAAAGGGGTACGTTAACCACTTCCACCAACTACATGTTAGGAATCTCAGTTTCTTTAAGGTTTCTTTGCCAACCTATAAATCTTCTGCAGTGTTAAGGCCTCTCCTATGCTGATCCAATTAGCAGCTGAGGAGGGATATTTAAACCCTTTTCCTTCTCAGACAGGTGTAACTAGTATGGCTTCTATATCCTGGATATTGACCTTTGACTTGTTACTGGAAATCGGCTTGCCTTCTGATTTTGGCTCTGATGTTACCTTTCAGACTGACCTTTGGCTTTTTACTGAAAATCTGTTTGTCCCCCCGATTTTGGCTCTAACATTACCTCTCAGACTGATTTTTGGCTTGGACGCTTTCACTAACATAATTTATCCTCCTGGTTTTGCCTGACTTGTAAGTTTATCGTAGGTTCTGGTAACTTCAGCCCCAAAGTCATCAAAAGTCCATGCAGCTTCGCGGCTGGCACTGATGAAGATGTTTGAGTGCTTGAGATCTCTCAGCACTGTGTGAGTTTTAAACAGCTAGTTCTACTGCCTTATTTTCTGCCAGTTCCTGAAATTTCTGAAATTTGCTCCAGAGACACTATCATAACACTCTAACTCTTTATATCCTTCAATAGGTGGCGCTCCATTGATTCCATCACAGCTGGAATTTTTCCTCTAGCCCCCACAGTTTCTGAACTATTGGTGCTTTTAGGTTCCGCATCAAACTACTTTAATGTTTGCAGTCAGGGTTTGTCTGGGGAATACAATAGACATTTTATTCCCATGTCTATGTCCATATAGCTTACAGCAAAAACAGATATATGCATAGGGTTCATCTATGTATAATTGAATACTCTACAAAAAATATTAGAACAATTGAAAATGCAGAAATAGTACAATTATAATCAAAAAATAATACTTTCTTTACCATAAATCTGTGTATGATATATGTATAGGAACTATATGGATGATTGAAGCATTTCACGCTTCCAGTGCTGATGCAAAAACAGATCTCAATGACTAAATGTTGAAATCACCAACAAAAACACCTACTGAGCGGGGAGGCTACAAGAGTCTTGAGCCTTATTCCTTCTCCCAGCGGGACAGCTGGTTCTTACCAACTATAAAGGCTACCTGGAAAAGCCGAGAGAATGGTAGGTTAGATGAAAGGCAACAGCATTGTTCTTACAATAAAGCCACTTAATAGGCGATCAGCATGAGAAACCAAATTGGAGCTGGAGTGTGGATGGAGAACAAAGGGGACCGCAGTACATTTAGAAAATGACTTCTTTCACTGATTCCCACTTCCTGCACTGGAGCAAAACATTGACCTATCAGATCATGAAGTGGACTCATTAGCTTTCACTAAGTGTTTAGCTACAGGGTATTGCTACCTTATAGCAATGAGTGACATAAGCTGTAATAACTGGGCCCATTGTCTGCCAATTTCTGCAAATTCTTATTTTGCATGCAAGTCCATGCCTTAGATATTGCTGTTTTTGTCTACATGGAAATGAGGTCTTTGGAGCAATGAGGGTGCTGCCCTTACCTCTTTGAAGCAATGCGTACACCCTCGTAGCTCCAGAGAGCTCATCTGCACGTTGACAAAAACTGGGAACACCGATTCACAAGGGGAATACATGATTTCATTCAGGTAACCCTACCCTACTTATCTGCCAGGCTGGGTTAATATGCTCGGTTCTACTGACAGACTCCCTTTAAGCTGGCCACACTACAGCTATACAAATACATGTTCAGTTTGACTGAGCATGCATTTTCAGAGGGCTTGGCAGCAGCGTATCTCCTATGATTTCATACAACATGCCTTTTTCTGCACCAAAATAAGACAGCCAAATATTTCATACACTTATGGTGGTTGACCCTTCCTGCCAATGTAATGTAATGTATATTGTCAACTACATATACTAAAAAGCATTACATGAATTCTTGGATTATGAAAACATCTCACACAGACTTAGGGACCGTTCACATCACATTTCTGCTATCTGTACTGTATATCGGATCTGTTTTTATTTAATAGTAAAAATGGATACCTATATGCTTAAAAATCCAGATCAGTTTGGTTGAACAGGATCATGAACCAGAGGGACGAATATTTGTGAGGGTTGTCTCCTCAGCCCCAATAGTATAATAATCAGAGGCCCGGGGGAGGTAAGTCAAAATGAGAAAACAGGTATACTCACCTCTCCTACGTGTCTAGCAGTATCCTGACATCTTCTTAAGGCCTCTTCTGGCCCCAGATGATGTCACATGCCCTCGGGTTACTGCTGAGGCCGGTGATAGGGCTTCAGAAGTCACGTGGGGCACGCTGATGTCAGAATGCTTTGACACAGCATCATGACATCAGCACGCCCCTTGTAACTGCTGAGGCTTGTGATTGGGTCGGAGTCCCTGGAGGCCCATGACATCATCTGGAGCTGGAAGAAGCCAGAGGAGGACTCCAAGAGACCGCCGGATGCCCAGGAGAGGTGAGTATACCTGTTTTCTTATTTTTAATAACCCCCCTGGGCCCCTGCTTATTATACTCTGGGATCAGAGGAGATATTATATTTCCATCCGTTGTACATTTGGACAGATAAAAAAAACAAGGTATTAAAACGTGATGTGAACAACCCCGAACACTATCCTTCCAAAATCTTCACCCCTTGCCCTATAAATGCTGTTACATCCCTTCTGTCCTCTGTTTTTTGTAATATTTCTTGTTTCCAGTTTATATTTGCATCTTTATTTATAGTCTTCACAATTTTTTGCCTAAATTTGCAAGTCTGTTACACAGCAGCTGCTACATGAACAACAGTTCAGAAAATGACCTGTGACAGGTGTTTAGTGCTATATAAAGTGAAGGGTAAGTTATGTTTATATGTACACATGCCAGCTACCATTATACCACTCAGATCTGTATGTAAGAATTACTAAAAGATCAGCCCAGGCCAAGCAGGCAAAAACAGGAAATTTTGTCAACAGCCGGTCTAGGGCAATATATAACAAGTGGCTATTTCCAGTTATTTGCATAAAATGTGCCTAAAACTGAATTTATAAAAGGCATATAAAATGGCAATCTCACAATAAGTATATAACAATACATTATTCACATTCACTCCAAGAGGTTAGACGCCTGCTATAGGGCCAAAATGTCCTGGCTTTATGTTAGTCAGTACTATACTGATTTCATACAAGTGACTCATAGGTATAGTGGACATTGTCTGATACCTTGTGACTCAATGCCCAGCGCCTTAATTCATGTGGTCACTTACTTGCTTCCACTGGCATATTTAAAGGGGTTGTCCAGTTTCAGCAAAAGTTGTACAATTTTCCAGTATACTTTCTGTATCAATTCCTCATGGTCTTCTAGATCTCTGCTTGCTGTCATTCATTCTGCTTACTGCCAGTGGATAAAAATCAGTCCATGGTCATGTGATATACAGACCATGCTCATGTGATATACAGTCCATGCTCATGTGATATACAGTCCATGGTCATGTGATGTACAGTCTATGGTCATATGATATACAGTCCATGGTCATGTGATGTACAGTCTATGGTCATGTGATATACAGTCCATGGTCATGTGATAAACACAGGTGCACAGCTTGCTACAAGACAGAGCTGTGACTGTAACAAGCTGTGCACCTGTGTCCGTCACATGACCATGGACTGTATATCACATGACCATGGGATTGTATAGCACATGACCATGGACTGATTTTTATCCATTGGGAGTAAGCAGAATGAATGACAGCAAGCAGAAATTTAGAAAACCATGAGGAACTGATACAGTGAGTGTATTGTAAAATTGTAGAACTTCTCATTATACAAACAATAACATTTATTTGATGAAACTGGACAACCCCTTTAAGCTGTGGCCCCCATTGGCTCATACCATAGCAACTCCAATTTTCCCTTGACATGTCAATACACTCCTAGCTTGATGGTAAGTCAAAGTTACCCATCCCCAATGTAAAATCAGTAACAAAGTTCCCATCTATTTCAAATCATTTATAATACTGTGCACTTCATATGGTGCAGAGACATTTTAGGGTGCCTTAGGTGTGACCATGACCTCTGTACCCCTTAAGCCCCAGGCCCTGCATTGATATGGCTAAACAGTAGTACCAACCAGCTTTACTCTTGTGTGTGACCTTAAGGTGGCCATACACATTAGATTAATGTTGGCTGAATCCACTGTATATGAGGTTGTCCCAAATAGTAACGGAAAATAGTCTCGGATTTTCACATGCTTGGGCTTTTGTTCTCGGCGGAGATAAACTGTTGCCATAGGTCTTAAAAGATTTATTAGAAGGCCGGCCGAAGTGCTGATCAACGAGAAACACCTTGATCGGCACTCGATTACGTTGGCCTAATTACACAAGTCATTGCAAACTGAATCGGGGAGGAACAATCCCCACTGCTGTTGTTTCTCCCCTATACGACTGCAAGATGCAACCAGCCAACCAGCAAGAATTCACTCGCTAGTCAGCTGATCGGAGCGCTCAGTCAACCGTTCCTAGAAGCGCTCAGTTCCCTGAATACTAGGCTGTCTTATAGGGCCATTATACCTTGGTTCATTCCACTCTCCCCATTCAAAACACATGCACACTTGGCCATACAAAGTAGGCACATGTATGGGAAGATTTAGAGGAAAAGCTAGTTTTACTTTAATAAGTAATATGGTAGCCGGCCTCCATCCCTATGTTGACTCATTTCCTCTGAGGACCGCAGCTTCTAAGATGCATCAGTGATGTTCTTAAGTACTGAGACATAATAAACACAATGATTGCCACGGCATATAAGAAGATCAGACACCACAAGGTGAGCTAATGACTGATAGATAATTCCGCCAAGTACATGTAAGCATGGAGGTGAGTGGAAATAAAAATAAAGGCTAAATGAAATTATTAAAGACAACATCAGTGGCACATTTCATGTGAAGTGGCTCTCATCAGATAAGAAGCAAGGTTCAATCCTATGTGCGATTCTCTAAAGAATGATAAAAAGACATATTATCTCCCACACTTCAGCAATGAACTAAATGTCATTATGTGCTGATGTTAATTTACTAGCAAACTGTCTTAATATACTGGACAGGTGCACTGAGGTCCTGCAGTCCGGGCTCCCGAAGAATAGGGCTGATTTGCAGATTAATCAGAAGGATATTGTGTGCAATAAAATATTCAGCCACTTAGATATTCATGCCTCTTAGCCCCCAGCTACACCACTTTTACGACTTCCTGCACATGCACTCCACCAGCTCCCAACCCAGAGAAAGGGAGGTAATGAGGAGGAAAATGACCAAATAATGGGAGGAAAGTTCTTTCCATTAGTTGCATCTGTGCTAAAAAGGATAAAACAACATTCGAATGAAGTTTATTTTATTGGGGTTCATTTAAATAGTAAAAGAAACTTTGTTGGCTTTGTTGCAGTTTTTGTATTCCAGATACATGGACATATGCTCAGTTGTAATTCTGGTTGACTTTTTGTTTCCAAGCTCCCATGTAGCTTTTTGTCCTGCGTTTGCATTAAAGAGTTCCTATCGTGTGCTAAGTTATTAGCCATTGTTAGAAGATTCTTCCACATTTAATACATTGGAAATCGAATTATGGCCATTTATCTAATACATATATAATCTAATTAACCCTTTTCATGCAGGAGCATAATACTAGTCAATATTTAGGGAAGCTGTGAATGGACAGAGGGGTGGTGATGTCATAATACCCATCAGCTCAAATTTAAGTGGTTTTAGGCTAAGGCCCCATGTAGCATCCCGCAGCAAAAAAGTGCTACAGGAAAAACTGCGGCGGCAACACTAAACAGTTTTTCCTGCAGCGTTTTTTACGGAAAGTCCGCAGAGGTTTCCTCTGCGGACTTTCTGCCTCCATTTTATCTATAAGGAAACCGCTGTTATTTTTGTAGGTATATCTGACATGTAGCGATTTCCAAAACTGCGACGGTTTTGGAAATTGCAGCATGTTCACAGCGCATATTTTTCCGCACTGTGAGGAAGGGATTTTCTAGAATCCCATCCACTACACAGTGACTGTAAAACACCACATTTTTTTTCTGCAGGGTTTACGCCACTTGGGGCCTCGGCCTCAAGGTGGAACATCTCCAATGACCAAAATTTATTTACCAAGTTTCTACTGCAATCCCAATAACTGGAGAAGGTAATCAGGATAGGTCTGTATCTCTTAGGGTAGGTTCATACCACGTCTGGGGCCCAGGTTCAGTGTGCACCCTTAAAAATTCTCCCGACGTGACGTAAGTGGCCATAGTTTGTCTTTAGTAGGCTGGTATGCATAGTGATTAGTTGCCACAATGTTGGAAGGCATGGGCAAGTTTTTTTTTATAATGGCAAACATATGCAACTCTGACATATGTGCAATGAAATGCCTCAGTCAGTTCTGTCCAGCAGAATGCCAATGGTGTTATGATCCTAACCCAACATATTTTATTAATGCTTAGTGAATGGCAGGAAATATATTACATGCTTGGCTTTAATTCCAGATCTTGACACTAGGTTTCCTGAAAATTGATTGTGGAGCAACTGGAATTTGTTTCTCTAGTCCTTACCATTCCTGAGCATATTGCTGTTAGTTTCAGCACACTTATACTCTCTACTGTCAGGTGGTCAGTCCTGGGCTGGAGCAGAAAAACAGGGATCACCCACCTGACTGCAGAGAGCATAATTGTGCTGAAAGTAACAGAAATGATTGCTCAGGAATGGTGGGGATAGAATGAAAATGGCAACTGTGCCAGAATCAGTGGGGTAGCAGCTATTGAAGGTTGCAAAGAGTTGGAGTTGCTGAAGGTGGTAAATGGTCCTCTTTAATTTGTATGGGTGTCCAAGTTCTCTGGTCGAGATATCGGTGGAAAGTATGATCAGCCATGTTGGTTTTCTGCACAAAAAACTAAACTTAGAAAAGAAGTTTTTATTTTTGATTATAGTTTTAACTATAATAGAAAGAAAACCATTATTTAAGGTAATCCCATAAAAAACAATAATCTATACAACAATGTATAATCTGAAACATATTTGCCCCTCTAATGGAAACAGAAAATATCTTCAAAATCAAAAATTTCTGGATTCAGTTCATAGAAAAATAAGCTCTGTACCCTAAAGAAATAAAATAATTGCATAGATGGATGTCATATGTGGTAGATACATTAAATTTTTTATTTGTTATTATAGGTTTCATGTCTCTGGAATTACGCTAAACAGAGCCCGGGGTTATATTTATCAAAAGGCAATTGAGTCCATGTCTCTACCTGTTCAGATTGCATTACATACAATGTGGGATCTCAGGTAAACACAAAGAAAGCCAATGTTTACAGTGGAAATATTGTCTATCATACTATTATATTTTAGCTTTATTTATATGTATGATGTTCCAAAAAGTCTATCGCTCTCCACATTTGGTTTTCTTAAGGGGATCAGCATAACAATCCAAAAACATTATCTCTACCCCCACCTTCTGTCTCTATCCCTCTTCCCTCATAGATTGTAAGCCCTTGCGGGCAGGGCCCTCTATCCCACTGTGCCAATTGGTCACTGTTAGTATTATCTGTTTTGTATATCTTGTGTACCGTTATGTAAATCCTCATATGTAAAGCACCATGGAATTAATGGTGCTATAGAAATAAACAATAATAATAATAAAAATAATAAATGCCCCAAAGTATACAGCAAACAAAAGTGTGGGAGTTCCCCTATATAGTAAAATCCCCTTAATCCAACATTAATGGGCCATGATAGATGTCTGATATATGACCAGCATTGAAAGTGTAGCAAGAAATTCTGGGAAACCTATGGAGACATCACAAAATTCTGATTCTGCTCTTGAATTACATTTTCCTATAGTTTTGTGCCAGGAACATGTACAAGTCCACATTTCTTAATAAATATATCCTCCTGACCAGATCCCTAAGCAAATACAGACCCCAGTCCAGACCCTCAAAATAAATGCATATCCCAGATCCGACCCCTCTAAATAAATACAGATCTCAGGTGCCAACCTTTCTTTGTTCCCATAGCTTGCAGTCCTTTTCACTAATGGGTGCTGCAGGCAGGAGTGTGTTTGGCCTTAATGTAACCCATGCAACTGAATGGGGCCTTGGAGATCAGGTGGACCCTGCAGCAGTGGTCTTTTTAAAAAAGAAAATCAGCCACTACCTATTGGATTATTCCAATAGATATTGGCTACAATTTTACTCACCCATCCCTGGTCCTGTCTAGGCCCTCTCCATTTCAGCCTCCTGGGGGCAACACACACTACATGTGGATACCAAACAACATTGACATCACGACATTGTTTGGCATGTAATGCATGGTGCCCCCTAGAGGCTGAAGTGGAGGGTTGAGTGAATATCAGCATTACCTGTTGGAATAATAGTGGCTGGTGCAACAGTGATACGAGGACCTGCAGTGTGAATAGTGGTCATAGTAGTAGTTTTCCCCAGGGCACTCCCATTAGTAAGTCTCACACGTGACAGTGGTTGGGGTGTCCTTGATGTTGATACAGGATTGAGGACTCAGAAGACAATGAAGAATGCTGCAAAAACTCATAGTTTTACTAAAGTAAGGCAGGTGAAGAGCAAAACAGCTATCTTCTATAAAATAGAGACACAGTCTTGGAAAACCATTGGGCTGAAGCTGAGGATTCAAGATGGTTCTCCCTGGGATCGGTCAGTGTCACTCCAGTTCTAGGCAGCCTCCTTTAAAAGGTGCTCTTCTTTGTTTCACAAAAACATGTAGACCTGCAATTGGCCAAGTCAGAAGGTGCAGGTTTCTAAAGGTTGCTATGCCTGGCCTAAAGCTGGAGGTCCGTCCAAAAGTTCCCCTCAAAGTCTCTGTCACACACTACTTCTAAAAAGTGAGCAGAGCAAAATATAACTCTATATATGCTTCTTGACTGCAATATGAACACTGGCCTTGACTGGTAACTGATAGTCTGGGTCAGTCTAACAGGGCCACTCCAGTGCAAACGTCCACTAGGTGGGGAGCAAGGGAACTGACTATGTCCTCCTTAGCATGAAGAAGACTGACTGTCTCTTTCTCCTCACTAGAATGATCAAAGGTCGGGGGTGTACCATCTACCCTGGTCCAGCCACATTGGTTTAGTCCAATTAAACTTATATTAGGTAAAAAATAATGTAAAATATCTTAAAAAGCAAAATTCTAATGATCCTACTAGGAAATTACATGATTATAGTACCAGACTCTGTGGGAACACACACCTTTGACAAGTGTATGGGAACACTCAAATGTCAGTTCATAATTCATAATTTGCTAGGAAGAATAACAGAGGAACAGCTCAACACAGCAATATAAGATGCTCCAGAACAGTTATTTCATGAGGAATACAAGTATTTACTAAAACAGACATGTCGGGTGAGTTGAAAGATTCCCTGTAAAGATTTCCATCAACCATGATAAAGTCTGGAGTAATATAACATGAGAAAATAGGATTCTGTTTGCCTTTTTACTAAACTTTTTAATGTAATGTTGACCCGAAACCTATTCCACATACTTATATATCCCATAAAACCATAGCAGAGTTCATGTTACATGGTGGGACACGTAGTAGAGTCAGTGCACCTCACTACCTCCCCTCTTGTATATTTGTGGCCGCCCAGCTCTGCACAGTCTGTACTGGTTTGTACAGTCTGTTTATTCCATTGTACAGCCTCTCTTTCCAAGTTCTATATTGATAGAAAAGTCATCAATCCGAAAGATATTACCACCCTGTATATTAGGAAAGCCAACCCATGTGCGGATAGATGGAAGTTATTGTGATCATTTGCCAACAAGTGTGTGTGTCAGGAATTTACCATGAAAAGTTACCTCAGCTGCACAGGAAAGAATATCATATTTACCTAACTGGTTTTAATTATCAGAACTGAACTGGCCAGACCGGCATTCATGGCGGCATTGAGAAAGTGCCAACATATTCCATGGAGATATTATTGTTCCAGTATGTACGAGTTTATTGAAAAAGGTCAGAGATGAGAGACCACTTTTCATTACAAAGTAGAAATTCCCATTAAATAAGTCCTGAAGACCACCATTGTAGTTCCGAGTTACTGGGAATACCATCATAAGCAAGAGGGAAAAAGATGGAAAGGGTAAGGGTATAGCAGTCAGTATTGTAGGAGTATGCATCCAATGGGTTAAGTCTTTGTACAAAGGTATATAGAGAAGTGTTCATTACCTTCAAAGGCTGTCGGGCAAATTGGCAGGTATTCCTCCTGACTCCCCTGTACACATGCATGCACAGTTCACCTGAGCAGGCACCTGTTGTCAGTGGAGGAAGAGGAGTAAGCAATGACCAGACACTTATTGAGGTGACTTATCTGCTCAGCACAAAAACTTCAGGTTGTGAAACTCAACATGCCTGACCCAGGGCCACTTTAACCATATGGCCCTATAGTTGGGAGGGCCCCCTCTGCCGACGCAGATTGAGCTGGATAGTCCTGGATCTCGGGTGATGTCTCGCTGTTCAGGCAGCGTTTGCAACTCTATGTGTCTCCTTAGGAGGCAGGTAAAGTTGAATACAATGGTGGAGCTTGGAGCTATCAGCTCTGTGCTTCACCATTCAGGCTTAGGCTAATAATATCTGCGGCAGGGAAGCACAAAGCGCGCCAAGCCGAAGACATCACTACAGTCAGAGCCTGCATAAAACACCATGGGAATTGGGTTAGATGAGTGTAACTTTCTTTTTATAATTTCCGTATAATATATATTTATGGTCATGGGGCATTATGTGGGGGCCACTTCAGGGGACATTAAACTATGGGGGGGCCCTTTTATGAACTTTTTAAACAGGGCCCACTAAAGTATTAAAACTGGCCTGAACCTTTTCCCTTCAACATCATCTATTGGGGAGGTCAGGATACCACCATAGATGTCCAGTCTTACTAAAATCAGAAGGTTTTGCAAACTTTTCTCTTTTGATTATGGGGGCTGTAAGAATATCAAATGTCCACTTTATTCATAGAAATAAATAATATCAGTCCATAGGGTAGGCCAGTGAATTTAGTATACTGGAAGAGCATCCGATAACTCATCGATGGGAGGAGCATCCTATAATATAGGATATAATATAAAATATTGCTAAAGCTTCTCGTATGCTTTAGATAGTTGTCTGTCAACTTCTATTCCTCCCAACTCTCGTAACACTCGGCTCAGATGAACAAGCATATGCTTTAAATATGGAGAGGCAAACAAGCTACTGGTAGACTTCTGTAACAAAAAAAGGGATTGGGCATGTTGAAATTTAACTTGTCCAATTCTACTTGACATCTTTTATTGATTTGATTACATTAAAGTTAATAAAAATGGCAAATTTCAACCAAAAAGAACATTTGCCAGTTGAAATTTAACAATGAACAATATTTGAGATACCCAATGACAGACCATTAGCATCTGGAAAGAAGTCAACCGTCTTTGAATTTGTTAGAAAATAGACAAAAGGTTGTTCGTCCACTGAAAATATATAGTCAGTCTAAAAGACAGTCATGGCAAATATGGACTAAAATGGACTGTGTAAGGTGATAGAAGCCAACTGTTCCACAATTGTAGCCTTACGCTAGGTTCACACCTGCACTCGGATTTCCGTTCTTCGGATCCGCTTGGGGACCCAAAAAACAGAAATTCAATCCGCTTAAAAAGTAGTTTCCCGCGGACCCCATAGACTAGTGGAATGGGGGACGGAATCCCTGAACGGAAAGCGAGCGCTGGTGTGAATCCAGCCTTAAGTGTATGACTGATGAGAAGTGAAAATACTGTAAAGTCCTGTTGTAGCCAAAAACTACCTCAAGTGAAGTGCCAGTGAAACTATCACCTGTGAGTGTTCACAGTGACTTCTGAAAGCACTGGCGTATCGGGAAGCTGGCTTTGGGTAGGTGTAACAGGAGGCACAGTGATCGTGCCTGGCACCATTACAATTACAGCTATGAAATAATTGCTTACGGGACATCTAGGCATTCAGTGGTTGTTCACCGTCAACCTACTTGTGTCTAGTGTGATTGACCACCATTAGGTTGTATGAAGTAAAGAAGGAAGCAGTCAGCTATAGAGTTCAAGTAGTACAAATAGTACATAGTGCCAATATAAATTCACAGTTCAGGTTAGATAAAACTTGAATAATCTTCAAAAAAGAAACTTCCAACACTTCATCCAAGCTTCAACCACAGAACCCCCCATGTGACCTTCTATAAAGAATTGTTTCTCCTTGTCATCTCTCAACATTTACGACTGCAGTTGAAGTCTACAACATGTGGACAACCCCAAGTTTATTTTTCTCCATGCTGAGCCTTCTCTCCATGGTTGGTAAGGGTTATTCATTCTTGACTTTCCTTCTTTTTTCATTCACATCTTTGAAACCTGTGTGTTTCCACCCCCCCCCCCCTCATTTGCAAGGGAAGCTTTAATCTCAGTGACAGGGTTTTGTCTTCTTACCTCCTACCAGTGGATTTGCAGTAAGACAATAGGCTGTTTACACTAATAGACCAACACAGATACAAACAGCACAGTGGAAAGACAGTGGAATTCAACATTTCTCCATCTGTTTCCAAAACCAATATTGACCCAAGACCCCTGCTTGGATCCTTTAGTCAAATTGCTAGCAGACAAATCAAGTTTTTTTCATTGCAGACCCCAGGAGTTAGGTTTAGTGGTGCCCACCACAAAGGGAGTGAGAGAAGGAGGTTTTGCCAGTGGCACAAGCAAGGAAGCCAGAATTTCTTTAAGTAAGCTGCAGGGGGAGCCGCCTTATAAAAGAGCCAAGAATTGTGCAACTTTATTTCAAGTATTGATTTTATAAAAGGGATTTTTAGGTCCTCAGCTGGGGAGAACACAAATAGTATAGAGAACATAGTGGAGGTAGAGGGTCATTTTTCATTGAGGTTCTGAAGAAGACTTCTAAGCCTAATGACTGAAAATGTGTCAGAGATGATGTTGACACTGAATAATAAAAAATTCTTAAACATTCCAAGCTGCCCAGTACTCATCATTAAAGATGTTGTATAGAAAGAGAAGATCATGGCTGCCTTCTTCTTTAAAAAGCACCCTAACTGTCCACAGGTATGCTACTACAGCTCAGCTAGAGTCCTTTCTGTACTGTAGAGGTGCAGTGCTAGACATAGCCCATAAACAAGTGTGGATCCTGGAGGATCCCTTTAAAACTTCAACCTTGTTTGCATCCTTACTTGGTTCTTGGCATTTTAGGAGGAACTATGCACAAAATTTTCCAAATCCATCTCGATGGAGTAGACTGATTTAGTACATTTAGACATTTTCCTCTTTTTAAAGAGGCTCTCTCACCATCTCCACCAACTCTTTGCATCCTTAAATAGGTGCCACTCCAGTGATTTCTGCACAGTTGGAATTTCTACTCTAACCGCAATCAGTTCTGTTAATGTCAGCACTTAACATGCTAAGTAAGATTCTACTGTTAGGTGAGCAGTCCTGAGCTGAAGCAGATAGTCTAGGACCGCCCACCCGACAGAAGACAGCCTAATTAGCATACTGGGTGCTGAAACTAACAGCACTGATTACTCAGGAAAGGTGGGGGCTAGAGAAAAAATTCCAGCTATGCCAGAATCAGGGGAGCACCTATTAAAGGGTGCAAGGAGTTGGAGTTGGTGGAGGTAGTGAAAGGTCCTCTTTAATCAAACTCTTATGTGGCTTACCTTACTCTATTAGTTTGCACCAGAAAAATGGTGCATGTCAGTAATAAATCTAGGTATTTATAGGACTCAACAAAACCAAAGCCCATTGATTATTCTCTTCTTTTTTGCACAAATCAGTAATAAATTTCTCTAAACTGATTTGCACTAAGAAGGTACAACATATGCCAGAACTCTAGTGCAAGGACCTTAGTAAATGTGAACCATTGCTGTGGTATCAGTCCTATGGATAAACATTTGGAAGTTGTTCTGTTGGGGTTAGCAGTGGACTGTGAGGACAAGTCTCTGGCTATAATGTCTATGTAGCAGGCATTATAATTAGGTTGGAATGGTTTACACTATTTGTCACTACAAGCCATTAGATCTCCACTGTACCACCATAGGAAATATAATGCCAGTGTCTCAGTAGCACAATTTTTCCTACGCAGGTACCTGAATAGGATGTATCCAAAGCAAAACAACAATACAAGCCATAGTCTGTGCTTACCCATTGACTTATCTTCATTGAGAACAAAGGACTGGGCATCTATAATCATGGGAAAGTCAGGACGCCACCATGCAGAGTAGATGATCCACTAGTCCAGCCAAAACTGTCAGGTCCAGCTAACATTCATCTAATGTGTCTACACCTTGTGTAGACATTTTATTAGTTTTCTGAAGAAATATCTTTCAAGTTTCTAGACATGTAATTTTTCAGAAAAATCTTTTTAGCCATAGGTAATTTAACTTCCATGTGCACATGTAGCATGGCGGTGCCCCCCTGCAGCACCATTTTTTTTCTCTATATGCTGCTTTGTACTGCCTTCTAACATAGTACCTGTAAAGTGGTGCACACACACCTTGTACTGTTTGCCTGTTCTCCTCTTGGTACACATAGATAGTTACATAGATAGGTAGCGAAGGGTTCCAGTGGCTGTTCTTATAGTACATGCGTTTGACAGCGGTAAGGCCTGGGCACAATGTAAGATAAGCTTGAATTCTAAGCCAATAGCTATTAGGTTGTATTGCATGTTATGTTGTATTGACACATATGTGTGACTTGCATATATGTCACATTAACTGGTGCAAGCATTGCATGGTTGTTGCTTTGGAAGTTTGTGGAAGTTGGATTGTATGATGTCTCTAGGTAGGAGGAACTGTGTTGCACCTATGAGTTGCACCAGAGGAGAAGTTGAGAGTTGCTCCCCAGTGATGCAACCCAGTGACGGCAAGGGTTGCCCAGGCTACTCATGGTGAGAAAGAGTACACCTTTTAAAGGTCCGCTCATGTTCTTGAGAGGAATAGCAGCTTGCTACTCATAGGACAGAGGACTGGACAGCTTGGGGAACAAGGCACCATTGCAACAAGACATCAACTGGTTCTTGGAAGACGTCCACAACCAATATCCTACACTTGAGTGACACAGGTTTGCTGGAGGCCGTTGTTGCATCTCCTGTACTAACAGAAGATCAATGTCTGTCACTGAGGCCTGGACAATTGCGTACTGGTTCTACTTGTTCACCTGCCTGTATCATCCTGTCTGCTGTTATGAACACCTTAGCATAGTAAAGAACTCTGCAGTGAAGTCCGTGGTGTCTGAAGTTTGTGTTCCTTGTCAGGGGGAAGCTCTACAAGGTGATCTGCAAGGGGTGGTGTGACTGGGTGGCTGCTCTGTGAAGGCCAAGTGGCACATCAGCCAATGAAGACCGTGGCACTGGCCATGCAAATGCCGTATTGCACACTTAGCATACTGCCAGGGGGTGCACTGGTAACATGCATGCACAACAATACTATTACTTGTGGTGTGAGTTGTGAACTGATAGATCCCTTTAATGATTATCCTTCTTCCCTATAATGGAGAAGTCTTCCAAGTATCTTTCAGACCCTGCTTATGTGACAGTTATGGAGATTTGCAGCCCTTTCTGACAGATGAGACGTTTAGATTTTAGTCTGATCAATTGGTCATTTACATAGATCAATCCATTTCAATGAAGCTGGCCATACATCGTAAATGGACATTTTCCGAACTTGTTTTTTCGGGTTGGTCTGTGAAGGTAGATGCCTTGGGTGGCAAAATCAAACATAACATCAATTCAGACAAAGCACCTTAGTCTCTATCATGGCATGGGGGGAGGGGGGTCATGTGTATGGCCAGCTTTAGAATAGTTGGAGAGAAATTGGACAGAAATTGGTATAAATAAAGCCACTGGGTAACTAAAGGGGTCGTGGCTGCGATTTGGCCTAGAAGCCAAGGCTGCCCAGAGGTCATCCTAGGACTAGATAAACATCTTTGATCCCCTTTTTGATTTCTTTTGATGGCTGGCAGTCTGTCCATTATAAATGTATTACCCCTGCCCTCTGGTGCCCTTGAGTAAGAAGATTTATGATACACAGACTTCCACTGTCCTTTCATGGTAAAATAGTAGTTGGACAGTGGCATATAGTCAAGGAGAGATTCTGTGGGGGCGGCTGTGGCACAAAAGGGGGCATGATTACTATGTGGGTACTCCAAAAGGAGATGAGAATGATGGGAAGCTTGTTTGTATAGACAAGTTGTGAGCAAGTCTTCATGATGGTCTGGGCCCATATAGAGAAGGAAAGGGAAATGCTGCTATACTGTATGGATGGAACACAGCTAATGGTTGTGAGGATAAGGTTACATTCACTTCTGCGCCAGAGTCTCCATTGGAGACTCCAACGAAGTGTATGGAGGACTTTTTCCTCTGCCAGTTTCAGATGCAACGCTAATGTGAACCTAGCGTAAGCTTCACAGGGGGACCTAAGTTAAATTTTTGAACCAGGGTCTGTGAACCTTTAGTTATGCCCCTGTGTACCTTAATACCTTTATGCTAGGTTCACACTAGCGTTGGCGTATCAGAGGCCCAGAACAATGGATAGGTGGACCACCACAACAGCGGTCACATCGGATCCCGAAAAACCCCACTAACTATAATAGGGGAAAAAAATCAGACTTATTGGATCTTTTCATGCTGCGATTTTGGACACACACTGCGAGAAAGTCTCCAAATGTCGACTACAACAGATGTGAACGTAGCCTTACCCGACAATTTAGAGGATAATGTTGTCTAAACCCTAGTCACCAATTCTACCGTATAAAACGCGATTCTTAATCCTGTAGACGTTGGAGCTTCGGGGTGATTAAATATAGATAGAATTTCCAGGCCTTGGTCTATAAAAGCATTGCTTGCTCGCTCTTTCTTTTTTCTGTTGTGAATTACATTTCTCAGAAGAAACAGAAAGTAGGAGAAAGCGATATTGCATGATCTTTGTGCTAATGGGTATATTACACCATTAGCTGAAATTATAGGCGCTGGTGAAATAAGCATTGTGCCGTCCCCAGAGCCTCCCTGTAACCTTTAATTAAACTGATTGCTTTTTGAGAATTCTTTATTAGCCTCCTAACTTCCTATTAGGGGAAGCAATAGAAAGCAGTAATAGAAGTCATGGAGGTACCTGGGCTCATTGATGTTGAATGGATTGAAGGGGAAGAGTGAATTTACATTGCCATCGGGCAGCATATTTACCCTCTGCTGTGACAGAGCTGGGTCAGTGCAACTGTTCAGAGGGGAATTACCCCAGGCAGCGAACAGCACAGATGATGACAGTATTTGTCACTGAGGGAGGGGGAGATATTCTGACAGCATGCTGTGCGCGTGCAGACCTAGGTGGTAGCATGAGGCAGGCAGCATGAAAGGACTCCTGGAATTCTGCCCTGTGCATTTGCAAAAGCTGGATAAAGGATTTTTGCATAAGACAGAAATCAAGGGAGGGTGTAGTGTGAATAGTTAACATGGTCATGACATAGGGCGGAGGTATCAAGGTAAATTCTGCAATATAAAACGGCATTCTGAATTACAGTATCATAAAATGCGAAAATAAAATTAACCCTCTATTCCCTGAAGCTAAATACTCTCCAATCTTTCCACTGAATGCAGTGAATACTTTTATGGCACTAAGATATGGAATGCAACCACTCAACCTTTTCACCTGCCATGCCTTTTCATGGTCGCACTCCGCCCTCTGTGTTTAGCCATCTTTTGATGCAGCATAATGGCACCATGCACAAAAAACACTACTATACATCTAACCTTTCACATGACATTAAGGCTAAGTTCACACAACTGAATTTACAGCTGATTTTGATTCAGATTCTGCCTCAAAATCAGCTTTATATTCTGTCCGGAATCTGCCCCCATTGTTTTTAATAGGAGGCAGCGACGTACACAATATTTTTTTGGATGCTATATAGAAGCGTCCTGCTCGATCTTGCCTAATTCAGCAGCAAAATCCACAGTGTAATGCTCAGTCTCAATAGCTCCATTGTATCCGAGGCTAGTGAGTGCGTACACCCGCAGTGGAAAGTTGAAGCTCTGTCTCGAATTTCCACTGTGGGATTCACAGGGCTGAAAATAGGAAAGTAATCTGAGGCAGAAGCCTTCCTCGAATTCCTCTTCACTTTCCACTGTGTGAACATGGCCTTAGACGAACAAAACCTGGAGCTGCAAAGTTACATATGATAAGCAATGCCTCTAAATCTGCCGTGTCCTCTCAATTTCATGAGGTTGTGCGGCAGATAAAAAATATTCTGATCTATAGCACAGGTTTGCCATTGACTATATTTCATTCCAGGCACAGTCACTGCGGTCGACATGTGCAGGATGGGATCTAAAAGGATCAAAATTGTGGGTTAATGTCAGACTGTTACCAATCGCATATTCAGAGTCATCATTTTGGTTGTATGGCTTTTGTTCCTCCCTTAACCACCCGGCACACTGATCCATCTCTTTATTTGTTTTTCTTTTAGGTTCTCCTCCTCTATCAGTTTGGATATTGGGACACTCTTATATTTTTGTGCAGAGAGGAGAGTGGCAGTACGCCCATGTGGTGTGTCTCTATGCATCCAACAGGTTGGTGTCCATTGGATGGGCTTGACAGGGCTGCATTGGATACAGAGATTGCCTAAGATAGTATCAGTAGTATACTGATATAAGTTTCCAGATTGTTTCTTTTTTGACCGGTTGTAAATAACTTCTCTTCTTATATTGCATTTTGTTTTTTTAAGGATTCTAAGATCCTTTGAAAGCCCATGTCTTTTGTGTTTAAAAAATCTGTGAATTTTCAGTTTCTTGTATAACACCATATCTGAAGAAGAGAGCTAGACTCTCGAAAGCTTACTATCAAATATATTCAGTTAGCCTCTAAAAGGTATCGCCTGATTTCTTCACTCTTCCACTAAGATAGTATCAATCAGCAAAAAAGTGGAAGGTAGAATTATACTCTCAATACACACTGGCTACACCTCGGTAGTGTAAAATTGGGACAGCTTATTGGCATCCAAACTAAGGATTTCTCACGTTTTTTCAGAATGGTCGGAAGTTGAATGACAGCAAGCAGAAATCTAGAAAACCATGGTGAACTGATACAGCAAGGACATTAGATTGTAGCTAGTAGATTGTTATGATGCTTTGCTTCAGTAATGTGCCCGGATTTCAGACTTGTTGTAGCGCTGTTTCCTGTGCTGCATATCCTACACTAAAGAAACAGCAAACTCTACTGCCAGCTGTCCTCCTGCAACCCTTCCATGAATATGTAATGACAGTGAGCATCTACATAACTTTTTAAAGTGGTTTTCCCAGACTCAACAGTTATTATCTATCCACAAGATAGGTGATAAATGTGCTTATCGCTGGGGGCCCCACTAACCACAAGAATGGGGTTTCCTTGTCCCTATCCCTGCAGTCATGCAGTGAGAAGGTGTTTTAATGGAGTGGTGGTCGAATATGCATGCTGGTTATTAATGTTAATTCTGGAAAATGCCCGTTAAGAAGACCTTGGTGTTTTCCTTAACTTATATTAAGTGACTCTTTGCCAGTACGTACAATACCTGTTTCTGTGAATTCTCCTACTTTTTTAGTTTTTTTGCTGGCGGACCAACCCCCAGGCTACTACTGTATGACATGGAATATGCCTTTTGCCTTCGAAACAGCATCAATTTATTCTCGGTACTTGCATACAGATTTTTGAAGGAACTGGGCAGGGAGGTTGTTCCTAACATCTTGGAGAACTAAGCACAGGTCTTCTGTGGATGTAGGCTTGCTCCAATCCTTCTGCCTCTTCATGTAATCCCAGACAGACTGGATGATGATGAGATCAGGGCTCTGTGGGGGCCGTATCATCACTTCCAGGACTCCTCCTCCAAAGGGCAAAGGTCACACCAAATATTAATTGTATTTAGATTTCTCTTTTTCTATTCATTAATTTAATTTTGTTAATTAATAAAAATAAACTATTAACCCTTCCATTCCTGAAAGCATTCTTAACTTGTGACGTTTTTTCCACATATGTCTAAAAGTTATGCACAGTATTGTACATCATCTATAGCAGTAAAAACTACAAACCTGATATTGTATAATAATGTCTAGCCGTTGCTACCCTTCAAATATCTATGAGCCATGATTTTTCCTGCTCCCAATAAATCAACTTGCTTCTTAATATATAGCATTTCTTGACAATGCTATTGTATTGAGTATACCTCTCAGGTTTCAGAGGACAGAAAAGGGGGCAAAATCTGTGATGTGCCCAAAACCCATGACCCCTTTGTCCCTGCCCAGTCACTTTGTACTGCACACAGTAATAGAATCCTCATTTGTATAGCACACAGTGATGAATCCTGACTCTCTCCACTCAGTACAATGCCCCCTTTAGTGACAACACACAATATAGTGCCCACCCTACATGATAATATAGATTCACACAGTATGATGTCCCATCAGTATCCTCACATAGTATAATGCGCCCTTAGAGCCCCAACACAGTATAATGCCCCTGAACAGTATAATGCTCCCTTGTGGCTTCACACAGTTTATTACTCCCTTAGTGTCCCCACATAAAATAATGTCCCTTGTGGCCCACACACAGTATTATATCTCCACACATTATAATGCCCCTTTAGTGCCCCCACACAGTATATTGTTCCCTTAGTGCCTCAGGACACTATGATGTCCCACAGTGCTCCCGCACAGTAGAATGCTCCCTTGTGGCCCGAAACACAGTTGTCTACAGGCCCACTTCAGTCTCTGCTCTTGGAGAAACAGGCAGAACATAGTGACAAGGGCTGAATGGTGGCGCAGGGAGCTGACACCTCAGAGCTAAGGATGCAAGTAGTGTTGAAGTCGGGATTTGCCGCGCACTGCTCAGGACACCACCCAAAATCTGGGACTGTCCCAGGGAATCTGTGATAGTTGGGAGGTATAGTCACAGCATAATCAATGTTATTCGAGTCACTTGTCAGTGGTATTAATGTTATGGCTGATCGGTGTATGCTGCCGCACGAAAGTGGACTCCACCACTACCTGTATGTAAGCTTTACTGACACAGCTGGAGATTTTCCAGTAGACCGCAGCTGATACGATTTTCCAGCCACCTCATTGCCATCCCCTCTAATCATTAGTTAGCGGTGACTCACATGCTATTAAGTGGACATTATAAATCTCTGCGGAGGTCTTTATGAACTGTGGGGGCTTATTATAATATAGCAGATATGTTATTATTTCATGGCAGGGTCAGTAATGCAGTAATGTGCGTCTCACCACTGTCAGGTTTAACACATGTGATCCGGTTGCTTGGGAGACAAACAAGAGACTGTGGTGGCTGCGGCGGTCTCCGGATATAATTAGTTTGGTTGCTATGAGTAACCCCAGATTTACTTGTCGTAGGAGATGTTGACGTCAGCGCTCTGGAGAAAGCTGTTCTCAGGTGTGATGAAATGGAGAATGTGAAAGCTTCACCCACACAGCACAGAGCTGAGAGGTTGTCATGATCTCCAGGCCAGACGATATTTCTTCTGTCTCAGTATTAACCTGTGAATCAGACAAACGTCAAAGGCTGTGATAAACGCAGAGGCCATCATGACCCAAAGCATCTTGACATCTAGCTTCTCCTAGTCTTCTCCTATGCTATTTTAATTGTAGACTAGACCGGGATACACAAAGTTTTTTTTTGCTTCTGAGGACCACCTACAGCTTTCACAGACCCCAAAAATGTAAATATGCAGTTACCAATAATGGTAATATACAGGGCTGGCGTTAGGGGGGGCAGAATTGGCAATTGCCCAGGGCCTCCATCCCCAATGGGGCCCCCCGAGATCTGGAGCCTGATCCAGATTCTCCTGGGGCCCGGCCACAGTGATAACAGAAAGGGGCCCAGTGTCATGTGCCGCAGGGCCTCTTTCCAATAGAAGCCTACCCAGGGGAGGGCTGTAAAAGTAACAAACATTTTTACTCACCTCTCCTGGGCGTCCGGCAATCCGGCGTCATCTTATGTCCATTTCTGGCCTATAGCTGAACGATATGGGGAACATACTCAGTAACGCCAGATAGCACATATGTAAGACTTCAGTGAAGGAGCCGTGGTGTAGGCTATTAGCAGGAAGCTGTTGGGTGGACCCCCAGAACAAGTTTCTATAGTGGGCCCTGGGCCCTTCAGACTGACACTGTATAAGGGGGAACAATTATATATAAGGGGACTATTATATATAAGGGAGAGCTATTGTATATAAGGGTGGGCTACTATATATAAGGGGGAACTATTATATATAAGGGGGCTATTATAAAGGCAAATTATATATACAGGGGGTTATTATTAGGGTGAACTATTGTTTATAAGGTGGGCTATTATTTATAAGCAAGGAACTATTTATAAGAGGCCTATAAAAAGGGGGAAACTATTATATATAAGGCATCTATTATAAGGGGGAGCTATTATTTATAAGAGGTGAACTATTTATAAGGGGGGTATAATTGTTAAGTGGCCTATTAATTATAAAGGGAGCTATTAGTGATAATGTGGACTATTATATATAAGGGTAACTATTATTATTGAGAGGGCTATTGTTAATAAGGGGGAACTATTTATGAGAAAATAGTATTATTTTTAGGGGTGACTATCACTGAAAAAGGGGAACGATTACAGAAAAGGGGGACTATTATTCAAAGGGGGGACTATTACTGATACAGGGCACTATTTATAAGCAGGGACTATCATATATAAGGGCGCTATTAAGGGTGTAATATTATTTATAAGCAGGGACTATTGATTATAAGGAGGCAGTAATATCATAATTTAAAAAAAAACATTATCCCCACCTGTTCAATTGCGGTAAATTATTATATTCTAGGGTCTCTTCAGACCCCAAAGTATAATAGATGGAGGCCCAGGGGAGTTGTAAAAAATAAAAAACATTCATAGTCATCTTTCCTCACATCATTTGGGCCTTCTTATGGCATCTGGCGCTCTCCAGGGGATGTCATGCACCTGGGGATACCACTAAATCCTGTGATTGGGCCACATTGGTCATATAGGTATGCAGAGCATCAAGACATCATGTCACCGTGTCACCACTGAGGTTCAATCAGAGGCCTTAGCAGTGACCCCAGGCACATGACATCACTGAGGAGACCAAGACAGAGTGCCGTGAGGCCCAAAAGAGGTGAAAGAAGGTGAATATAAATGTTTTTTGTTTTTTATCTATATCTCCTCTATTTCCGAACCTGTTCAACCCGAAATGAATCACCGACCCAAGCCACCCCAACTGGAAACAAATCTTGGGAGGGTCCCCCAGCTCTAGAGTTTTTCAGTCCATTTGTGATTACAAATCAGTGATATAATTCAGAAGTAATTATCTTTTATGGATATGCAAATCAGCTGCCAAGTGCACCAACTGAGGTCCTGTTTTACCAGATTTGCCTACATAAAGTCGCAAGTGTTCCCGCTGTCCTATGGAATCACCACCAAAAGTCAGCCCTTTGTAGGAAAATCTGATAAATCAGGCCCCGCCCCTAGTGCACTTACAGGCTGATTATTATCTCTGCATTATTATCTCAGTTTGTGGCCTCAAAGGTATGTTTCTGCTTCTATTAAAGGCCTCTATATGACTATTATTGATTTGTGAGGGATTTTAGACTTGAAAGAACCTCTAAGGTTATGTTCACATGGCAGAAACTTTCCTAGCTGCAAAATTCAGCTTCAGGAATTTGAAGCTGAATTTTTCTACTTTTCTTTAAATTCAGGATCCAATTCTGCCCCTGCCATGTGGAATTTTCCACCTCCCATTCACTTCAGTGGGAATTGTCATGCAGAATCTACCTGAAGATCGAGCATGATACTTATTTTTCCGCTAGCAGAAAAAAAGCAGCTAGAGGAAAAAATCAGCATCTGCCTCCCATTGATATCAATGAAGGCTAGTTTCAGGTGGAGGTTGGAGCTGATTTTGAGGCAGAATCTACCTCAAATTCAGTTCCAAAGTCTGCCATGTTGACATACCCTAAACCCTTTTTTAAATTCCAGACAACCCCTTTAAATGACTGGAAACCCTATAGTAGATGCAAGGGTACTATAGTTCACCCTTCTTCTTGAAGTTGCAGGTTCAGTGCTTGAGACTTAGAAATTCTGATTTCTATCTGCTGCTGTCTTGGAGACTATGTAGAATGAGATCACCATCTATATTAAGATCTATATCCTACCGATATAGCGACGTAATATGTGTTGACATTGATGAAGGTGATGATGGAAATCCTAGTTCAATGCAAAAATAAGTATCTGGATACAGTGAACGAGCAATATCCTCTGGCAGAAGATATACTATGTACTCAAGATTATTTATCTACCTTTATGACAAAAGCATAGCTTGTTATGTCACATCTGCAATGGTTGTAGTCAGGGTTGTAGTTTGGTAGTAGTCACTACCAGGCCCTGAACCATGAGGGGCCCTCAAAGGTTCCTATGCGTACATAAAATATGCCACTACTGTAAATGACATAAGGTAAGTAAGGGGCCCCATTACATAGTCTGCATTGGGCTCCAGAAGCTGCAAGTTATGCCTCTGGTGATAGTGTACAGAAGTTATGAATAGAGTAATATCTTACACAAGGAGCTGACTTTTTGCATACAGGGTGCAAACATTAACCTCAGATCAGAGGATTGGTCTCAATGAACAATTAGTCAATGAACAGATCTTTATACCTGGGAGATCATGATACGAAAGCTGAGTATAAAATGCATACTAACACTATACTGAAACCCATAGCCTAACCTGCACTTCCCCCCTACACTGGAATGTAGGGATCTCCCACCAAGTAGAGACAGTGACTCCCATATCTCCCCTGGGAAAGATCAACACAGCAAGCTGCTTCACCTCTCACACAATACCCATCTCTAGGGAGCTGTCTCTGAAGAAGTCGAATCACATGCAAAAACAAATCCAAACAAGCTTGGGGGAAATAGACATAAAAGGCCCTGTTTTTGCCCTTACTTGTGTGGGAAACATAAACAGGCAGAAGGCACGAAGCAAACAGAGGCCCAACAAGAATGAAGAAATGGTGACATTAATGAGACCTTCTATACAGTACTGGAGAGACATAGACTAATGTGATAAAGAAAGACGCGTGTAACTCTAGTGATAGCACACCATGCTGTATCAACAATAAAAGGGCTTATACCTTTAGAATGGCTGAATGGATTTGGATATACAAAATACCAGAATGCTCAGGGTGACAGTGCCTATCAAATGATGGATGTCATTGGGTTTTCCAGGCCTGGTTGTAAGTCCCCTTTCAGTACTGGCTAGATCAGTAAAATTTAGGTACTTTAGTCCTTTTTCCCAATCATGTCCCAAAGATGTTTTATTGGCGTGACACAGGTATTGATGATGCTGTAGGGCAAGACCTTTGAATTGACCTGTGTACAGTTCAATAAGACATCAGAATACAGTATAATATAGATTGCTAAGGATACCAATGGAAATGCAGTCAAAATTTAGGAAATAACATACTCGTATCTTATGGTGCCTTCTGTACTTTAATTTAGGTCCAAATAGGTTTATGTAGACAAAGACTAATATCAACCCCGTAGACCCCGTTTCCTTCTTAGATAGTAAACTCAGAGAATGGACTTCTCCATCTATAAAGAGATACAGGAAAACCCCTCAAATGGGGTTTCTGAAAATGTACTTTTGATGACCTATCCTTAGGATAAGTCATCAATTGCAGATTGGTGGAGATCTGGCTACCGATCAAAGGATTGCCGGGTTCTCCAAGGGCCATAAATGGGCACAGCTCAATACACAGTATACTGGTTGGAAGCAAAGCGCCATACACTGTATGGTGGCTGTGCATGGTTACTCTAGCTGTATCCCATTCACTTGAATGAAACTTTGCTGCAGTAACCAGTCACAGTGTACAGACCTGGTTCCGGTATGCCAAAGGCCCTTCAATCAGCTGAGTATGCTGGGAGTCAGTCCCCCACCACTGATCTGCTCTTGATGGTCTATCCTAAGGATAGTTCATCAGTAGTAAGATCCCAGAAAACCCCTTTAATTCTGGTGACCCAATAGTGCTCTCGGAGTATCTTAAAAATGCTCTTATATGGCTCTGTCCTGGTAAATCTGGAATAGAATGAACCATTACAAATCCTAACATATCCTAGAACCAGCCTGTATGTTTTCAGCCATCTCGGACAGCACGTCTTCAGCTTCAGAGTGGGGATCTATTTCCCTGGTATAAAGTTCTGCACGGCATACATTTGTGGCTATAAAGCATACATTTCCCCTCTGTTCTTCATCCGTTCCTCCCCTAACTGTAATGATATATAAAGATCTTCCCCGATAATTACCATCTATCATGCTAGAAGTTATTTCAGTCTGCTGTGATATATTTCCACAGATACTTTTCTTATAAGACTTTTTTTTTTAATCTTTTTGAAGCTTGTTTTATTCCTTCATATAAAAACTTCCAGAAGAGAATTACAAGATTCATAAGCTTAAGGAAGCAAAGAGATAAAAGAAATAACTAAGCAAAAACATGCATGGTGTATACCTATTGGGTTTCAAAATGACCCAGGGAAATTTGTAGACTTTAAAGGGGTTGTCCAGGCAAAAATGGGCAACCCCTTTAAAGTTTAAATAAGCTGGGGGCAGTGAAAAAAAAAAAAAAAGTGCATACTCACCTGTCCCCATTGCTCCGGTGTCCTCCTACCACTCCCAGTTCATCTGCTCTGGCAGGCCTCTTCTGGTGTTGTGCTGAACCCGCTGATTGGACTCAGTGGTCACATGACCGCTGAGGCCAATCAGCGAAGGGCCTGAATGTCACTAGCTGTGATATCATGGGTCCTCTTCCTGAGACCACTGATTGGCCTCTACAGTCACTTGACCACTGAGGCAATCAGCGGCTTAAGCACAACGCCGGAAGAGACCCGCTCACACAGAAGAACTGGGAGGTGCCGGAGGACACCAGAGCAACGGGGACAGGTGAGTATGCATTTTTTTCCCCATCTTATTTAAACTTTAAAACGGTTGTCCATTTTTGTCTGGACAACCCCTTTAAGCCCTTTAGCCTTTCCAATGAGACTTAAAGGGGTTATCCAGCTCTTTAAAATTGATGTCCTATTTATACAATACGACATTAATTTTCGATCGGTGAAGGTTCGACCACCAGGACCACCGCAGATGAGCTGTTTCCACATGCCAGTGTGCACTGCAGTGCTCACTAGTTGCATTTTTAATAGTGACTGCAGAAGTACTGCAGCGGTTGTCCTGTGCACTTGAATTACATAACCCCCTTCCTGTCAGCTGATCTACAGGGGTCCCAGCAGTCGGACCCCCACCCATTTAACATTGAGCTCTATGAGCAGAGTTGGATCCTGGTGTCAGCTCTCAGATAACAGTTGTATTTAGTCCAGCCATGATGCAGACATGACTACGTGACCAAAATATTGACCCCATGACTGGCAGGAATTAACCCTTTTTTGCGTCAGAAACTAAGGCCTCATTTATCAAAATGTGACAGGAAAATAGTCCTTGGCAATCGATCACAATGCAGATCCTGTAAACTTTTATGGATAAATGAGAGCAGCCTTAGGTGAAAATTGTAATGGCCCTCCATCCCCAAAGAAGATAGAAAATTAGACTTGACTACCACTGCGCATGCACGCCATTCAGCACTGAAGCTGCCTGAATGCGAAATGTCCCTGAGCCCCCGATATATACGCAATGATTGAAAGAAACCGGGACATAGCCTCAGTGCTCAGCTTAAAGGGGTTGTCCAGGAATTGGACAAACTCCGAAGGGGCCTTGGCAAGTGTAACATAAAATAGAAACATACTCAACTGTATCTGCCGCCAAAGCCTGTTCGGTCATATGTGAGTGACATTACTTGTCCCTCTCCAGCTATCATTAAGGCCACTGATTGGCCTCAGTGGTCACATGCAGTGCAGTGCTTCTGGGGAATGAGGCAAGGTGTGTGACTGAAAAGGCAGTGGCGGCAGACATCAGAGCGCCAGGGACAGGTGAGTATACCTCTTTAAGCTAAGCACTAAGGATGGGTGTATGTTCCCAGCTTCTTTCAATCACTGTGTATGTGGTGGGGGCTCAGGAACATATATCATTCAGGAGGGTTTAGTGCTGAGTGGTACGCATGTGTAGTGGTAGTCAAGCGTAATTTATGTTACACTTGCCCCAGCCCCTTCAGAGTTTGTCCAATTCCTGGAATACCTCTTTAAGAATTATGTCACCTCTCCTAGGTTCCAGTGCCGGCGTTCTGGCCTCTTCTGGTCAAAGACTGCTGAGGTCCAAACACAGGCCTCAGCAATCTCTGACATCATTCATGACATCTGTGAGACCAGAAGAGGCCCGAAAACCAGCCCTGGAGCCCAGTAATGGTAAGTAACACTGTTTTTATGTTCAATTACCTCTCCTGGGCCTCTACTCATTATACTCTGGGGTCCGAAGAGACGTTTTTGGTCTGAACGAAACAGCTGGGCAAACCTCACGAGATGAATCTCACGAGGTTCGCACTGCAAATTCTGTCAGTGCCAATCCATTAGCGATTCCGCAATCTGCCGCCTGAGGCGAGATACTCATCTTGCCTCATGATAGATGTGGCCCAAAATGGGAGTTGTGCTGAGATTGTCTGAGCTGGGCTTTCTACTCCTTGGTCCTGTCTGTTACATGCATGTGCACTAACCCTATGCTCTTAAAGGGCCATGGTGTGCCCTTTCACCTGTCCTTTAGCCAATGCCCAGCAGCCAAAGTTTTTTAAGAACCCTTCCCCCAGTTTTCCAGTGACTGAGCAATGTGGTTGACTTGGTATCTGGAGCAGCAGAGATGTTCTCTTGTTCTTCTGGCTTGGACCCATCTTATATTTTGACCTCTTCTGCATGTCTGCTACTTGTTCCCACCCACCAGCTGTCCACTGTTGATATCTGAATACTGCCCTGTTTACTCTTGAACACTTACACTGCCAGCCCTGACATCTACCCATCTGACTACAATTTCTGCCTGTCAACTCTGGTTCAGTGACCAATCCTGGGGCCAATGTGACTGGGGGATTCCCTGCAGCAAAGTCCATATTCCTGTACAGGGCTTTAAAGGGTGAATGCCAGGGAATCCCTATAGACTCCGCTCCTGTATTTAACCTCAAACCAAATCTGTTGCAACCTAGATGTATTCTGGTAAACCTTGTGACACACTGAACATTTGCTACCCTCATGTGAAATAAGAGGAGACCACATCAGATGTAAAGTGGCTTTGCGTCATTGCTCACGTCATATCCTTGTATGGATTATTGTTTGCTTTCAGAACTGATACTATGGAAACCAGGATCATGGTTTCTGCTTAGACTGCGAGCTCTGTGGCCGAACGATCCACTTACATACCAATTTGCTGTTACTGACAGCTCCATTATATAAATAGGATAAATTATGAACCATTTTCCATTCTGACGTGGAACAGATGTGGAATGTACATGGCCTTTAAAGAAAAACCCTACTAATGTGTTTGACTCCCCCTGCTCCCTCTCACCCACCTGGCTGACAGGCAGCCCCTGATGGTTTCACTGAGGGATTTGGGGGGTCTTTGAACCCAGAGATTAAGGTAATCCGTCTCCGCAGACTACAACTGACCCTGGCTGGCTTGTATTCCTTGCTTCCCAGAAGTGTCTGGCGTTATGTTTTTTCCCACTGATGCAGGTGGGGGCCTGGGAGGAAGTAGAGGATTCCAGGCTGCTGCTTGTATAGTCCTTGGAACCTGACCCAAAAGCAGCCCTCCCTAACACCAACCCCCTGGGAAGCTGGGAGAAGGCGAGCAAGACTGGGTGGTCAAAGTGCAGAGCTGGGGCAGCTATTACCAAGCACTAGGGGAACATGTGCAAGGAGCTGTCACTGGTCTGGGAATGTGAGATGTTTCTGCTGTTTGTAGACGGAGATGATGGGAGGGCCTGGAACAGGCAGTAACAGGGGAAAGGATCTGGAAGCTTCTCAAACCACGTTATCAAAGCAGCTGTGGTACTAATACATGGGGCTGATTCATCCATACACATCTTCCTTCATAATCTGGAGATCTAACTGGAGACGACCCCTTCATTCCTTATGTCCAGACTTCGTAATTGCTTTTCCAGTATTTTACCGTAGATTCAGCTACTTTTCACAAATGCAGTTTTTTTAGTGATATCCTAAAGGGAACCTATGACCAAGACTGACCCAACTGGAAAAAGTTAAACAAGTCGGGCAATTGCACCACTAAACAACACCCTGCGACCTCATTTCTTTTCACAGCACACTACCTGTCTCATTTGCGGGTGTCCATGGCTGATCCGCTTTTCACGTCTTTTTTGTTTCACTTCTTAGATTTTCTATGTCTCTGGGTCAGTGAAAAATAAGTCCGTTTTTCTCCCTGACCCATAGACTTTCATTGGTGTGATGCATCAGCATCCGTGAAAAAATGGACGCTTCCATTGTTTATTGGAAGACCTACTGTCCTCAAAAAACAATGATGTCTATATAAACACATTCAAATGAAAGGGTATGTATGACGTCCATGAAAAATGCAGACATCACACGTACACGATAAACAGACATGTGAATAAGGCACCAATATGAGATGAAACAAATGGAAACCATATATGCTAGTGCTCAGTGTCAGACTAGGATACCTTGGGTCCGCCACAAGTGATTATTTTGAGACCCCTTCCTCCATCTATATATCCTCTTTTTTATTACATAGTAATCTTTGTTGTTCTCCTTATACATATCATCAATAAGGTCTAAGAAGATATCTATGAATCATAAGAAATAAACCCTAGCGGCAAGTCATTGGTCCCAATGTTACCTCTAAATGAGGTTGTCTTCTGTTGGATCTTTGGATGTTCTAGTAGTCTGGTGGGCCAGTCAGACCCTGCTTGTGAGATTTCTTGTCCCTTGATGAACCCTTTAAGAGACCCATTGTGATTTTCTGCCTCTTAAACTTAATAGAAACTTCCTGCTTCTAATGGTTTTAAGAAGTGCTGACATGTGTCATCTCAGTTTGTCATCTCAGGCTGACCAAGAGGGTTCACTGAGGGGCAGAGACACATTAGCATTTATAGCGCAGCTTATGTCGCCCCCTATTGGCAATTTTTTAAAATTTAGTAAGTGAGCTGCTCCCAGTAGTTCAGCATTATTGTGTCATCTTCAGATACACTCACCTATAATGAGTTGTAGTAAAATTGTCAGGCCGACGTCTCCACCCCACTTTGCCCACTTTTATAAAAATCAGCATATGGGGCATAGAAGGAACTGTGTAGAGCAAGAAAGAGCAGTGCTTTAAAGATGCACTACATTTATAGATATATTTATGTAGTTTCAGGGCTTCCTATTATACTGGCACCTGCACATACCCTTACGCTAGGTTCACACTAGAGTCGCCTTTCAATCGAAACACTGTAGTAATGGTTACACATGAAGCCCATGACTATAATGGGTTCCATCAAGTGTCCACTGAAACCGTCAGAGGAAAAAGTCCTCCGTGCATCCGTTCAAGGCAGACTTTGCAACAAACTCTCCAACGCAGATGTATACATAGCTTTACAGATGCCCCTATAGTATATATAGGAGCCAACACCAATGACAGGTTCTCTTTTACCCCACTAATATACAAATACACCAATGTTTTAATTGTAATTTTATTAGCATACAAATTAATTTTCTACTTTTTACGACCAGAATTTTTCCTAATGAGGATCAAAAGATTATATATACTGCACTAGAAACTACTGTAGTATCAGCCACTAATGGGTAGACAGGGTCGGGAGCAGTTATGTGGATGCCATTGTTGTATAAAATCATTATTTATATTCTTAAAGTATTTAAAATGACAAAACAATCTTATTTTTATTTTTCACTTAAAATAATTTATTATACAAAAAATATAGTTAAAAATAATCAGTAGACAATCTCCATACATAACATAGCAAATGGTGCCCTCTAGTGTTCAGACAAAAACTAAACAGTATTTGCTGGAACTGCTGTCTCTTATGAAGAGGAAAAGGGATTGTTCTTAACTTGTGGTGTTGGTTGTGATATTATAGGTTTCACATATGGAGGTTTTAACTCTTTTTTCAATACATTTGATTTTTCTCTTTTCTGTCCCAACTTTGAAGACATCATTCAGACTTCTGCTGACTTTTAAAACTGTTTTTTTTTATTTTGCTTACTTATATAGCGCCATCATATTCTGCAGCACTTTACAGACATTGACAGTCACTGTCCCATATAGGGCTCACAATCTACATTCCCTATGAGTAGGTCTTTGTAGTGTGGGAGGAAACCAGAGTACCTGGAGGAAACCCCCACAAACACGGGGAGAAAATACAAACTCCTTGTAGAGGTTGTCCTTGGCTGGAAGAACCTAGGACTCCTAAGGCTGCAGTGCTATCCACTGAGCCAGTGTACTGCTCTTCTTAGATAAGATGTTTGGACTGAATATCCAAGATATTTTCTTCAACAGGATGATGTTAGTGACTAAAAGTCACTAGCACAATCCTGGCAGAAGTCATGGTGATGGATTTGGAGGTATTTTTTAGGCTACAATGTCCATCTAGTGGTGTTACGGTGATAAGGATAGTGTAAAGCTGGCCATACACCTTTATCTGTTGATCCCAGAAAGTCTCTTCCAACCTCTTTCCCTATACACATGCATGCTTGGCTCAGTGAAGCAGGCATATTTTCTGAATATTGAGAGGGGAGTTTGCTGCTTTCAGACATCGCTGTCTTTTCTCCCTGCGAAAAGAAGAAGGCATACTTATAATCCAGCAACCTGATTCTTCTTTCTCTCGATATTGATATGTTCATCAGTTACATGACCGGTTTGCAGTTCAAACCCATTGTAGTGAATGGGCTGAGCTGCAATTCCAAGCACAGCCACTATACAAATGTATGGCGCTATCCTGTGGATATTGAGTAATTTGAAATATCTAGAGTACTATGCTGAAACCCGCCATAGGGTATGGGACAGGTACACCATCTACTCACCTAGGTTATTCTGGAACTGGAGCTATACAGAATCACCAGGAAAGGTAAGTCTTATTCTAAATACTTTTTAACCCATCTACAATTAATATGGCCTACATAGGCACCATAATGTTGGCAGTCAGGGTACTGGACAGAGTGAAGAAATCAGGTGATACCTTTTAGAGGCTAAATGAGTATATTTGATAGTGAGCTTTCGAGAGTACTAGCTCTCTTCTTCAGACATGTTGAAGAGAGCTAGCACTCTCGAAAGCTTACTATCAAATATACTCATTTAGCCTCTAAAAGGTATCACCTGATTTCTTCACTCTTCCACTACTTTCAATGGCTAACACGGTACAACATTATACAACAGGGTACTGGACAGTCAGGGTAGTGGACAGTTATTCCTATGTGGCAGCTAGGCATGCAGCTCAATGGTGACACTATTAAGGGGAATTTATTCATACAAACAATTGACACCTTAGTAAAAAAAACAAAAAAAACAAAAAAAAAAAAACAATTGTAGATCCCATCTCGCATACTCAGAATAATTGTCTGTCCATAAAAAGAAAGGTTATGTACACTACCCGCATACACAAGCGCCAGGCTTGTATAGCAGGATGATGTGAAGACACCCCGCAGACATATCCACTTTTCACCTCTAGTAACAGAACCCAGGTATGGCCGTCTCCATATTATGTCATGGTCAGAGCATGCAGCCTGGTCTGTCTCAGTCTGGCTAAGTGTCCACATTGCACACAAGAATGTGAGTATTCCCTGCATGGCCTTATTAGCACCTCCAGAGAGTGACCTGTGCCTGAAGGGTTCTCTCCTTTCATGTGACGGGGTTAATGGTTCCCAGATGTAATTTGACAGACCACACAAAGTCCATCATTCAGCACTATGCATACATTAACATTAGACAGAGCACATGCCTGTGCACCTCTCTACATCATGGATACCAATGGCAAACTGTTAGAATGGAGAGGAATGTGCAGAAATTGCTGGGAGAGTATGCCTGGAGATACCTGAATACCTTTACCATTGCACAGGTGAACACTGTATACTGTATATATAGGGACATGGAACATTAATGTCTCCTCTCGACAACCACTTTTCTATCAGAGGGGGTCCCTGATCCCCTTCTATGATTCTGAGCATTGACAAGGCCAGTGCACCCATGTATATTCATGAGAATGGCCACATGTAATACTTCATCTCTTCTGTTTTGGCAGCTGCAAGGGAAATGAGCATTGGACTGTAACGTCCCCAGGTGAACAGCTGATCGCTGTATGGGCTCCTGTTTTAAAGGGGTTGTCTGTTATGAAACAAGTGCATGTCCACTTTTATTGGTTGTAGAATGAGCTACTGTATATTCCTTGCAGACATGGGTCATATCATGAGTAATAGTCTATTTGTGTAAGAGACAATAGACAAAATTTCTTAAAGGGGTTTTCAAGGGTAAAAATATTGATGCCATAGCCTAATGACAGGTCATCAGTTTCAGATTGGGGGGGGGGGGCAGCACTCAGGACCTCAACGATCAGCTGTTCTGAGCAGCTGAAACACAGAGAATGGAGCAGGAAGCAGACAGCTCTGTTCTCTGTGTAGTGGCCAGACCAGGTTACTGCAGCTTAAAAGGTTTATCCGGTTTGTAAGACTGATGACCTAACATCAATATTAGATCTACGGGGAAATCTGACACCCATGATCCCCGCAGATCACTGGTACTAAGACCGCGCTGCTCATTTGCCATACAAATTGCAGCCGTGAGTGTAGGTATTGCAGTGCTGCCCCATAGACTTCAGATCATGGTGCTGGTGATCTGCGGGGGTCCCTGCAGATCTAATATTGATGGGACCATCAATCTTAGAAATTGGATAACCCCTTTACTCCCTATTCAACTAAATGGCAGGAGCCAGTACCGCCCATGCACTGACTGTGGAACAATTGGCCAGATATCAGTAAGAGAGCATTGACACAGGCTCCAAATGAGGAGGCATGCTGAGCAGCACTGGGTGGAAATTTTGGACTGGGTGTCGGTAGGAACATGTCCCAGGAGCACTTGCAATTGCATGTGAAATAAAAGTGAATTCTCTCTATATTGACTAAGCACTTTTAGACACTGAAAACATGTTCTCTACGCCACTATTTACAGCCCCTACAACACCATATCAGTGGAGGATTTCTGTAGCTTATAGACTTCCACTGAAATGAATCTGTCACTATTACTTTTACCCACAGACTGCTGCAATGGCCGGACATTGTAGATACTGTGGCCCAGATCTGACTCATGGAGGTCACCTGGATATTATGTGGTTATGCTTTTTACTTTCAGACGTCTTGACACCTCAATATGGCCATCACAATAGCAGGTGTTACACATTACACATACACAATTGAGAAACAATGCTCCGAGTCTGCTCAGGGTGTGTGAGGATGAAGTGTGTGGTTTGCGATGTGCGGGACATGAGGAAGGTACAATCCGGTGATTCTGGCTGGTATAATCTGCTGTGATCATTGACGTATGTAATTCACTTCACTGATCATGACAAGTCTTCTGTATTGTTAGAACAGGCGTCTCCACATTAGAGTTTTATGCACAAAATATAAGGTGGAGGAACCTGATCAGGAGATTCTCCAGTGTGCTGAAAAGCAAGGAAGAGCGAAAGAGATATCAAACAAAATGTGTCCCCCAAGGCTGGCCTTAGGTTGGATTGTACCCAGTGCAATACTTTCAGGGGCACTGCTTAAAGGCTCATGGGCCCTGGTGCAAAAGTTCAGCTTGGCCTTCCGACCCTTCTCTTCAAGGCTGCCGTCATTGCCCATCAGTAACTTTCAGCTGCATCACTGGGTCTCTTAGGTGCCCCTTCGATGCAGCACTCCACTAGATTCTCCAGGGCAATGCTGGCCTACTTCCAGCCTCAAACAACCAGAGTACTGCCTATCTGGGATGAATCCCATTGCTTAGCAGTGGCAATGCTAACACCAAAAGGGGGTAGCCTGTGACTGGCATGAATTGCCACGAGCTAGTTAGAACTCCAGCTCTATGCTTCTGCCTTGTATCTTCAACTACACAAACTAGACCAACTTATCTGGCTCAGGGAATGACCCTAAATCATTGCCTAAGTTTAACCCACCTTCCTAAATATTCTAGGGGATGGCTTACCTACAAACATGCTGCAATGTACTGCAATGCAAAAACACATTTCCATCTTAGAGGCACAGTATTAAATGGCAGAAAAGTGCAAATGTGTAGAAAACACCATCAAATCATTCTAAAAGCAAGATATATATATTACATATACAGTATATTAACAGATTCTCCACAGTAATGTTCCTGTAGGACACTACATTATTCCTGTGATATCATAAAGTGTGCATTATTTGTATACTGTGACATCACTGTGTATATTATCCCTGTACTGTGACATCACTGTGTATATTATCCCTGTACTGTGACATCATTGTGTATATTATCCCTGTACTGTGACATCATTGTGTGCATTATCCCTGTACTGTGACATCACTGTGTATATTATCCCTGTACTGTGACATCATTGTGTATATTATCCCTGTACTGTGACATCATTGTGTGCATTATCCCTGTACTGTGACATCATTGTGTATATTATCCCTGTACTGTGACATTATTGTGTGCATTATCCCTGTATTATGACATCACTGTGTGTATTATTCCTGTACTATGACATCACTGTGTGCGTTATCACTGTACTGTGACATCACTGTATGTACTATCGCTGTACTGTGACATCATTGTGTATATTATCCCTGTACTGTGACATCACTGTGTATATTATCACTGTACTATGACATCTCTGTGTATATTATCCCTGTACTGTGACATCATTGTGTATATTATCCCTGTACTGTGACATCACTGTGTATATTATCACTGTACTATGACATCACTGTGTATATTATCCCTGTACTGTGACATCATTGTGTGCATTATCCCTGTACTGTGAAATCATTGTGTATATTATCCCTGTACTGTGACATCATTGTGTGCATTATCCCTGTATTATGACATCACTGTGTGTATTATTCCTGTACTATGACATCACTGTGTGCGTTATCACTGTACTGTGACATCACTGTATGTATTATCGCTGTACTGTGACATCATTGTGTATATTATTCCTGTACTGTGACATCACTGTATATATTATCCCTGTACTGTGACATCACTGTGTGTATTATCCCTGTACTGTGACATCATTGTGTGCATTATCCCTGTACTGTGACATCATTGTGTATATTATCCCTGTACTGTGACATCATTGTGTGCATTATCCCTGTATTATGACATCACTGTGTGTATTATTCCTGTACTGTGACATCACTGTATATATTATCCCTGTACTGTGACATCACTGTGTATATTATCTCTGTACTGTGACATCACTGTGTATATTATATCTGTACTGTGACATCACTGTGTGTATTATCCATGTACTGTGACATCACTGTGTATATTATCCCTGTACTGTGACATCACTGTATATATTATCCCTGTACTGTGACATCATTGTGTATATTATCCCTGTACTGTGACATCACTGTGTGTATTATCCCTGTACTGTGACATCACTGTGTATATTATTCTTGTGCATTGGAGAAGCCAAAATAACTCACTTTCATGTCACCCACACTAGGTATCTCCAACTATAGCTGACAAAGTTATCGCTCATGCAAAAAATATAAAAAAAATTTAAAAAGTAGCTTGCCCTAAAATTGCAGCAAACTCTAAATGTAAGGTAAACTCAATGTAATGTGGGTGCAGTGTTGTGGTTGCACCTAGGCCCTTGAGCCTAAGTGGCCCCAAAAGTCCCTGAACTACATATAAGACCAAGACTATAAATAATGGATTGTCATAGTTGAGGGCTCAGGAACATCTCGCACTGACAATGTATCATTCACTGTATTGTCTCATGTGCTACATAAATTCAAAATTCAGCAGAATAATAAGTATAAATCTGAGATGTTCATTCCCCTAAACCTAGAGATATGGGGGAAATTTACTATTCCCTCTATGCCAGAAAACACCCAAAAGATGGACCACTACCTCATTCTACCCCCTGCATGCCTCTGGAGTGGGGTGGAGACCAAGGCAGGCAAATTTACTATAACTCATGTCAGAAAAGTGGCGTGACTTATACATGAAATCTGCACCATTTCCTAACTGACGTAGAATCAGTAACATGCTGGAGCCTCTTAATAATTCAGATGCATTTCGTGCCAGCAGGGAAATTGATTAAGACTGGCATAACAAATGCCAGTCTTAATAAATAATGGAAAGAATTACACCTGTTCTGTGTTTTCAACCAACTCCTGCTATTGGCTTACAAATACTGATACAAAACACTGATGTGTGAATAAGGCCTGGACCACAGGGTTCAGTTTACGACCTAGAAAATGAATGCTAAATAATTGAAGCAGTGTATTTCCTACTTCCGACAGCAGATGGCAGCGCATGACCATATACTTGCTTTGGACCTCTTTCACACTAGACCATTCCCTGAATTAGCAGGGACAAAAAAAATAAAAGTTAACATATAAAAATGTCCACCTTTAATGAGTTTTTCCATTTTTTTGTTAATGTTATGGGTCCCGACCATTGTGTAAATATAGAGTCCACTTGCTTGATATCCCAGGGAGAAGGTAGCAGAGGTAAAATTATTTTATACAGAGAGCAGGGCATATAGATTGTGAAGGTGTCATGATCCAGAGGAAGCAGCCAGAAGAAAACGCACCATCGCTGCATCAGATTTGTGAGATATTTAATATATGGAAGGGCTAATGTAACAGTGAATAATCCCGAGTCTTCTGCCTATGGACGGAGTTCCACTTTAAGCAATCAAACTAATTTTATACGATTAGTTCCACGTAGAATAAATGAATACGATATCCCTTACACCGCGGAATGATTGAAAGTTGTTCTAAAGCTCATATTGTGCTTGGTAATGGGTCTTTAAATTTGTAGCCCACCCCTTGACAGCCCCTTCAGATAGCTTGTGAGCTCCTTGTGTGAGCACTGTCCATGCTCACTATTTATAGACATACATTCACGGAGTGTTTGGGTCCCATGCTTCGCAGCAGGAGCGAGGCCCTATTTTCAGCACCTGAATAGACATGACTGGCATAACAGGTAACCCTGTGTGCCCAGCTGCACGTAGCCCACTGGGCGACTAAAGACGCTTCCAGAGGGTTCCGGCTTCCCTCATGTGGACAACTACTAGGTAAGAAGCCGCTGTGCTTATGTAATATTAGAACATGTTTTTAGATGTCTAAGTTGACATTGGAGCCGGTGGAAGACTTATTGCGTCTCTATGGCGAGGACGTATAGATTTAGGACATTTTCATGCTGCGTACTAAATTTCCACATATCTACCATATTCTCTCTACACTAAAGGTTTTATATTCCTTGATGCCTGTGGTTGTACCTATGACCTTAGAGATGAAAATATAGTCTTAAAGGGTAAATCCTAATTATTTTTCGGAGTCCATTAACTTTGAACCCTACAAATCCTAGTGGTGCTCTGTCTCAATAGATGTGTGCACTCTATAGAGCAATACAAATCCTTTGGGTTTGACAGGGGTGTAGATCATGGAGTCTGACTACTGTTTTCTTGTTGTCAGAAGATAAGTTTAGGTGGAGTTCCCCTTTAAGCGCATGCATTGTATGGTAAATAGATGAGGAGTCAAACAACTAGCCAGGAATATATTTGATAGGAAAGTCATATATCTGTCTAAATTCTGCCATCTATTAGTTGTGACATATACTACACAGATCACTCGTATAGGAATGTCACTGTACAGATCTTGTAAGAAGCCTACGGTGTCCTTCCAAAGTCATTCAGACTTTTCTTCCATTCCTTTAGAGACAACTAATATTGACTATGGATTGAACTACAGGGAGATTTCAATAAGTAAGATCTTTCCCAATACTCTAGAAGAATTGTAGTCTATGGCAAGCCCATTCCACATTGCAGAACGTCCCTGCAGATCCTCCATATACTGCAATTATGTTCCTAGTAAAAAGGTTGTCATGGAGTGTAGCTGAGGGCAAAAACTGCCTGCAAAATAGTATTAAGTATCTGCATTGTAGGGGCTGCTTCTTTTGATGACAACCTCCAGATGACCTTGCACTTGCCTAGACAGAAGGCGTCTTCTCGGGTTCATTTATGAGACATGACATAATGTATGTGAAATGACACACATGAGAAGGCTGCATTGTTATACAGGTGTTACGGCCATGTGTGTGGCACTTGGGTGCACACATTACTTGTATTATTAGCAGTACTGCACATTGCTAGAGAAGCTTCACTGCTATTATGACAAATATAATAATATATAGTGGAGATACATGTGTATATATAGTGCTCTGTCATGTCTACAGTATAGGGTCCATATATACAGTCATATGAAAAAGTTTGGGCACCCCTATTAATCTTAATCATTTTTAGTTCTAAATATTTGGGTGTTTGCAACAGCCATTTCAATTTGATATATCTAATAACTGATGGACACAGTAATATTTCAGGATTGAAATGAGGTTTATTGTACTAACAGAAAATGTGCAATATGCATTAAACCAAAATTTGACCGGTGCAAAAATTTGGGTACCCTTATCATTTTATTGATTTGAATACTCCTAACTACTTTTTACTGACTTACTGAAGCACAAAATTGGTTTTGTAACCTCACTGAGCTTTGAACTTCATAGCCAGGTTTATCCAATCATGAGAAAAGGTATTTAAGGTGGCCAATTGCAAGTTGTTCTCCTATTTGAATCTCCTCTGAAGAGTGGCATCATGGGCTCCTCAAAACAACTCTCAAATGATCTGAAAACAAAGATTGTTCAACATAGTTGTTCAGGGGAAGGATACAAAAAGTTGTCTCAGAGATTTAACCTGTCAGTTTCCACTGTGAGGAACACAGTAAGGAAATGGAAGACCACAGGGACAGTTCTTGTTAAGCCCAGAAGTGGCAGGCCAAGAAAAATATCAGAAAGGCAGAGAAGAAGAATGGTGAGAACAGTCAAGGACAATCCACAGACCACCTCCAAAGAGCTGCAGCATCATCTTGCTGCAGATGGTGTCACTGTGCATCGGTCAACAATACAGCACACTTTGCACAAGGAGAAGCTGTATGGGAGAGTGATGCGAAAGAAGCCGTTTCTGAAAGCACGCCACAAACAGAGTCGCCTGAGGTATGCAAAAGCACATTTGGACAAGCCAGCTTCATTTTGGAAGAAGGTCCTGTGGACTGATGAAACAAAGATTGAGTTGTTTGGTCATACAAAAAGGCGTTATGCATGGCGTCAAAAAAACACAGCATTCCAAGAAAAACACTTGCTACCCACTGTAAAATTTGGTGGAGGTTCCATCATGCTTTGGGGCTGTGTGGCCAATGCCGGCACCGGGAATCTTGTTAAAGTTGAGGGTCGCATGGATTCAACTCAGTATCAGCAGATTCTTGAGAATAATGTACAAGAATCAGTGACGAATTTGAAGTTACGCCGGGGATGGATATTTCAGCAAGACAATGATCCAAAACACAGCTCCAAATCTACTCAGGCATTCATGCAGAGGAACAATTACAATGTTCTGGAATGGCCATCCCAGTCCCCAGACCTGAATATCATTGAACATCTGTGGGATAATTTGAAGCGGGCTGTCCATGCTCGGCGACCATCAAACTTAACTGAACTGGAATTGTTTTGTAAAGAGGAATAGTCAAAAATACCTTCATCCAGGATCCAGGAACTGATTAAAAGCTACAGGAAGCGACTAGAGGCTGTTATTTTTGCAAAAGGAGGATCTACTAAATATTAATGTCACTTTTCTGTTGAGGTGCCCATACTTTTGCACCGGTCAAAGTTTGGTTTAATGCATATTGCACATTTTCTGTTAGTACAATAAACCTCATTTCAATCCTGAAATATTACTGTGTCCATCAGTTATTAGATATATCAAATTGAAATGGCTGTTGTAAACACCCAAATATTTAGAACTAAAAATGATTAAGATTAATAGGGGTGCCCAAAGTTTTTCATATGACTGTATATATATATAAAGTGCCATAGGATATCAGATAAATAGTAGCACAGACTACCCAGATAAATAGTGGCACAGAGTACCCAGATAAATAGTGGCATAGACTACCCAGATAAATAGTGGCAAAGTGTACCTAGATAAATAGTGGCAAAGTGTACTCAGATAAATAGTGGCAAAGAGTACCCAGATAAATAGTGGCACAGACTACCCAGATAAATAGTGGCATAGACTACCCAAATAAATAGTGGCACAGGGTACCCAGATAAATAGTGGTATAGACTACCCAGATAAATAGTGGCAAAGTGTACCCAGATAAATAGTGGCACAGGGTACAAAGATAAATAGTAGCACAGAGTACCCAGATAAATAGTGGCATAAATTACCCAGATAAATAGTGGCACAGACTACCCAGATAAATAGTGGCAAAGTGTACCCAGATAAATAGTGGCTCAGGGTACCCAGATAAATAGTAGCACATACTACCCAGATAAATAGTGGCAAAGTGTACCCAGATAAATAGTGGTACATGGTACCCAGATAAATAGTGGCACAGACTACCCAGATAAATAGTGGCACAGGGTACCCAGATAAACAGTGGCACAGAGTACCCAGATAAATAGTGGCATAGACTACCCAGATAAATAGTGTAACAGGGTACCCAGATAAACAGTGGCACAGAGTACCCAGATAAATAGTGGCAAAGTGTACCCAGATAAATAGTGGCACATGGTACCCAGATAAATAGTGGCACAGGGTACCCAGATAAACAGTGGCACAGAGTACCCAGATAAATAGTGGCATAGACTACCCAGATAAATAGTGTAACAGGGTACCCAGATAAGTAGTGGCACAGAGTACCCAGATAAATAGTGACACAGAGTATTCAGATAAATAGTGGCACAGACTACCCAGATAAATAGTGGCACAGACTACCCAGATAAATAGTGGCACAGAGTACCCAGATAAATAGTGGCACAAAGTACCCAGATAAATAGTGGCACAGAGTATCCAGATAAATAGTGGCACAGAGTATTCAGATAAATAGTGCCATAGACTACCCAGATAAATAGTGGCAAAGTGTACCCAGATAAATAGTGACACAGAGTATTCAGATAAATAGTGGCACAGAGTACCCAGATAAATAGTGGCACAGAGTACTCAGATAAATAGTGGCACAGAGTATTCAGATAAATAGTGGCACAAAGTATCCAGATAAGTAGTGGCACAGAGTATCCAGATAAGTAGTGACACAGAGTATTCAGATAAATAGTGGCACAGAGTACCCAGATAAGTAGTGACACAGAGTATCCAGATAAATAGTGTCACAGGGTACCCAGATAAGTAGTGGCACAGAGTATCCAGATAAATAGTGGCACAGAGTATATAGAGATAAATATTGGCACAGGGTACTCAGATAAATAGTGGCACAGAGTACCCAGATAAATAGTGGCACAGTCTACCCAGATAAATAGTGGCACAGAGTACCCAGATAAATAGTGGCACAGAGTATCCAGATAAATAGTGGCACAGAGTATTCAGATAAATAGTGCCATAGACTACCCAGATAAATAGTGGCAAAGTGTACCCAGATAAATAGTGGCACAGGGTACCCAGATAAATAGTGGCACAGACTACCCAGATAAATAGTGGCAAAGTGTACCCAGATAAATAGTGACACAGAGTATTCAGATAAATAGTGGCACAGAGTACCCAGATAAATAATGGCACAGAGAACTCAGATAAATAGTGGCACAGAGTACCCAGACAAATAGTGGCACAGAGTACCCAGATAAGTAGTGACACAGAGTATTCAGATAAATAGTGGCACAGGGTACTCAGATAAGTAGTGGCACAAAGTATCCAGATAAGTAGTGGCACAGAGTATCCAGATAAGTAGTGACACAGAGTATTCAGATAAATACACAGACCCAGAAAAAAAAAAAACAGTAGGGCACAGAGTACCCAGAAAAAGGGCACAGAGTACCAGAAAATAGGGCACAGAGAACAGAGATAAATAGGGCACAGGGTACTCAGATAAATAGTGCCACCCAAAAAAAGGCACAGAGTACCCAGATAAGTAGTGACACAGAGTATCCAGATAAATAGTGTCACAGGGTACCCAGATAAGTAGTGGCACAGTAGTATCCAGATAAATAGTGGCACAGAGTATATAGAGATAAATATTGGCACAGGGTACTCAGATAAATAGTGGCACAGAGTACCCAGAGAAATAGTGGCACAAGAGTACCCAGATAAATAGTGGCACAGAGTATCCAGATAAATAGTGGCACAGGGTACTCAGATAAGAAGTGGCACAGAGTATTCATATAAATAGTGGCACAGAGTACCCAGAGAAATAGTGGCACAGAGTATCCAGATAAATAGTGGCACAGACTACCCAGATAAGTAGTGACACAGAGTATTCTGATAAATAGTGGCACAGGGTACTCAGATATGTAGTGGCACAGAGTACCCAGATAAATAGTGGCACAGAGTATCCAGATAAGTAGTGACACAGAGTATTGAGATAAATAGTGTCACAGGGTACCCAGATAAGTAGTGGTACAGAGTATTCAGATAAATAGTGGCACATGGTACCCAGATAAGTAGTGGCACAGAGTACCCAGATAAATAGTGGCACAGAGTATCCAGATAAATAGTGGCACAGAGTATACAGAGATAAATAGTGGCACAGGGTACTCAGATAAATAGTGGCACAGAGTACCCAGATAAATAGTGGCACAGAGTACCCAGACAAAAGCACAGACACCCAGATAAGTAGTGACACAGAGTATCAGATAATAAAAAACAAATAGTGGCACAGACTACCCAGATAAGTAGTGACACAGAGTATTCAGATAAATAGTGGCACAGGGTACTCAGATAAGTAGTGGCACAGAGTATTCAGATAAATAGTGGCACAGAGTATTAAGATAAATAGTTACAGGGTAACCAGATAAGTAGTGGCACAGAGTACCCAGATAAATAGCGGCACAGACTACCCAGATAAGTGGTGACACAGAGTATTCAGCTAAATAGTGGTACAGGGTACCCAGATAAATAGTGGCACAGAGTATATAGAGATAAATAGTGGCACAGGGTATACAGAGATAAATAGTGGCACAGGGTACTCAGATAAATAGTGGCACAGAGTATCCAGATAAATAGTGGCACACAGCTTCCAGGCAAATAATGACAAACAGTATTCCAATAGTTTCATACATTGGCCAGATTTACTAACTGGACTACAACAAGAAAGTGGCCAAAATTGCCCCTCACTTTGACTTGTTTTTAGGGCACTAAGGTGCATCTCATTCCCTGTGCCCAGCTTGCCACTTTTTAAAGAGATTCTGTCAGCAGTAAATTAATTATAAATCTAGTGACAGTACCTTGTAGAGATGTCCAGGAATCTAAAGCCGAGTTCAAAACCCAGGCAAGGAAACCCAAAGCACTTTTGCCCTCATTTACATATGGTAAAAAGCAATTTACATGAAACAGAAACATATTTGGAAACGGTAGGTACAAGGTACTGGGATTAGTTCTATAACTAATTTACTGCTGACAGACTCCTTTACGACAGTCTGTAAAGATCTACTATAACTCAAAAACTGGCATGACATATACCAGAAATCCATGCCAAGCCCAGGTTGGTGTAGATTTATGTTCAGGCACACAGGACCTTCTGGCATGTGCAAAAATTAAGAGACCAGAGTCTTTTAGTAAGAAAGTATATAAATAGCATTCATACTAAAGTGTGTATAATGTCCAGATAAAGCATATAAATAGCCTGTATAATATAGTGTGTACAGTGTCCAGAGCAATAAAGCATATAAATATCCTTCATACTATAGTGTATACAGTGTCCAGATAAATAAAGCATATAAATATCTTTTATACTATAGTGTGTAGTGTCCAGATAAATAAAGCATGTATATAATTTGCATAATATAGTGTGTGCAGTGTCCACATAAATAAAGCATATAAATAGTCTTCATAATATAGTATGAACAGTTTCCAGATAAATATTCCACTTTACAGATGACTTGTCATGCGCCCCTTTAACCCCCACCTGGATTTGCTGACGTTAGTTTTCTGTAGATCAATCCCAGGGAATTGTCCTCAGATTGCTTTTTCTTGTAAAAGGAGTGGTTCTGTTGCATCATATATAAGAAGTCTATACAAAGTCCTCACCCTCTTAGATATTTTCATGTTTTATTGTGCAACTTAGTGGATATAACTATGCTTTTTTGACAATGATCAACAGAAAAAGACTCTTTACGCCAAGAGTGGCGCCTAAAGGGAGAGGCCGTATGACTGAAAAGATTCTTCTTCTCTCCTTTTGGATCAATTCCTGCTTTAGAAAACAAATGTGTGCAGAGTGATCTACATTCATTCTAAGTGGTAACTGTATACAGCTAGATACAACAGTATGGTACTTGGCTATCTCAGGCACTCCCATTGAAGTGAATGAAGCGGAGGTGCACATTATGTGTCCACCACTGCATTCACAAAGGGTTAAAATCCTCAGCTCTCAGGAATGGTGGTGGTCTCAGAAGTTGGACTCCTACCGTTTAATAATTTACTTCCTATCTATAGATAGGGGATAAATAATTTTCATGGTATAACCCTTTCAAGTGTTTGAGAACCTTCCTTATGTGCATACATACAGATGTAGCAGAGGTAAAGAGGTTGTCCAGGCTAGAATTGTATATTTTAATTAGGCCGGAAGAGGTGTCTTCTTTTGCAGAAGTGACGTTCTGGGCCCCCCAATGCATTAAAACGGCCCTGCCGCTGAGGCCAATCAGCGTCTTCAGCAGAAGGGCTGTTTTAATGCATTGGGGGCACTGTGCAAACTTTTTGAAAGTGGGCCCCCCCAATGCCCCCCCCTTCCCCATAATTCAATTTCCACTGTCCCCTCAACCACCAATGTTACATTACAGTGGGACAGCACCTGAAATTTGGGACTGTCCCACTCAATCCGGGGCGGCTGAGGGGGGCCCCTGCAACCATAGGGCCCAGTGCCTTATGGTTAAAGCGGCCCTGCTCAGTGGTCATGTGTGTACAAAAACGCATACTCACCTGTCCCAGGCGCTCCGTTGTCTGCTGCCGGTGTCTATTCAAGCTCGTGCCATGACCTTGTTGCCAGAAGTCCTGCACCCCACATGACTGCTGAGACCAATCAGTGGCCTCAATGGTCGCTAGTAAGGAACTGGTGACATATAGGCAGTGGTCCTGCACCCACCTTCCTGATATTCCCACATTAGTAATATCAAGTTCATTGATTTTTTATTTTATTTATATCCAATACTTTGTAGTTCTTTGCTAACCTTTATGCTGTGTATTTTCCATTTTCAGCTATGGATAACTTTGAATATAGTATTCAGATCAATGATCGTGACTGGGAGGAATTTTACTCTACGGCTGAGGAATGTGGCTTAATGCCAGTGTCCCTGGCCACAGAGGAGGAACTCTGGTTGAGTGACACTGAACAAGAAGACACCACCAACTGTTCACTATCCAACAAGGCCAAGTTCATTCGCATCAGTTTGTGCCCACCACCACAGGAAGAACGTCCTGCTCCACAAATCTCCCATCCAGATGTGTCCCAGTCTGTGCAAACAAGCGACAGGTGGTTAGGTCCAAGTGAAGACATCCTGTCAGGTAGTGAAGATGAAGAGGAGTTTGGATCTGTCACCAGATTTCTTTGCCAAAAGGAGTACATGCTGCAAAAGAAGGACTCAAAGCAAAGTAGAGACATTCCACTTCCAAAGTCAGTAGACCACCATGATATAACCAACCAAATGAGTGAAAATTCAAGCGGAGAAAATTTAGTTGAGTATATGAGGACTCTTAATGTTGACAGTAATGTTCAATATAATGTAGACCCCCAACAGAATATGGGTAATACCACAATGGAGGTGAGTAGTAGTGTCCAAGTGCAATTGGGGCTCCCTGGCACAGCACCCATGGTGCAACCTGATGGTGATCCAAGACCTAGCGCCAAAGCAAATTATGCTAACAACTCAGCAGTTTTTGCACATGAGATAGACAGTTGCTCCTCAGTAAACAGCTATCTACAAGGTGAGAACATTCCTAATGTAAATAGTGCCGATGAGATAATAGGTAAAATGTGGCATTCAAAGCATGAAGCTACTTTGTCGGGAACCCTCAGTAAAGATGAGGATTTAAATCCAGAACATGAGATGTTTGATGATCCAACAAGTCTTGAGGAACCTTCTTCTTCCAAGCATAATGGACTTATCTACTACACCATGGAAAATGACACCCTGGACAGTAGTTGTGAGGTTGCAGCAGAAGTCAATGTAAATTCCTCAGCCGTGGAGCAAAATGTTCCAACCTCAAGCATCAAAGAGTTGGATATCTCCCGGTCAGATAGCCTTAATATTGAAGCAATGGTTGCATCAAACATACATAGGCCTGTAGATTGTACCAGCTCTGCACATAGCCTAGTACCTGTCATTGCCACCACAAAAGCCTGGAGACATCTGACACCACTAAGTCAATCATCCTCGGCTTACTATAGGAAGAATGTCCTGACTTTACCTGAAATGTATGACTTTTTCTTTGATGATGTTTCAGACACAGTATTTCTTGAGACAGAACCAAACATGGCAAGTAAAGAAGGAATCGTGTACACACCAGAGATGTATGAATATTTCTTTCTTGAGAATGAGGAGGACAACAGAGGCAAAAGCAAAGATGACAACTCAAGTCAAACATCAAGTACAGATCTGGCTTTGCCTTCAACCTCCTCAGTGGCTGCTACTTGGCCTGAGGCCTGTGAGTTCTTCTTTGCTGATGGGCCTCAAGATCAAGATAGGGAGGGCATTTTATTAAGCGTACCATCTTCCCAAGTACAAAGTGTTGCAGACAAGATCCAGTCCTTTGTTCCCAAAGGACTGAAAGGATTCACAGTGAGGAGAACACAACACAGGAGAGGCCCAGATGGGAGTCTCATTCCTCAAGACCATCATGGGACATATCAAGAGCCATCATCAGGTAAAGACCCTCAGACTAAAAAACATAATAACACAGCTGTGATGCAGAATATGATAACGCTTTGCTTTAATGTTTGTTTGCAGGCTCTATTGCTCCATATTTATCCCCCAGCAGGAGCGATGCATGCTTGGTATTCCTTGCCTTTGCTTCTTGGGCTGTGAAATCTTCAGACTTGCAGTCTTCAGATGGATGGAAAACAGGTGTGTCCGATATTTCAGATTAGTTTTGAAAAAATTATGTATACTGGTGTGACACACTTTATATTTCCCCAGACAAGTACCTACCAGTACTGATATGCTCCGCATCTGTGGAGACGATATATAACATACAGTCCCCTGTACCATTTATCCATACAGTCCAAGAGCAGTTTTTGACAGGTCCTACAGCTGAGATATTATGTCCGCTCAGTCCTGGGATAATGCTCTGCTTTGGCTGGCAATTACAAGTAACCTTAGTGTTACTATTATTATCTTGATAATACACAGCATTAACATGATATGGACGTGATAGGAATTTTTATGTGAAATTTTGGAAATTGAAAATTACAGTCTGTTTGTAGGGAAAGATTTTTATAAAACTTGGTATAAAAACACTAAAAGGCGTTACTAATGGATGAATCATCTAAGCTTTGAAGTGGATGTCCGCCTCTTAGTATCACGTAATTTAAGTGTTCAACACTCATTTCTTAAAGAGACACTTCCCCTGATAACTCTACTTGTATTGTTCATGATATCACAATTATAGAACATTTTTTCTTAGGGTATGTTCACACAGAGGAATTTGGAGCTGAATTTTTAAGGCTGATTTAGGCTCAAAATCAGTTCTTAATTTCATCTTGAATCTTTCTTCCATTGCTGCTCGATGTTGCCCCAGACTTCACGGCTCATTCAGCTGCAAAACCCGTCCAGTTGATGAGCCCCATTTGTCTGAGCCTAATCCACGAGAAAAATTTGCAGTGGAATGTCGATGTACGTAAAGGAGGAATCTGCAGCAGTAATCAAATAAATTGACAACTGGGTGTTACCATTCCCCTTGCTAAATAGGTGTGTCCTGCACAGTTGGATACTATTATTGATTGATCAGTATCAAATTGTGTAAAGACATGCCAGCAACTGGTAAACCCCCCCCCCACCCAATACCTTTGTGCCCACACACAGTATAATGCTCCCTCGTTGTCCCTACACAGTATAATGTCCCTCATATAATATATTGGTCCCCCTTGTGGCCCCACATATTATAATGTCCCTTTCTTGCGGCCCCCACACAGTATAAATATACCCCTTGTTGCCCTCACACAAATTCTCCTTTCTTGTGCCTGAAAAAGTGGTCCTCTAAGGGTGTGGTATACACAAAGCATGCATAATATATGGTGGAACTGAAAATCCATCACAGGTGATGAAGAAGGGTGTGGTATTCTCATAGAGGTGGTCTTAAGGAGAGGTTTCACTGCATATGCATCTAGTCCAGTGGTTCTCAATCTGTGGTACGTCTACCCCAGGGGGTACGTCGCACAGCCTCAGGGGGTATGCACCATGGCTGGGAACCAGTGCTATATAAGTGACAGATTTAGTGAGTACTCAGGTTCCGAAGCTTCTAGTGGGGCTAGTGCCCCCAAACCACTTACTATCTTTAAATACTGAGACATAGTGGTTGCCAAGCACAGGCAGGCATCAGAAGACATCGGGTCAGGGTTAAGGGGGTAGGTCTCCTCTACACCAGCGGGTATTTTTTGCTGAATAGACAGATAGCTTCCGATCGATGATCTGATGAGTGAAAAGCTGGTTGTAAGCTAAAAGACCCCCTGAACTTTTAGTGTGTGTCTGCTACAGGTGCACCCACTAGTAAAAGGACTTGTTTGGTGCTCTATGCATGTGCCAGTTTTTCTTTCACCCTTAAGATTAGGAGCAGGGTTTGTCATATAATTGACACCACAGTGTCTATTAGGGGTACTCAGTTGGAACTTTTTTTTTTTTAATTTTTAATTTTTTTTTTTTTTTTTTTTTATTATTATGAGGGGGTACTTGACTTGGAAACGTACTAGTCCATTTTCTTCTTACTTAACTTTTCCTTGCAAACTCCTTGCATCTGCATCTGACAGCGAGACTCCCCATAGAGAAGGTAGAGACGTTTTTTTTTATCAACCCTGGCATGTTGAAATACCACCAAAATGTCTTTTATCACCTCGTGGGTGGCACAATGTGTAAAATAAAAGCAAAATAAATAAAACTAAATTATAAAAAAAACAATGCCACCACTAGACCCCATAGCAATGCCTAACCCTAATAACCCTAACCCTAATGTGTCCCCTAGTTGTATACAGAAGGGAATATTTGTAGAATATGCTCTCCCCCCACAAACACACACATATGACATACACGTAGACACTGGCGTAAACATTGCTCATCTTTGGCGTAGTGTAGCGCATCTAGGTTGGGCTAGAATTTTTTGACATGCTCGACATGTGATCTCCTAAAAAGGTGCGTGGCTTAAATGTGCCACTCACAGATTTAACATCCAGCAGTCACTGTGATAAATCTGGCATATTTTCAGACTGCCTGTCTGTCTACCTAATAGTAAGGCCAATTGCAGAAGACCGTGCTGCAACCAGCCGACCGTGAATTAAAAGCACGGGTGGCACACAGGTAATATGGGGATGTCCCTGTGTGCCGCCCGTGCACAAGTCGTGCTTCAGCAGCTTTTTTCATTAAATGAATAGGAGCCACGGAAGCACGGGCCGCAAAATAGGACAGGAATAGGACCTGTTCTATCTGATGCAGCCCGGACTGTCGGCCCGCACACTGGACCATGAACTTCACAGTCGTGTGTACAGGCCCATAGAAAAGAATGGGTCATGTGCTATCCGTGAAATACACAGAGAGCACACTGACCCACACCATGGTCTTCTGCAAGGGGTCTTAATGTGGGCCTCTGTATTAAAAATCCTAAAAATGTGTCTGGTAATGAATCAGGGAAAATGGTCTTGAACTGGTTGTACTTATCTCACTGTATTGTTTTTACAGCTCTGCTGGCGAACATTGGTGCTGTCTCTGCTATTCAGTATTTACGGAGGCGAAGTAGAAGAACCTGGCAAGAATCTCCACCAGAATCTGGAGATGAAACCTAAGCTTCCTAACAAGATGATCAACCAAGTCCGAGGAGCTTCATAGCAGTTTGGATGGAAAGGTCTCCAGATTGCATGGTCTCGTCTAGTCATTCCCTGCAAGTGAAGCCAATGTGAGACTCACTGCTTCAGTATTGAATGTATCCAAGATGAAAATAATTCATTTCGCAGCACCTGAGGCAAGAGAAGGAACATGAGTTGTGTAGTGGTGGACACATTCAGAAGGTCGCCAAATGTTCTCAAGTATATTTGCAGGAAAGAGTATGTTGAATCGCTGACTGCTGAGGTGACAGATTTGGCCATGTTCTTCAACTTGACGCTATCAGCATCTTCAGCATCTTATAGACTATTTTGAGGGTTCTCGGATCCAATGACTGATAGTTAAAGTCACAGTAGAAGATCAGTGGAAACACAAGAGCGTTCTGTGCTGGGATTCTCCTGCCTACAGTGTTGCTGTGATACATAATAAATTGTGTCTAGTTTACTCCCCTCAGTAGCTGAGCAGACAATACCTTATTGTGTCTACATGCATCCTAGAACTCTCTGCTCTTCCGTGTTGTCCATGTGTTTTACCTGGAGTCATAAATTACCATAGTAAATATGTCGCCTGTGGTGAAGAGACATGTATTAGATGTAATATAACGCCCAACACTTTAGAATACTAGGAAGATTTACTGCAAGAGTTTGTTATATGAATGAAATAAGGTGGGACAGATAGCTACTTACTTAGGAAGAAAGTAGATTCCAACAAGTGGGCTCTGTAATGTCAGGTGAATGTTTGTTCGGCCAACAGCTGTTCCTCCAACCCACTGATACACATACATGTTTGGCTCAGAAGACCATGCATGTGTACTTTAGTAAGGCGAGAGGAGGAAGCTCCTGGCAGACAACTATGGCAGTGGCTTAACTCCCCTGAGAACAAAAGGATTAGGCATGTTGACATCTAACTGCCTGATCCTTATCCCTTTGACATTTGTGTTTGGGAGATAGTACAGAGGCCCCCATACATATTCAATTACCAAATGATTACCGAACCCACTTTCCTACCCATTTTTCCAAAGAGGAGCACACTGCATAAAAATATAGTGTAGCAAAATTTATGTGCAAGTAAGCCAAAAGTTGCTTTTTGATGCCAGGATTCTAGAGAGTGCAGGGTATGCTAAATCCTCCCCATTGATTCCTGCAGAAATGTGGTATCATAAATTGGCTAGTCATAGGCACCACTATACAGTGGCTTGCAAAAGTATTCATAGCCCTTGAACCTTTCACATTTTGTCACCTTACAACCACAAACTTAAATGTATTTTATTGAAATTTTATGTGATAGACCAACACAAAGTATTAGATAATTGTGAAGTGGAAGGAAAATGATATCTGGTTTTCAAAATTTGAATCAAATAAAAATCTGAAAAGTGTGACGTGCAAAAGTATTCAGCCCCCCATACTCTGATACCCCTAAATAAAATCCAGTGCGCACGATTGCCTTCAGAAGTAACAGCTGTGTGTAATTTAGTCTCAGTGTAAATACACTTGTTCTGTGAAGGCCTCAGTGGTTTTTTAGAGAACACTAGTGAACAAACAGCATCATGAAGACCAAGAAACTCACCAGACGGGTCAGAGGTGAAGTTGTGGAAATGTTTAAAGCACGGTTAGGTTATAAAAACATATCCCAATCTTTGAGCATCCAAAGGAGAACTGTTCATTCCATCATCCAAAAATGGAAAAAGTATTCTACAACTGCAAACCTACCAAGATATGGCCGTCCACCTAAACTAACAGATCAAGCAAGGAGAGCATTGGTCACTTTGGAGGAGCTGTAGAAATCCACAGCTCAGGTGGGAGAATCTGTCCACAGGACAACTATAAGTCGTGCACTCCACAAATCTGGCCTTTATAGAAGAGTGACAAGAAGAAAACCATTCTTGAAAGTAAGACATGAGAAGTGCCGTTTGTAGTTTGCCACAAGCCATATAGGGGACACAGCAAACATGTGGAAGAAAATGCTCTGGTCAGATGAGACTAAAGTTGAACTTTTTGGCCTAAATGCAAAGCGCTATGTGTGGCGGAAAAGTAACAGTGCTCATACCCCTGAACACACCATCCCCACTGTGACACATGGTGGTGGCTGCATCATGCTGGGGGAGGATTTTCTTCAGCAGGGACAGGGAAGCTGGTCAGAGTTGATGGGAAGATGGATGGAGCTAAACAGGGCAATCCTGACAGAAAACATGTTGGAGGCTGCAAAAGACTTGAGACTGGGAAGGAGATTCACCTTCCAGCAAGAGAATGACCCTAAACATACAGCCAAAGCTACAGTGGAATGGTTTAGATAAAAGAATATTCATGTGTTAGAATGGCCCAGTCAAAGTCCAGACCTAAATCCCATTGATAATCTGTGGCAAGACATGAAAATTGCTGTTCACAGTTGTTCTCCATCCAATCTGGCTGAGCTTGAGCTATTCTGCGAAGAATAATGGGCAAAAATCTCAGTCTCTAGATGTGCAAAGCTGGTAGAGACAGACCCCAAAGACTTGCTGCTGTAACTGCAGTGAAAGGTGGCTCTACAAAGTATTGATATAGGGGGGCTGAAGACTTTTGCATGTCACACTTTTCAGATTTTTATTTGATTCAAATTTTGAAAACCATGCATCATTTTCCTTCCACTTCACAATCATCTGCTACTTTGTGTTGGTTATCACTTAAAATCTCAATAAAACACATTTAAGTTCGTGGTTGTAAGGTGACAAAATGTGAAAAGGTTCAAGGGGTATGAATACTTTTGCAAGCCACTATACTGTAGACTTTGTAAAAATTAATATTTGTATCATTCTCAAAACTTTTGGCCATGACTGTAGAGTCCATTCGTTCACCTTTTCTGCATTGCACAAAGACACGGTGGTTGGAACCAAAGATCTCAAATTTGGACTCATCAGACCAAAGCACAGATTTCCACAGGTCTAATGTCCATTCCTTGTGTTCTTTAGCACAAACAAGTCTCTTCTGCTTGTTTCCTGTCCTTAGCAGTGGTTTCCTAGCAGCTATTTTACCATGAAGGACTGCTGCACACAGTCTCCTCTTAACAGTTGTTGTAGAGACGTGTCTGCTGCTAGAACTCTGTGTGGCATTGACCTGGTCTCTAATCTTAGCTGCTGTTAACCTGCGATTTCTGAGGCTGATGACTCGGATGAACTTATCCTCCGCAGCAGAGGTGACTCTTGGTCTTCCTTTCCTAGGGCGGTCCTCATGTGAGCCAGTTTCTTTGTAGCGCTTGATGGTTTTGGCCACTGCACTTGGGGACACTTTCAAAGTTTTACCAATTTTTCGGACTGACTGACCTTCATTTCTTAAAGTAATGATGGCCACTCGTTTTTCTTTACTTAGCTGCTTTTTTCTTGCCATAATACAAATTCTAACACTCCATTCAGTAGGACTATCAGCTGTGTATTCACCTGACTTCTGAACAACACAACTGATGGTCCCAACCCCATTTATAAGGCAAGAAATCCCACTTATTAAACCTGACCTGTGAAGTGAAAACCATTTCAGGTGACTACCTCTTGAAGCTCATCAAGAGAATGCCAAGAGTGTGCAAAGCAGTAATCAAAGCAAAAAGTGGTTACTTTGAAGAACCTAGAATAGAAGACATTTCAGTTGTTTCACACTTTTTTGTTAAGTATATAATTCCACATGTGTTAATTCATAGTTTTGATGCCTTCAGTGTGAATCTACAATTTTTATAGTCATGAAAATACAGAAAACTCTTGGAATGAGAAGGTGTGTCCAAACTTTTGGTGTGATAAAAACATCTGACAAACACACATAAAAACCAGAGGGCAGCAGATCATGTGAAAATATAATATTTGTGTCATTCTCAAAACTTTTGGCCATGACTGTACATCCCTAATTCACTACGCTATAAATACTATAAGAATATAACTTTCATGGGGAGATTGATGAAGTGTAGGGCCTACAAAATGCTTGGTCTAGAAAGTTGTAAGATATGGTAGCTGAGTTCAGGATGGAGAGAGAGATATAAATAATTTTAAAAAGGTCGCCATCCTTAAAGAAGATTGTGTTCCCTAACCCAGTGAGCTGCTGCTCCAATGAATCAGATGTGGTGTTCCTTTTGTTTTCGTAGCTGCTCCCTTGTAGATATTGGTGTACTATCACGTAGGTGATCAATGGACAGTGCAGAATTCCTCCTTGCAGTATACTTTTACACTTGTCTTGTACGGTGTAGAGGGTGTTCCCCAGTGATGAGCCTGCACAGTAAAGACAAGACCCTTGAAAGCAATAATGGATTCTGCGGACCAACAACTTTCTAAAGTCATAGAACACTCATTGGCCCACATTTACAAAAGCATATGTGCCTTGAAAGTGGCCAAAATATGCCTCAACTCGATGTACTGTTGCACATATATTCCTATGCACCCTGCTTGCCACTTTTTTAGACAGTGGGCAGAATGGTGTGGGAATGAGTTATACCACAAGTCTATGCCAGTCACTGTACAGCATAGATCTGCAACCAGGCACTAGAATTACTAGCAGGCCAGAGCAATTCTAGAGAGTCGTGTCCCTGGTAGGAAATGAATTAAGACTGGTGTAAGGGTCCATATACATGACCATGTCTGCATCTGAGTTGGGGGCCAAGTTTATCACAGAATGCAGTCAGAGGTCATCTAAATAAATTCCGTGATACATTCACGTCTATGGGGTTTCCGGATCCGTTCGGTTCCGAAAAGCATGGATCCGGAAGCTCTGTAGACATGAATGTATCACGTAATGCACTTGGACGACATTCGGATGTGACACTGACTGCATTCAGTAATAAACTTGCCCCCAACTCGAATGCACGCTTGGTTGTGTGCATGGACCCTAAGAATCCCCAGTCATAAACTATCCCATTAGGTTCGTTGACCTAAAAGGTCCTCTTTAAGGTTGAGGCCCCACATTGCAGAAACGCAGCTTTTTTGGTTGCAGATTTTGCTACTTTTTTTTTTTTTTTTAAACCAAAGCCAGGAGTGAATTGAGCAGAAGGGAGAAGTATAAGTGTTTCCTTTATACATTTTTCTCTCCCCCCCGATACCATTTTCTAAAAGCTGCCAAGTATGCCCACTTCAGCCAGGGCCTTGCCCAACTCCCTAACCACTCCGCTCAGCAGTTGCCAAGGCTTAGAGGCACCTTGCTGAGCAGCTCAAGGTCTTATATTTACGGGTGACTTTTTGCTTAGTAAAGTGACTTTTAGAGCCTGTAGAAGACATGGGAAATTATTCGCCAGGCTTGGCTTTCCTCAGCTTGTGACCTTCAGTGAGTGCTCTTCTATCCCACATGACCTGAGCACAAAAGCATGGCTTTCCGGGAATAACATGTGGGTGACACTCTACACCAGCTCTCTCCGCCTGAGCGTTTTCTTCCCACAGCACGCTTGACATTTGGCAGCTCAGTGAAAAAGTCAGACAGGTGTATCTGAGGAATCGCTGCTCCGCTATGTGACAGCGTGTATGCGTTTTGTTGTGAATCCTGCAATCCCACTGGCATTAACCTTACCAACCACCAATGTCATTATCCTTCCTATTCCCAGGCCTCGTCCTGTCACATTGAGACGACTCTTCCTCCAGGACGTCGGCACCGCTGAGAGCCATCATTAGATAAAGGCCGAGGTACAGTTTCACATGTATGTCTGTCAGGGATAGGTCATATTTAATATCACCTAGAAAGGTCTTTTTCAAGCTTTCAAAGGAAAATATGGTAAAAAAAAAAAATTAAACTTTGGGGCAGATTTATTATCTGGCATACAAGGCATGGAAAAGACACAATTTTTGTGCAAATTATATTTTGGGCTAAAATTTGCAATTTTTTTCTTTTTTGCATGGTTTTCCTGAAAAGGGGTTGAGGCAAGAGTGTTCAGGGGGTGGAGCCAGCCTCACCAGATGTATCATCATTTATTCCAGAATACTGCCATAAATAATTCTGGAAATGTGGCATAGATTTCCTAACAGGCGCACGGAGTGGCAGAGAACATTGACATGTCAGATCTAACAATTCTAGAACATTTTTATCAGAACTCTGTGTAGTTTAATTTCTTTGTTACTCCTCCTGGAAATATACATTGACAACTGGAAATTCAACAACTGACTTTCCTAATATGGTGTCTCCCTACAAACTCCAGTGGGTGCTGACAGGTGCTCCACAGGATAAGTGATCATTGGGCAGCTTTGACTGCTGGGACCCCCAGCGATCAGGGGAATGGGAACTCAAAAGTCCCCCTGAGACTCCTCTGCGAATAAAGCGCCAGAATGCTTGCTTGCTTGACCAGCTCTCCATTCACTTCTATGGGGGAAACGCAGATTGCAGTCCTGGATTCCCATATTAGTGGATGGAGCGCCAGGCACACAAGTGCACCAGCACGTCATTCACAGGGTGGCCTCGGCTCTTGTTCTCCTGATTGCCAGGGGTCTCAAGGGTTAAAATCCCCAGTGATCTGACTTTTATCCACTACTATCCTGTGGATAGGGATTAAGCGTCTAATGGCACAGACCCTTTAAGCTGGCCATACACAGTTTGGCCATTTCATCCATCGGTCGGCCAAAAATAGAAGCGTATGGCATGATCGGCCAAATTTGGCAAATTTTTGCCAAAAACTCAGTTTTTCTTTTTCTTGTTAAAATTGCCCCCTTATTGGTAAGTTTAGCTCTACAGGTTGACAGTGGGATTGTCCTTCCGTTTGTTATCTGATGTGTACGGTTAGCCTTAAGGTTTAATCATACAACCATGTTCCAACCATGAAACCTTGTCCATGTCTTGGATGCGTTTTCTGGATAGATCACGGCCGTGTGAATATAACTCTCTGCATTATAGTAATTGATAATGCATTCAGCCGCCGAACAGCCGAAATGCTACAGTACTGAACTCACATAAATTCGTGAATTACATTCATATGGACGTGGACAGTCCAGGAAATGCAGCCAGACCATGTACATGTGTACTATGGATTTAGTGTCCATTTTCATAAGTTTTGCTACACCAGCATTAGATCAAAATATATGCGGTCCATGTCTCTCTCTCCAATTTTGCCATATTTACTAAAACAGACAGGAGAGCGGACAGATTCTCTGTAATGTGAGACTAGGATGTAATGCAGAGCAGGCCACAGGTCAGCCAAGGCTACTCGATACAGTATGCACTACATATGAATTACACATGGAAATACAATGGAAGAAAAGGCAAATGCAGAGCTGGAGAGGTGAGATTTTTTTTTTTTGTTTTTTATTATTATTTTAAAAGTTAAAGGTATAACATTCCCGAAACTAAAAAAAAAACCCCACCCTCAAACATCCATACAAATTATATACAGTCTTAACAGTGCAACCATTCTTAATAAATACCGCGTTATTACGATAAATAGGCTGAAGAATACGACCCTTTCAACCAGTATAAAAAAAAAAACGAAAAAAAAACAAAGGATGTGGCCTAAATATTAAACCAAATATTATATAAATATACTTACATTTACAGTGTAAACCAACTAACATATTACCCATCAGAGGCTTGCAGGGCAATGCCTAACATAGAGGCTCATAAATACTACAATAGTACCACCTACATCAGGGGTAGGCGCACTCCAGTTGTAAAACTACAACTCCCAGCATGGATACTGGCTCTGCTGTTCTTGGAGCTCCCATGGAAGTGAATGGAGGATGTTGGGAGTTGTAGTTTCACAGCAGCTGGAGTGCCGAAGGTTGCTTGACCCCTGACCAAGAATCAGGCGCATGAATACCAAGGATATCTCAAGAGTCTTTATTCCAAGGACGTACTACCAGCCAATGAGAGTAGAATAGGAGATCTGCAAATCTCCATTGTTTCAGCATTACTCACAATACGCTTTCTGACCTCTGCCGTAGTTACAGAGTGCTGGCAGGACTTTCCATAACATGCAGAAGCAATGTTTGTATTGTGGGAGGTTAGAATATAAAACATCCTCATACGTTGATAAAAATCGTATGACGGGGTGTTCTGTGAGTCAACACAGGGTAAGATACAAGAAAACTGCCATTATGACTATTAAAGCAAAGCTCTGACTTTTCACAAGTTTGTAAAGTGTATGTAATAGCAGAATTGCATCTTTGTCACCCACAGCTGCGGCCCCAATGCACTTGCATAGTAAACATACAGAAACTGAGCCCTTGTTGGAGTAGCACCCACATTCGCCTCTTCGCTGTATCATTTATGTGCACAAAACGGATATGACAGAATGAAGAGCTTCCTAACCTAATAGGAAGTCCGTGGAGAGTAAACATAGGAGGCCTAGATGGGTCAATCGACACCGCTCCTAATGAATATCCATGAAGTGGTAGAGTTATAGGATAGAAGATGTGACCCAGTATCAAAGGAAGCAGCAATAAGTTCTTCACAAAAGTTCAAGCCTGGAATACAACTCCAACTATGGAGTCTTGCAGCAGCGTCTTCTTATAGCCATCGGCTAGGTACAGTCTTGCCTTGGATGCCTGGGACACAATGCCCCGGGTAAGATGGCTGTGCAAAGCGATTATGATCTTTCTCCTTGATTTCATAGTCCCAAATATTATCGTAGCTGAAGTCACTCTGGAAACTCTGCAGTTCTGCATAATCGTGGTCCAATGTCTCTGTGTGCAGACTACTGGAGGATGGGAGGTCAAACATCTCTTCAACTACATAAAACAAGGAAGGAAATACAAGTCAGAAGGTTGGAATCAATACAAATATGGATTTAACTCGCACAGCATGACGGACGCTTCTCCCTGTATCAGTGAATGTACATAGAAGGCAGTCAATCATTCTGTGTTGGCAGAGTAATCAGGACTCTGTCTGTTCTAGGAGTCCTGAAAGTTGTCAATCACTGTGTATGTGGGTGGGGTAAGCAGGACTCTTACTTTCTCTGCTAGGAGTCCTGAAGGCTGTCAATCATTCAGTGTGGGTAATTAGGACCCTCACCATCTCTCCTAGGAGTCCTGTCAAGACTTACTCTGCTTATCTTATAAACCTACTAGTGCATCTCAATAAATTATAACATCAAAAAGTTATTTTATTTTTAGTAATTCAATTGAAAAAATGAAACACATTTCGAGTCATTACAAACAGAGTGAACTTTGTCAAGTGTTTATTTATGTTAATGTTGATGATTATGGCTTACAGCCAAGGAAAACTCAAGTGTCATTATCTAAGAAAATTAGAAGAATTAACCCAAGACACCTGCAAAGGCTTCCTAAGCGTATAAAAAGGTCACTTAGTCTGGTTCAGCAGGCGACACAATCATGGGGAAGACTGCTGACTTGACAGTTGTCCAGAAGACAGTCATTGACACAATCCACAAGGAGGGTAATTCTGATGATATTCTAATTTATTGAGATGCACTAGTATATTATCCATCTATCGCTACATCCCAGAGATCAGCTTCTCTTCTTCTATCATATTCTGCTGTAATATACAGTAGCTCAGCCCTATGCACTTATATAATTCAGTTCTTTATCCCTGTAAGCTCCCTTATCTATGAGATGATTTTCTGCAGACCTGTCTAGCACACACAGGTGGTTCAATGACAGGTTTAGACTTGCTGCCAAGAAGGCAGACCTTATTACAAACCTCGCTCATCGCTTCATTACTACACAACAGTAAATCTATCAATGCTTAACCTGACAACCAGAACGGATTTACCAGTCACATGTCTGATCTCCCTCCTTAGATGCCCTTACACTGTCTGACACTGTAATATCAGCGTTGTAACATTACCTTCTTTGTTGCGTTGAGAGATGGACATCTCTGCCTTCACTGAGGATAACTAGAAGAAAAAAAAAAAAAAAAAAAAACAAAAAACACATTATTATAATCACAAGGAAATGCAGTAACATCAACCAGCAAACCAACGCATCACCTCTAGTTTAAGAAAAACAATGTACTCATGGGGGCGAGAGTGCCATATTAAGGGCTACCCCCCAATTTATGGCACTGCAGGTGAATTGGACACTTGTTGATGAGGTTCTTTGCTTATCACATCTGATCACATTGGGTCTAAGCAGTAATAAGACCCTGAGACCTAGAGGACACAACATATATTTAATTAAAGGCATTCTCAATGATCCCATGTGCTGTATTCATAGGATAGATCATCTGTATCTGATCGGTGGGGGTCTGACACCTGAACCTTGCACCAATCAGCTGATCCGGCTGTCATTTCATTCAGCAGGTATTGTATGCTTGGATATAAAGTTTGACAATACCCACTATTTCCACTAGATGGCACTGTTTCATTAAGGTCTATGGGAAATGCAGTCAGCATCACACCATACAAAATATAGCTTTACTGGCCATATATTTTAGAATACTTCTTTGGCAGTCAGCGACCGCTCCAAACCCTATTCCTCATATACATGCACTCTCGGCATGGCTGAGTATTCATATGCTGTGAATGGGGAGAGGGGAGTAGGCCACTGCCAGAGTTATCTGGCAGCAATGGCTTATTAATCCTTAGAATAGAAGGACCAGGCATGTTTAAAACCAAGTGTCCAATCCTTCCCTCCTCTGAAATCGATAAAATGTGGTTCTATATGCAGCAAATGGAATACTATGAATAACCCTAATAATAACGAATTTTATTCAAAGAAAAAAAAAAGTATGAAAAAACTAGCCATAAAATACAGAATTAAGAGATTAGTGCCCTGTGGCAGGAGTATGGAGGACTTACACTTTCAAAGAAAGGAGTCTGTGCAGGCGGTACAAGCCTGGAGTGCACCGAGGTGTCCGGTTCGCTGTTCCTGTGCAGCATGGGTTTCACTAGATGTTGGCTTCCCTTCACCGGATGGGAATATATCTTTTGTAATGGGGGGTGTGCGTTGTGGCTCACATGGAATGATCCATTGGTCTTCATATTTGAGGCATGGGTCTCAGTGCGGTTTGTGTTCAAACTTCTTAGAAGCTTTCAGAAAGAATTGTAAAATAAATTAAAATAATTTAATATTATAAATAGTCAGAAAACAAAAATAAAGGAAATTCTAGAATTAGGTGACTCTCCGGACTACGAAACTTTTATGCCCAAGCAGTAGGATATATGGTTGTATGGCCACAGCAAATTGTATGTAATGCAAATAAGATAATATTTTTTATTTTTAGGGGTTTTTTTGTGAATACGTATATATTATCCCTTTAGAGGAAGTCAATATTGATAGGGGTCCTTAGTTTGAGACCTTCATTAAGTTGCTAGAGAGGAGGGCATCTCTCTTAGTCTGGAGGACCCAGCGCCTCCCCCACATGGCCATCCAATTGATTTTAAAGACAGCCGTGTAATACTTCAATTTCCCTTTGGGGGCACTGCAGCATACTAGAACACTTGTTACCAAGTGACCCTAGGTCAATGGTAGGAAAACTTTAGCACTCCAGCTGTTGTGATACTACAACTCCCAGCATGCATACTTGTCTGATCTTCTTAGAACTCCCACAGAAGTGAATGGAGCATTCTGGTAGTTGTAGTTTCACAACAGCTGGAGTGCTACAGGTTGCCCTAGGTTAGAGCTGATCACGGGCAATTTCAGCAGCATTATGACCTGCTTATCATGGGACTTTGTCCAAAGGACCTCATGGGGTCAGAGATGATCTGTGCGCGCCATAATCTTCCAGTCCCTCATAATCCACTCACTCTGTATGACAGACCAGAGACGTCCAAGTAACATGGTCTCCACAAGTAAATAACAGCCATGTCCATGTCGGCGAAACAGAAACATCGCCAAGGTCCCTGGAGAGTTTTTAAGGTTATTTTATAGGTATTTTTGCTGGATACAACGGCCTGACATTTACTTTTATGACTTTACTAAACATCATAACATTTTACAACCTTGCCCTGCAGCGGCGAACATCACTGGACTGTGCGACTGCGAATGTTAGACATTTTAGTTTTTGACACTCACCTCTTCCACAAAATTACTACTGCTACTTGTTTGGCCGGTTGGTGTGTATGGCTCAGCGTACAGCGAGGACAATGCTGAATTGTTGGACTGCGAGGTAGACTGCTGGTTCCATCTGTTTAACTGAACACAGACAAAAGTGAATATTTCCATGTCATAGGGGTATACAGTATGTCATAGATGCTATCAGGAGTCATCCTGAGGAGCTCCTTACAGGAAATTTCCATCTTTCTGTTGACTCAAAAGCTTTTGGGATGGGAGTGCAAGTATAAACTATGGCAATAGACACTAGGGGATGTTAGGAACAGCAGCATGTTTGCACACAAGTCAGTGAGGAGAACAAGGGACATGCCAAAAACATGAATTTTTGGCATGTCGACCAAATTTAGGCAATGCAATGCAAAAAAGGAGTTGCCTGGTAATGCAAAACAGGTTAAACAACAGGACTATTATAAGAAGACACCTATAAAGGACTTAGGCTAGTAATCTTAACCAGTATGATTAAAATAATGACATCACGTGCACAATGACACTGGAAAGAATGAGGGTGGCCCTTTAATAACAGGGTGTATGCGGCACTATGAAGGAGCATTCCTGATCCGCACACCTGTGAGGACGTAATTCATACTAGTCATGTAAAATGAGAAAACAGCAGACGTACCATGTCCTGCGGAGTCACAGTAGCATGGGGCTTCTGGTAGGAGTACGGCTCCTTGTATAGGGGAGACAGGACATCTTCACTGGGGGTCTCTGGGATAAGTCCAAAACCAGTGTTTTCTATGTCATAACTGTGCGGCATAGAGGACGGTATCTGCAGACATAAATTTTTCTTCCCCTTTGATCCTCGGATGCTGCCACCTCTGTGAAGATCACTGGGTCCATTTAGTCCACTGGGCCAGTTCGGATTTGCCAAGCACTTCAAAATAAGGGGAAAATGTCAATATATGTTGTCCAAGGTGGAGGCGCGTGCAGGATCTGCTATGTATGTATTAGTTCTAGCTTGAGAGAAGTAGTACTACCCACTTTGACCAGTAGGGGTCACTGTTACTATTATGGGTGCTCATACAACAGGCTTTCATGGCCATGTGACCAATCCATTAAAGGGCTTGTGCCATTATGGACACTTATACCGCGTCCTGTGGATAGGGCATAAGTGTCTTATCGGTGGGGCCCGACCACCGTCTCTCCCCCAGTGATCAAGAGAATAGTTGGACTTTTAAGTTCCCCAAAGTCTCCTTGTGAAAATTGTACACGAGTACACATCCCTGTCATGTGGACAAGCTGTAACACCATAGGACTATCGCCATAAGGTTTCATTTTTGGTGGATTAGTTTTTAGGCAGGGGGAGAAATTATAGAGGGTGCAGATTTAACAACCGCTAGCAGGCCTGAAGCCTCAGGGGGCCCTAAGGCAAAAGACACCAGTATTCTAGATAGCACATGATATGAGGGGGCCTCATTACATATTTTGCATTGGGGCCCAAGAGTTACGCCGCTGGCTTTAAGTACTGCCTTGATAACTGGGGTCACCCACAAGTTGCGATAAAAATGGGGCACTGAGTGCAACCTCCATTATATGACATGGTCACAGCAGGAATTATTGTCAGAGGTCACGTACTGGAAGTCAGGCTTTGCTGGTTTGATAACCAGTAGTGATCACGCAGCACTATCAATTCTGTAACAATTAATGCAATTAATAAATTCTGGGACACTCACATGAACTGGCTGTGAATATCCAGGTGACAGTGGATCCTCCTGCAGGTTCTGCTCGCCCAATATGGTGTAGGACTGGCGGTCAGACCCCTGGGTATTGCTGTTGGAGTGCTGATTTGAGTGCGCCAGTTTCCCCCCAGATGTCCAGGATCTGGTTCTTCCATCAGAAGTGAATGAGCTTCGGCAGCTCGCAGTCACCTGTGAAAAAACAATTTCCAGTAAAGCAAAAAAATATATTATTCTGGATATCCACCATCTATAATGACTATGTAGCAACCAAATAGATATAATAGATATAAGACCATATGGGTTAATCTTTATTTATGCAACTCGTTAACAGGGTATTCCCATCTCAAAGGGATAACATATTGCTAGCACATGCCATCACTTTATGAGATGGCAAAACACCCTTAATAGATTATAAAGCCTTATGGAACGCACAGTCAGTTGACTCCATGAACCCTTTCTAACATCCAGCCCAGACCGAGGGTTAAACAATACCTGCTCATGATGTGCGGAGTGCGATCCACAGAAACTACTGGATGCAGACAGTGAGGAGTCTCGGTTTTGTAGTTGAGCGTTCTTTAGGTGATCGATCCACTCGTCATAATCCTGTAGATTGAGGCAGATCACCCGGATCGTGTTGATGTACCTTCCTAATATTTCATAAAAGAGATGCAAATGAGCATTAAATCGAGAAACAAGCTAGGACGAGCCTCAACACCAAAATGACAGCACTGAAATATTACCTTCTAATAAGAATGACTTCTTCTGCTTTTCGTGGTCATCTGTGATCACCCGTATGGCCTTCAGTGGGAGTTCTCCCTGCATTTATAAAATATATAGTTACAGTATAGTACATAGTACCAAGCTTACAGCCGAGCTGGGATGGGGGAAGGGTTAATCATTATCATTACTTATAAAGAGGGTGTCATCTCTACCTGGTCAGGGTAATTTGGTAATTTACACTTGGCTTCCTGTTCCCACACACACCTCTCCCGATAGTGTGAGTCTACAGCTCACCCACATTGACTCACAACCAGCTTGTCTGGATACAGACATGTACACACAGCTCCTATCTGCTCCTGATGGTGTACGTCACGGGCGTACAAAAACAACCATTATCAGGAATCAGCGCCATGAGCCAAACAGCGCGATACAAAATCAGGTTCGTAAGAGGTAACATGGACTTTAGTGTATAGCCACAAATGGTACATCACAATGGTCTGAACATAATGCATAGATGTGGATATGGATACTGTTACACCACGAAAAGCAGAGAGTAAATACCTGAAGAGTGGGAGTCTGACCACTGAGACTCCCACCGATCCAGAGAACGGGGGCATTTCCAAACCAGTTGTAAATTCAGCCTGACTGCAGCCAGGCTCAGTGTATGTGTGGCGCTTGGTGGAGGGCGCTCCCATTTACTTCAATTAAAGTGAATGGGATTGCGGGTTTGTTCACCACCTACAGTCAGGCTGAATTTGCAATGGGGGTAATACCCCCTGTTCTCGGGATTGTGGAGGGTCTCAGCTGTCAGACCCCACCGATCAGGTCTTTATTAGAGGATAAATCATTTTCGTGGTATATCCCTTTTAAGTGACATGATATCCTGGAGGGGTTCATTTCGAATGGGTCATTGTGTGATGATCACTATTAAAGAAGTTCATGTTGACAATTTATGGAACTATAGGGATTTTCTGTGATCCTCATACTGATGGTTATTCCTTAGGCTAGACCATCAATATTATATTTGGGAGGGAGGGCGGTCCATCAATATCACATCTTTGGGGGCCACACTCCAAACACCTCCTCCTATCAGCTGGCTAAAAGGGCCACAAAGTTTCAGGGGACACCATGTTATACATTTTGCAGTGGTTGTGTCTGGTATTGTAGCTCATTCCCATTCACTAGAATAGGACAGAGCTGCATGAAGCGCAGTACCAGGCACAACCACAACTAAATGTGTGGTGCTGTGCCCGGTATACATTGAAGGCTAAATCTCCATGGTTCCTTCAGTCTACTAATTGGTTGGGTTGCTGGGTGTTGTACCCCAAAAAATATCTAATAGATGGCCATTAATATAGAGCTCCCCAAAAAAAAATTTTTTTTTTTAGTATTTATGAAAAAAAAAAAAAAAAAAAGTTTTACCTTGAAACTAAGGTTTTTTCCGTCTTCAGAAAGTATCACAAGAGTGGACGGGTACAAGACCAAAACTCTGTCATTCAGCTCCTGTAACATGACACAATATGGTGGAAGATTAGAGAACAGAACATATACAGTATACGTCAGCAATCCTCCCAGGAAAACAAAGCATTGCCGTGAGGCACCAAGTCTTCAGGCTTCCTTTATGTCCTATGAATACAAGTCAGCCCGGCAGGACGTTTGCCTTGGAGGTATATTACCTGCACCTATGACTCAACACCCAGTGACACAATGTAATGACAAGAGGATTAGAGGGAATACATTACAGGCATATCTCTATGATATCTCATCCAAATAAGTGACTATTGCACACGTACAGGTATGGATTTCTTGTTCTACCACTCAACGGGTCATTGAAAGATCATTGGAAGGAAGATAAACACTGCGTAAACCATATCCATAGAAAATGTAAATGTATATAAAGGAGGCAATGGAATTTAAAGCTTAGTCAGTGTTCACATTATAGGAAGAAGGGCAGAGCATGCATTGAAATTCTTGTTGTGACAATGACAGCTGCCACACCTTGATAGACCCCATTGTAAGGCCGGCAGCTATCCTACACACACTCATCAGCCTCTCCCAGTGGGTGTGCGCCATGTGCCTGGCACCAGTTTCCCTCTCTCACCCCTCTCCAGAGCCAAAGCATTGGGAATCCTAAATTCAGGGGGTTTCTTTAGGTATCTGTGCTGTCCATTATATAATAGACACAATGATTTTGTGGCTCCTGGTTAGAAGAGATCCAGAAAAAGGATTTTAAGAGTAAAAATATGGATGACCTATCCTAAGGTTAGATCTGTGGGAGTCAAACTCCATCTATTAGCTTTTCTCAGCAGATTACACACAGAATAGAACAGGAAGCAGACAGCACTGTTCTCTGTGTAGTGGCTGAACTGTGTCACTGCAGCTTAAGTCTCATTCAAATAAATGGGAGCTGATAGTCAGTACCTGGACTGGCCACCATACAGAGTACTGTCTGCTTCCTGTTCCATTCTTTGTGTATCAGCTGCATAGAACTGCTGATCATGGGCCTTTCTGGGTGTCAGACCCTCACCAATCTAATATTGATGACCTATTCATAGTATAGGTCATCAATGTATGAAACCTGGCAACCTCAACTAGAGGGCTCTCTATCTGCTATAGAACTATAGCTCCCCGTGTGCAGACTGTTAGGGCATGCTGTGCAGAAGGGCATAGCTAGCAATCACTACCGGGCCCTGGAACCTGAGGGGTCCCAAAGGCCTCTGCACAATATAAGACGACACCAGTATTATAGATAGCACATGGTAATTGGGGGCCCTGTTACAATAGTTTCACAAAGCTGGACTCACAGGTTGGAGACCACTGGTTTACAAAAAAAAAAATCAAAACACTAACCTGGAATGGCAGAGTTTGCAGCTTCACCTTGGAGATACAAGTGATGGCACCTAGAGACTCTCTCTGTGTTCCTTCCCAATCGTGGACTGGCTGGCTCTGAACAGACCTCCTCAGCTCAGATTTATCCCAAATGTTCGCATTGTTCATCTATATGGAGCAAAAATATAGATTATCATGACAATGTAGGTATGCATCTAAAATGAGAAATAGTCTAGGTCATCTCTATCCTCTGAATAGACTTCTGAAATATATAAACCACTGTAAAACTGGCAAACAGGTAATATAACCCCTTCCCATGGCTCAGACATCTTGTACTTGGACCCATGTTCTATAGAAGGATAAAACATGGAGTAATTACCTCTGGGTGTGATATGGCCACCTTTACACCAGTAGCACAGTATATCAGATCATTGTAGCTTTTTAATACATTCTTAAATCGAATAAGATGACAAGTGAAGAACAGAACAAGTTCCCACAAGAAGAACCTCAGAGCTGGTAACATGCTGGCACTGCATACAATCCAGTGATGAAAAATGAGCTCTTATGTATCATAGCAAGATTGTGGGGTAATCGCCATATTCAGGTCATTTACTTTGTATTCTTTACTCTATCATACTAGAATTATTGCATCAGAACAATGGACTGAAAACCTGACAGGATGACAGATGCAGGCTTCCATCTTGTTTTTAACATGAGAGAACAGTGACGGATGCAGATTGGCTTTGTTGTGCCATGCTTTTCAGAATGTAGCCTTATATAAATGCTATAAAGCTTACAGAGGACTTTTCATGGCCTCTACCCAATCCAGTTCTGTTAATAGGCGATGCTCCACCGATTCCAGCACAGTTGGCATTTTCCCTCTAGTCCCCACCATTCCAGAGCAATAAGCACTGTTAGTTTTGGTGCCTGATGTGCTATTTAGGCTCTCTACTGTTAGGAGGGCGGTGCCAGGCAGAAGCAGACAAGGGGTGTTATTCTGACACTGGCTGCCTCTGATTGGAGCCAAGAATCACACCCACTGCCTGACTCCACCCTTCTGACAGGACAGAGCCTAAGTAGCATATCAGGTACCAAAACTACCTGTGCTTATTGCTCAGGAACGGTGTGGCTGAATCAGTGGAGCAGAGCAGTTGTTGGAGGTGATGAAAAGTCCTCTTTAAAAAGGAGTTCTCTGCTTTGAACAGTCCCTACTTTAGAAGGATACCTTGATCAAAAGCTGATCAAAGTGTCCCACTGAAGGGACTCCCAACAGTATGTGTCTAGCTGTTGTACAGCGCCACCACAGGCAAAATTAAGGATGACAGTTCCCAATCTAATAAATGTAGATGGGTCATACAGGCTCCCCTCTAGTATGTTGCAAGACATTTGTTATGCTACATGGGGCTCATATGATGGAGGGGAGCCATTCAGGCTGGCCCTTGGGTCAGCTGAGTTGGTCCCCGCTACCATAGGGCCCAGTGAAGATGAACTGCTTGCTCTATGGTTAAAATGAGCCTGGTCCTGTGCATAGCACACAATGGGCTCTTGCTCACTATAGAAATCTGGCCAGAAGGTTGAGATTTCTATCATGGGGCCCCACTCCCTTTACGCCTATGGGTCGGTGTCACATTGCAATTATATGACATACATGCAGAATAATGTTTTATTAGAAGGTCATTTTTGATCATAGCCCAATGCCTTAGCAACAATTGTTACCAGACTAAAGTTCCGATATTGAATGTTTCATATTTTCAGTACGAATGATAGAGAGAACAATAACCATGATGAAATCACAAGGAGGGCTCCGATCCAGGGCTTACACCCACAAAAAGAAGATGTTGTCCTGTCCTTACAATAACGTTGTTGATAGCTGATGGGTGTGATGACCCTGGAGTGGAGGCCAGAAGCCAGGGTGTGTGACCCAATCTGCCTGCAGCTGTGCTGACACCCAGGGTATTCCCTTGGCAGGCAGGGTAAGCCTGTCCACCCTCACAGCTGTTGCTGCTGTTCAGGACTGTTTGTTCCCATAGCAACTAATTCTAGAGTTTCAGGAGCCACAGGTGCAAATGAAGAAAAGAGCAGCGAAGGTGAAAGAGAGCGAAAGATCTGAGCCTAAACTCGGCTACCAAGATTAGCAAAACGGGTTCAGCTTTAGAAAGAGCTAGTCTGACATTATAATGGCCATCCATCACACTGATCACAGTACGCGCACATCTAAGGAGCTTACCAACCTGTCGCAACAATTGAAGATTATTGCAGCTTAAAATGATCAGACAAAACCACGCTTTAATATTTAGGTTTGTTCCCAAAGTAATATCTAGAATATGTCTCCAGTAAAGACGTGAATATACAGAATTATTCTTTAGCTTAATGCATGTTAAAATTCCCCATCATACATAACTGTGTGGCGTCCTCCAAAGAATATCCGACTTGTACCCAAAACACCGAACCATAGACATACTGTATAGATTACTAGATGCATCTCATATTAAGGGGAACCTCCAGTTCACAATAATGCATAGTTAAAATATCTAGAGTCTACCATTTTAATATTTCTGGTGTGGTTCTTCCAATTCCTAATCTTCTATCCCCACCAGTTCCTCAAACTACCCTATGCATATAGTGCTTTGGTAGCCTAAAAGGCACTTCCCTGCTCTCACTTGATCCATCTAAGGTTGAGGCCCAACATTGCGGAAAAATTACTTTGTTATTTTGGTGCTGTTTTTTTTAGCGAAAGTCAGGAGTGGATTTAACAGAAGAGAAATGTCTAGGTACTTCCATTATATTTTCCATTTCGTTCCAAGCCACTCCTGGCTTTGGTTCAAAAAACTGCAGCAAAATCTGCAACAAAAAAAACGCTGCGTTTCCGCAACATGGGGCCTTAGCCTAAGGGTAACAGTATCACCAGTTAGCCAGATTTACCGGCTTGAACTTCGTGCCAAGAGCGGGACTCCTAGCAGTATAGTTACCTACGATGCTAGGAGTCCCTGCCTCCAGCGATATACTGTCCCATGTCAATTACAGTACGGGACAGTATGTTGCTGGGAGGCAGGGACTCCTAGCATCGTAGATAACTATACTGCTAGGAGTCCCGCACCCAGCACAAAGTTCAAGCCGGTAAATCTGGCTAACACACGGACAGAGTTTCACGGGGCCACTTTCTGCTCTCAGATTGCCCACTTTTACAAAAAGTGACACGCAAGATGCAGACACACACTGTGGTGCATCTTTGGTACATTAAAGGGCTTTGCGCCAAAGATGCGTCACATCAACACCCATCTATACAAAAAAACTGGCTTAGATGGTTTAGGAAGTTTCACCCACTCTACTTTATTACTTTCAGATGCTGCACCCAGTACTTAGATGGATCAGGTGAATGCAGGGAGGACGAAATGTCCGACTACCAAGATACAGTATATACAGAGTAGTCAGGGCCCATTATTCAGAAATGAAGAGGGAACTGAGAATTAAGAGATGGGGCATCAAGTATTTTAACAAAACATTTTGCACTTATTGTGAACTGAAGGATTGCTTTAAGCTTCAGGCTAAGGCGCCACGTTGCGGAAAAACAGCATTAAAAAAATGCTGCGTTTTACAGTACTAGCATATTGAATGAGATTCTGGCTAATCCCATCCACACAAAACAGCTGCCGAAAAGTTTGCGGTTACTTTTATAAAAACACGTGTCAATTTTAGCGACAGAAACGCAAGTGTTTTCCCTATAGAAAGGGGAAGAAAAACTGCAGAGAAAAACGCAACGCGTTTTCTAGTTGCAGTTCACTACATGGAGCTTTGGCCTTAAGTGTTCATCAGAGTACAAAGCACTTTAACCACCGATGTGCATTAAGAAACCTGTTCACAGCCAAAGGTCTTTGAGGAAGGTTTCTTATTTCACCGTCATTTCCTTGAGTCATTTGAGACTCATCAAGATCTGCGGAGCACGGATAAGCCTGTAGAGTGAAATTGTACATATCTTCACATCAATTTTAACAAATGTAGAAACAATCTATTTGGGCCCTTAAGTGGAGAAAGTCAGATATTAGGCTGATATTAGGTGGCTCCTGTGCTGGGTGACAGCTGGAGTTGTGTGTGACCCCTCTGTACTGATCACAGCTGCACAGCAAAAGCAAACAGGTGGGATCAGCTGTCCAAGTCCATAAAATATGTGTCGGCTGCAAAATAGACTTTCTTCTTATGCAAGAGCATTTACCCTGCCAAAACTCATTAGTATAAGCCACTGCACAACAACACCGCAGAAATGGCTCCACTTAGCTAGTCCGATGGGCTCAAGTCGTGCAAGGTAAGGGGCAAGCACACCTGCCCATAGACATTAGTCTGCAATGGCATACAGGGGTTAACTTAAAGCTGTAAATTTACATCTGTCAACATCAGTAGCTGTCCCCAACAACAACAATAATCTATCTTACCTCTGTTATGGGCAAAGTATCTGCATTTCCACCATTGAGCTGGATCTGCTTCTCCAAGTGGTAAAGCCATTTCTGCAACTCTTGCTGGGTTGGACAATAAACTATTAAAGGATTGAGTAGGGGACCTAATAGTAGAAGAAGTAACGGAATTGTTAGTAACTATACACACTGGAATTAAGGACAATAACCTAACTACAGGTCCAACCCACACCAAAAAGGTAAGCGGTAAAGACCATCAGGATTAGATCTTAAGGTTACCATATAACCAGCTCTGGCCTCTCTCACTAGCACCTACAAATGGCCCCAAACATCATCTCTAATATGGTGAAAACTTCACAATATGATGATTATAATACATAGCTGAATTACGCCTATGCAAGGCTGCCATTTGTTTTTACCTGTGATGCGGAAGGCATGCTCCTCTTCGGGTTTAGGTGGGACCTTAGAACGTTCCAACTTGTAAACACTCAGCTCCTTCAATGGGACCAAGCCCTAAAATGGGAAAAAAAAACAAAAAAAAAAAAAACATTAAATTCTGAAAAAAAAAATTTGGAATATTTTATTTAAAAAAAAAAAAAAATGATTTGGAGGCAAAAAGTAGATAATAGGAGAATGTGTACATAACCAGTGATGTGTTTCCCATAAACATAGCCATATATAAATTTGGAGACCATAGATAAAATAATTTTTGCAAACATAAACATTTAAAAATGTTGCAGAGTTTTAAAGATTTTCTGTAACCATCTCAGGCTGGATTCACACCAGTGCTCGCTCTACGTTCGGGGATTCCATCCCGAATCAGACAGAAACCTGGCGGACCCCATTATAATCTATGGGGTCCGTGGGTAACCATTTTTTTAAGTGGATTGGGTTTCCATTTTTTCAGGTCCCCAAGCGGACCCAAAGAATGGAAACACAAGCGCAGGTGCGAACCTAGAGTCAGTGGTTACACCTTTTGTCTTGATCGGTTGCCAGTGGATACGACCATGAGTGCAGGAACTTTCTATGGTCTGGGATTTGTCAGAAAGCCAGCCATGATTTCTTTATTGTGATCAAGTTAGATTCTCATACATGTAGTGAGTGGAAATCATGGCTGGGTTTCTGACAAGTCTCAAGCTATAGAAAGTTTCTGTATTCGCGGTCATATCCACTGACAACCGAACTCTAAAAACTTTACAACATTTTTAATTATTTATATTTGCAAAAATATTTTAATATTTAGTTGTCCCAATTCCCAATATGGTTATGTTTATGGAAAAAACCTTTAATAAGTACAGGAGTATGGGAGGCCATACATATAAGATTAATGCCAACTGATCCCATCAATTCTGGCAGGGTTGGCTAACCAGATAACATGTATTCTGAATTTCCCATGACAGTAGATGTTGGGTAAAGGAAAGATTTGTTGTCAGATTCCAACATGTCTTATACTTTTGATCTTGGGGAGATGAGCTGCAGCTAGAAGTATCTGGCAGAGGTTTTCTCCCCTCTCCCCATTTAGAACACGGACACGATCTTGCGTAGGGTGGATCAGGATGGACAGCTGCTGCCTGAAAGTGTATGGCCAGCTTTGTAGAGATATACTTTCTGTGCACTCTAGGCACAGAACAAAAAGAAAAAAAAAAAAAAAAAAAGTGGGAGATAAACCAATTGTTTATGTTTCCGTTGCTGATAAAAGAACAGATACCCTTCTGGGACCACACACACAACAAACAACAGAAAAGCCGCATATAGAATCCTATAGTCCAGTCAATGGCAAAACAAGCCATTATCACACACCCCTACCAACCAAGTCAAAATATATAAATACTCTCAAAATGTCCAAAAAGGAGTTGCTAGGTTTCCCATGACACAGATAAAAGATAGGTTTGAGAGTTGTGTAAACATGTGTAATGGATGTGACCCTGGAGGGTGAAAGGTCAAGAGATATTTGAACAAGGCCTGTCTGGCTAGAACTACATAAAGTCACGTTTCTATTATGTTAACCTGTGTCAAAGTCCCCTTCACATGATAACAGATTCTAAAGGGGATGGCACATCCACATCCATACCTGATACGTCAACCCGGTGGGACCTCGAGACTGGAAATACAGGTGGGACTGGAACATTTCCAAATAGCAGTCACTAATATCCTGAAAAGGGAAAAAGAAAACATCTGTGTTAATCTGAAATGATTCTAAAACTGGACAGACAAGTCTACGTTGGCCAACTATAGATCGTGAAGGTATTTTTGAGACAAAGTTATTACCCGTAACCAAAAAGGTGACGATTTCTAATGTTGCCATTACTGCTGAGAATGTCACCAAGGTTTTCTAAGGTTACGGTACACCTTTAAGAGTTGTCAAAAAAAAAAATAAAAAATTGATATATATATATATATTCCTCCCGACTCCCCCATAAATATGCACACTTAGCTTGGTTGAGCATGTACACACTCTCAATAGAGAGAGGAGTAAACTATTGCCAGACACATAAGAGGGTGGCGACAACATATGTTGGAGAACAGTAAGGAGACCCCCATATACATAAGAGAGTAGATCCGTTGGGTTCAGACAATTTTGATGTAATGGGTATGGGAACCTCTAGAGTTCTGGACAGCAAATCTGTATAGTTACACAGGGGAAGGGTCGACATTTATCAACAAGGCACATTGCCATAAGTAGTCTGTGAAAGCCAATGCAACAACCACTATGGGAAGTTTAATGGCAGCCATAGTGTTATTTACCGATATTATATTTATGAGACCCCCCCCCCCCTTTTCTTTTTCAGAAAATCTCTTCCATATAAAAGGATGAAGCAAGGCAGCCACAATTGTTGTTAATATAAACACAAAAAGAAAAGATTAGGATTGAGAACAGATGCCAAAAAGGGTTAAAGTGTTTACCGCAAAACACAAGATGAAAACATTATCAGCTGAAGATCAAGGTCCAAGACAGAGACGCAAGTAATCGGAAATGAGTCAGACAACAGAACACACATGAATAAGAAATGCTTTATAATAGTTATTATCTAGACCAAATCTCACAAATTACTAAAGTAAATGATGGATCATTCCAATAGCCTTACACAAGCTTAGTAACATCTAGGGACTCCGGGGTCTGAAAGTGATATATTTTCAACTTTAACATTTGAGTTGACTCTGACCTATTTTTTATTTAAACCAAGTTTAGTTATGTTTTTTTTAAGAATGTTTGGCAATTTCTCAAAAATTTACATCTCACTATCTTGATAAAAAAAAAAACAAAAAAAAACTGCCGTTTTCACTATGGCCACTAACGCTAGGTTCACACCTGCACCTAGTATCCGTCCGCATTCAAACCGTTTTAAGAGAAAAATAGTTTGGTACAAAAAGGATTCCAAATGGTTACACAGCGGATACTTGAATCCGTTTTTTTTTTTTTGTGACAGTTTGTGTCCGTTTTTGACCAATCCATTTTTTTTCTTCCCCCCCCCTTCACTGAGTGTGCGTAGAGAGAAAAAAGGGATTGCAAAACGGACACAAACTGATTGCTATCAGTTTGTAATCCGTTTTCCATAGACCTCAATGTTAAAAAAAAACAAACACACATGGATTGGTTGCTGTCCGTTTGGAATCCTAATTTTTTGAATGGAAAAAGTCCTGCAAGTATGACTTTTTTCTCCGCTCCAAAGAGCGGATACCAGATGGAAGTGCTCCAAATGCAGACCAGAGGATGGTTTTTTACAACCCATTGAAATCAATGGGTTTTAAAACGAACTGTTTGAAATCAGCTTTTGAGGATTTTGAGACTGTTTCAAAAACTGATTTCGTGCAGAGGGGCAAACGCAGATGTGAACCCAGTCTTCCCCATATAATAGACTGACACTTTCTAATTCTGTAGGGGTTTACTTTGCAGAAATCATCTTTTTCACATGACAGGATTACAATAGAGGTTCACACCTCTGCAGAAACCCATCACTGCATCCGCTGCTGACAGTAGATGATGTCACATCTAATCTACTCCCCTCCCTGCACAGAGCATGTCTAGACAAATCTCCCATGGACTTCAACGAGTCGGCCTAGTCTATTGTTGCCTATGGCCATGAGTATGCTGTAAAGCATATCACTAAATGCTGTTAACAGAGCAGAGGAGAAGCTCAGGAAAGATGGCCGCCCCCAAAATCCTGTATAGAAAATAGAATTTAAACAAACAAAACCAGTCTACAAACAGAATATAAAAAACAGATTAGAAAAAATAAAAAAAAGTCTGGTTTTAATAAAAGTTTTAAAAAAGGTGGCACATTCCTCTAACATTATATGGCGTTTTTATCCCCAGGTCCGTGACAACATACCTGGCTGTGCTGGAATCGAAACTTAACCTTGGAATAATGGATCATTTGCCCCATGTTTCGAACAATTGTCTTCTTCTTGCCCTTGCGAAAGATGCTAAGGAATCTTTGGTCCACGTTGTCCTTCTGCACCTCATTGCCGATATCCTATTGAAAGAGAGTTTGTTACAAACCAAATTAGCCATTTTAGCCCATTTTATTGAAAATAAATACAAATATTTTAAAATCTTAATAATATGTATAAAAAATATATAATAAAAAGTTAAATCTACATGAGAATCTGGCCAATAACTTAATATCTTTAAAGGAATTCTCTAATTCCTACGTGTTAATGGTTCTTTGACAATAGGAAGATCCCAGAGTGTCTCCTCCCAGAGATCTGCTGTATTCTATGACCTGGTATTAAGTGCTCAGTTTCCCTGCAGCACCACCACAGGGGAAATTACGCATTACACTATTATTTTTTAATTAATTAACTTTTTGTAAAAAAAAAAAAAAAAAAAAACACACCGCTTTAGATATAAGAGCAGATTTTATTTTCTATTTCTTGCAATAAAAATCTTTCTGAAAAATATTGCAATTTTTCTTGCGCTGGGGATAACTTTTTGGAATCTACAGACAGACCCAGTGAAACACAGTAATGAAAGCTATATCCTGAAAAGAAATCTTGATAATATTTCTAAGGTCAGCGGGATAGAGTTCAAAAGACTGAACTTGACTGACCCAGTATTTGGTTTCAGAAGGCTGTGCTGATCTTGCCTACATGCCTATCGCTGACAGTGACCCACTAATCCTGAGGCCTGCATGCAATGGCTCAGGGGTGGTCTACTTGTACCCAGAACAGTCGGGGTATAATTTTCTAACATCAGTCAACAAGTATCTGGTTACACATCAAATCAGTAGCCATAGTTTTAAAGGGAAAAGTAAATTAGGAGAACTCGGTCGCAGCTTACATTATATTGAGTCCTGTTTATCCATTTCCTAACCTCATTTTCTCCACCTGGGAACTTAGATATCAGTTTCTGATGGTGGCGGGATGATAACTGGGATAACCAACTGTTATAACACACACAGCAGAGCTGTGTAACAGGAGATACAGATGTACAGACACTCTTACTCCTGCTGGGGAATGGGTACAACAGACAAAGGCCAAATCCTAAATAACTTCCGCTGGGTGGTATTTAGTTTGGACACAATCTACAACTCCCATCATATTCAGGGTCCAACCAGGGAGTTACTGAACTACTACCAGGTTTCTATTGTGATTTATAGGATGTGTCGGGCCGGGGAGTCCCTACCCGGGTCCACTTCAGTCTGCGCATTGCCCCACCATCATTTATAAAAAGTGGCAAGAGGGGTGCAGGAACAACAACGTGGTGCATCGTTGGCACAAGACTAGGACCCTCGATGAAAATGTGTTACATTTAAACCCATCTACATTGGAAAACTATATATGTGTGCTAGTAAAACTATAACTGTATACGTGTGCTAGTAAATCCACCCCATTATCTCTTTGTGATATTCCCCTATGCTCATAGAAGCAATGGATAATTTACGTATATTAGCGCTCATGCACATCTTAAATTTACATGCTGTCTGTGATGGATGCTGTTTCAGGACCCTGAAAAAAAACCAAAAACGTCCTGCTTGATCTTGCCAATTCGGTAGCAGAACCTGCAGTGTCTAATGCTAAAGCCAAATGCAGAAACCATAAGGTAGAGGAATCTGGGGCAAAAGGCCATCTCAAATTTCTCTCCAAATTCCGCCATGTGAACCTACCCTAACTTGGTCAGTGTAAATTACACAGAAGACATGAGATTACATTTGTGAACCAGGAGGCTCAGGATGAGCAGCAGTATGGAACTACATTTGAAATTATGTTACAGGGCAGAGCATTAAATAGGATTTGTCTCCTCTTACCAGGCAGGGGTGTGTCCCCGCACATTGGCCACGTCCAATCAGTGCTGAGAGAGTCAGACTGTGTAATGACACACCCCTTTGACAAGAGGGATGGTAACACCTAGTTGTCAATTTTTATAGGAGGGGGAACGGCACAAAGCGCATTTATAAGAAAAGATTCTCCAGAACTGTCATTCCATGGGCATGTACTAAGATGTCAGTAGAGGTGACAGGTTCTCTTTAAGAAGCAGATGAATAAATTAGTCACGATGAGTAGGAATAGTGCAGCCATAAACTGCTCATCATAGGAGATGTCACTCACTGCTGACGGACGGATGACCATACCTGACTGAAGACTGAGGAGGGAATCACAACCCTCCAGACCTCAGGTGATAGGCAATAGCTAGTCTAATTCACGACACACCTCATGTCTGCCATGTCTAATTCTAGATAATCCGCTCTCCCCCTCTGGATGACAGACAGATTGTCGTCAAAATGTTAACAGATTAACAAGAATAACAAATCTTCTGTGTCTGAAAGCAAACAGAGCGGCTGATGCTTAGAAAGCGCTGCTCAGATCACTGGGCTTGTATAAGAATGGAAAAAAATTAGCCAGTGTCAGCGACAACACTATCGGATATGGAAAATATATAAAGATGTCTGGAAGACTCCGGGATAAAAGGGAAGATCTGCAAAAAGTATAGGCGAGTCCCCCAGATTACAGGAGCACCGATGAAGACATTGACGGTCCAGGGATGGCAGCAATAACCGGCATGTGCCATGTGGTCTGCACGGTACATGTCCAATAGCGTGACCTCAATAATATACTGGTGGAATGGGCAGATGTTGGTCCTGGCGGCCATCACTAAACTGTGGAAGACTATCACAGCAGCCCAAGTTAGATAATGGGCACTATGGATCACACTAACATAGGCAGCCCTGTTACTGTTTTTTAAAGGGATGATTTAAAGGGAATCCATCATGGATACACTGTGTCCAATCTGCAGGTAGTGCGGTATAAGGCCAAGTGATCAGGTGACAAACCAGTAAATGCTTATTTATCTGTGGAGTCGGTAGGCGCATGCGCACTAATGCAGAGACATACTTTCATGGCTTGACCGCGCCAGAGCCAGGTGTATAGGGGCCGGGTAAGTATAAATGTCTATTCATTTTTATTGCGGGCACCGATGATATTAAAAGACACACACTAAATCCTCTAAACCCCTAAAGACACTAAACCCTCAATCCCTCGGTGGTTTAGTGTCCCACATCGACCTAACCCTTTAGGAATAGGAGTTTAGATACTACAATCTGCAAATGTTCAGATAACCCATAAAGGTCTCTCAATGACAAGTCAGAAAACTAAAAAAAGTCAATAGCTGCTATTTAATGAAGTGTGTAACTGGGCGACTGTCTCACACCCTCCAACACCAGCCCACAATTACACATTGTATCACAGTTCTGGATACATCTGTCCTAGCAATTGTCAGGTTCCTCAGACTCCAGCCAAGGTCTGGCAATAGATACTGGATCAACTGGAATGGAATGTGGAACTAGGGAAAGGAACATTCCACCCCACCAAGGAATGCGCAAAACTCCAATCTACAGATCTGCAGGGACGACTAAATTAGAAAGGGACTGCAAAGATCTACCCTATATCAGAGACATATACACAGGAGAACATAAAAATATGTATCATTACAGCAAACCAACATGATCACCTTTCATGCATCAACCAATGTGTGCCAATACTGAGGGCTCATGCCCACAGCCATATTACCTCTCTGAATAAAGCAGCCATAATGGGGCATTATTTCTGTAATACAGTACAGTATGAAGGCACCATACAGCAGTTCACTGAGTATCTATGGTTCTCTATTGACCACCATAGAGACTCAGTGTATGCCATTCTGCCACATGCACAGGGGCAAAGCTGAGGGGAGCCAAATGACTCAATACAACATAAGACACCAGAATAGATAGCACCCCATAGGTAAGTGGGGGCCCTGTTACATAATTGGCATTGAGGCCCAGGAACTTCAGGTGATGCCTCTGCTATGAGCACAAATCCAGAATCCAGACAAAACTGTTTCCTGCTTTACAAAATCCAATGTAAGGTGCCTAATACAGAAGACCAATTGCTTTAATTTTAAGAAAAGCTCTGCCTATGAAGAACATTTTGGGTTACATAAGGTGTGCACTACCTACATCAAAACCTAGATTAAACACTATATTAAGGTTTCATGCAGTATGCAGTCTGGGGGTGAGTGTCCAGGTGTCAGCCGTGGAATTCACTGACCCATCTATTCCATTGAATGGGCCGTGCCGCAAATGCAGACAGGTATAAGCCCTGCTCCAGTATTTGCAGCTCTTAAATGTGGCCCAGACATACATTCGCAAAAACTACGGCTGTGTGTATGAGCCCATTGAAATGTATGGGCTGGTATTTTTACCCGCAAATGCAGATAAAATTGCGGCCATATGCATGAGGCCTAACTTTCAGCTGTCACAGAGTATGGATGAAACAAAGCCGCAACCTGCAGACTGTTTACAATCACTTTGGATGTGAATGGAGAAGGAAATATGATAAAGCTAAAAACTGATAAAAAATTGATAACGTTATAGAATTAGGTTAAGGTTTAATGGCAGAGCTTTGTGTTAGAAGGACTTCTGAACAAGACACATTTGTCCCAAATAAATCTCCTGAGTCAACAGATCCCACCTATTGAACATAGCCATTATGTCCGGAACATTGATCAGTCCCAGCGGGTGAGGAGCCTCCTCCTGACACTTTGTGGAAGATGTTAGAATGTGGATGTATAAAGTGGACAATAGGCGAAAACCAATTAAAGCGATGGAGTGTTACTGCGGGATTACTCTAAAGAACATTTCAAGGACTGGACAAGTTTTATAGAAGCTGCTAAAAGCTCTCAGGCAGCAAATGAAAGGAATAAAGAACATGAATGAACACCATGCTATATACAGCACCTGGCAGAATTCTGTGTATAACATGCTATTCCTCTCACAACTAACGTTTAGTGTTTTTCCAGGATTTTTGAGCACAGTATACAATTGGTAGGGACCAGATAGGGATGCCAGGTACGCTTGGGCCCCTTCACAGTGACAATAACAACAGTATCAGCGCCAAGTAGTGCAGAACAGTCCATTTAAAGTGTACCTCCGAATATAAAACCACTTTTCGTAAATGAATAGTACAAGGGGTATATAAGACACTTTGTAATATATCTTATTAAAGTAATAGGCCTCCACTGATCTTGAGAACCGGTGTGATTTACAACCGAGTTACGACCAGTGCACATGGTCATTTCAATAGGGACCACCAGAGAAAACAAAGCAAGCATTCGGCTATCTCCATTTCAGATTATTGATGCCTGTGGGGGTCCCAGCAGTGGGACACTGACAGATCAGAAAGTTACACCCAGTCCTGTGGATAGGAGAGGAGGCAACTTCCTGTGGCTGAACAACACCTTTAAGTGAACAGGGTTGACCTTCTGTACTAGGCACAGCCATAAGGACAAAACTATACCTGATCTTTGTAGTCTTAGGGGTCAGTTCATGCAAGACAACATCTCCCATTCACACGTCTGACTACGGCAGCCTGAGCGGATTTGACAGATTAATGGGTCTATGCGAGAGAATTTAAGGACCGATCCAGACAAAATGGCCAATTTTCAGATTTTGTTGCAGATTTGCCAAAAATGTCACCTTTATTGCAAAAGGGTAAAATCCACAATGAAAATCTGCAGCATTTCTGCAACAAAAGGAACAAGCTGCAGTTCAGAAAACCAGGATGCTCCGATAGGCATGCAAAATTTTTCTGGTACATGTGCATTTGTACAGTAAATTGCTGTAGTTGTGCAGAGTAGAATCAGCAATGCAAATCTGCAGCCAATCTGCCACATATGGACACGGCCTAAGAGCAAGTTCACATAGAAGAGCGGATCCGGTTTTCCACAGTGAAATCTGCACCAAAACAGTGATTATTCCAACTCCCATACATTTGTATGGAATTTCTGCATCTGCATTCACCTACAATGGGAAAAATCTCTATGCCACATGCTCCCTTCCACATCAGAATTTATTCAGAACGTTTTTTTTTATCCACAATACTAAGTTTGCAGAAAATCAGTTTGAAAAACACAGATCCTGCACGACACCCAAACCCCTCGGTTATAAAAGTGACGAAAGGAAGTAAATGACACTCCTAACACGTTTCACTCAGCCGAAATGGAGCCACAGAGCAGTGCATAGTCAGTGGGAAAACAAAAGGTGCAGCAAGCTCAGCTCCAACAGCGCTCAGCCATGACTTCAAATAAAAGAGATTAGCCTGACACCCCAGCTGATGGCTGCTGGAGTCACCCTGCCGCTTCCACAGCTGGAGTGTGCAACATGTGTCAATATACACAGCCTTCTATAAGCAAATCAGTCATGAACAGATATCCTCGCAAATAAATCCAGGACAGAAGTACCTCCTTATGTAGGTCATGAAGATAATAACCAGCAGGGCCTCACTCCAGTACACTGACAGATGGCTCCTATCTCTAGCATTTATGGCATATCAATAGGATATTGGTGGTGGGTGGTGCGGTGGCCCTTTATACCCTACAGCTTCCTGTCAGGCTCTTGGTTTTACTTGGCCCATCACAATCCACCCCATAAATGTAAAGTTGGTTATAGGCCAAAGGCTTATCAACAGATATTCCACCCAGTCCCTCAATACATGTGCAAGCTGAGATGAGCATGCATGTGTCTTCAATAGGAAAAGGGGAGTAAGTCACTACCAGACACCTCCTTAACTCCCACAGGAACAAAGGATGAAGCAAAGGACCCTTATTTCTACATGACATCTGCCATTAGAAGACCGGACATCACTAACTCATTAAAGAGTTTTCCCATGAACATATCCATATTTAAATTTGTAGACAATTAATAATACATTTTATTTATATAGCGCCAACATATTCCGCAGCACTGTATAATTTGTAGGGTTCAAGTACAGACAAAAAAAGATACATTACAAAGAAATAGCCAATTTACACAATGGGACTGAGGGCCCTGCTCGCAAGCTATGAGATTTAAAAATGAAACAAATTTTTTAATATAAAAATTTTGAAGATTTTCTTAATCATCTTAGCGGTGACAGTCCTTTGGCTTGATCGGTTGCTAATGGATGAAACCATGAACGCTGAGACACTTAAAAACTCCGTAGGCAGCAAAGAACAAATGACCAGACCAAAGCGTGATCTTATTACGGACAACGTCTTTCCAATGACCTTCATTACAAAGTAAAAGAAAGAAATAAAAAAAAGAGATGTTGTGAAGAAGCTGAAAGACCTATACAAAAATTTAGGAGAAGCATGATTCAAGTGGTTGGCTGGAAAATTTTGGTGGAAATAATTAATACAATAAGAGGTTTTCTGAGGAAAGACATATCAACTAGACTTGCCATAAAAAAGTGTGGGTCAGACTGGCCCACCAGAGGACAAGATGATCCTCCAGGGGCCCAGGCTCTATCACAATAATGGTCCAGCAGAAGGATACTATGGTCTATGGTCTAGGGGTTGTTGGAGAGCTCCCCAGAAACCTCCATCTGACATTGATTGGATTCCTATGTTGGGACTGCTGAAGGTGCTGTGGATTCAACACTCATTGACCACTCCAGTTGACCTCAAAGGAGTAGTTTTATGGGAAAACTCCTTTAGTCTGAATGTGAGTTAATAACCCTTGATTTTTTTTTTTGTGACATCCTTAGTAAATCTCCTTTCCCAGGATATGTGCTTCTGGAAAAGGTGTGGTCACCCTACTTGTGTTTCACACCCTTTCCTCTGAAAGCCCACACGATTACATTTCAGGGAACAGTTGATCACCCAGAAGGAGAGAAATTGGAAACAGGATCTTTCCAGAGCAATGAATCAAGATGTACAGAGCAGAGGTGAGTGACCCGAGCAGACGTATAGGTAAGTTCTCATACCACTCCTTCCTATGACAGACAGATGACTAAACAGAGCTGAAAGGAAACAATATCATGTTGTGATGTCAAAGACAACAAGCCGTATTACTAACACCCCTTCCTCCCTACAAGGTTGCACAAAAGCAAACATGCTCATGGTCACCATCCTCTTGCTTTTGGCCGTCCATGAAAGAATCCAGATAATTGCCCTTTAATTAGAATTAGTAGAGGAGTTGCCTTTTCTATCAATGAAAAACTCACTCATCTGGTTCCGAGACTGGTGGAACGTGCAGTGATGAACTGTCTGCACATGTACAGATTTTGTCGAAGGGCTGAACCACTAAATAACTGCAATTATAGAGAATTTAAAAAATAAATATATGAACAACCATATTCCGAGGCAGCCATCTTGTAATTTCATGTAATCTAATGTAAATTGATCAACATGCCATCTCGGCACATTCTTGCCTCCTATACATGACTATATACATAAGATCTATGGACTCTATACCTCGGATTTCATTATGATGCTGTATTATGGAGATATTCATCCTAATAGCAATATGGTGCCACACAAAGGGACATGAAACATATATGGCTCTGTGATATGATCATGTGCACAGACTTGAAGGGTTATTCGGATGGCCGAGATGGGAATAACTAGCCGAAGGTCTTGACCACCAGGCCGAGGAATTACAGAAACATTTGAGAGGCGCTGCTCTACGCGTTATCCATAACTCTATAAGGTAGCTAAAAGTGCTATACCACGTTTCTTAAAGGGTACCTGTCAGATTGTTTTTCCTCCATTAATTGGTCCCATAGTGTGCAGCATCAAGTAATGAATAATTGTCAGCTAAACAAGCATTTGGATGACACTTATCTAACATGTATGGCCAGTCTTAAGGCCCTATTAGATGGGCTGATTTCAGGGCCATTTTCAGCAACAAGAGCTCCTTGGAATGATCGTTGCCAACAACTGCCCTGTCCAATAGTGCTGCTGATCAGCTTATCAGGCCAATGTAAATGAGCACCGATCACTCACCTCAAATATATCTGATTGTCTAATACAGCCTGCAGGGCTCATGTACAGGGCAGAGCCCTGTACACAGGGTCTGAAGGGCAATGCATGGAGGCTGTATGACTACTTTAATAGCCATACAGTTTCCATCAGACTCAATGGATACAGACATATGATCTATGTCATATAATATATATTTATATTATATAAATGAAAGCCACCGTTTTCTGTCGCACATTGCAGACATACATTTGCAATTGACTTCTCTCATAAGTTGTAGAGAGGGGAATCAGTTTCTACGTCAACACCCACGAGGACAGCTTTTCTTAAAAAAAAAAAAAAGTTTCCTATCTGTCTATTTTTGGCATGTGGCAGAAAATCCGAGTACTCGGGGAAACCCCCATGCATACAAAGGGAGAACATACAAAATCCAGGCAGTTGCTATCCTTGGTCAGATCTGACAATGCCACCACATGGGGCCAGTATTAACCACTGAGCCACCATACCGCGTACAATGAAAACCAGCCATGTTATGTCCAGCCTAAATACTTCTGCCCCTCTAAAGGTTAAAGGACAGTACTGCCACATTGTCACTATATTCCCTGCAGGAAGACAGATGTATTTGTGTAGGACATATCCAAAGGCAAAGCAGGTAATATCCCTACAGCACATTTGCTGGAATCATCCAGAGGTGAATAACCCATTGGAATTAGTCACAGATAACAAAACCATGCTGTTCATGACCGAGGGCAAAGGTCTATTGTCCAAATTAGCCCCAGATGTAGGTGGCAAAACTGCCTGCAATTAGACTGTATGCCCCTGAGCCAAACAGGACTACTGGCATCTGGTAAGACTCAGCGCACATCACATTGATTCATCCCCCTGATGTGTAGGCTGTATACAGGCGTATAGTAATACTGTAACATATCCACAGCTTTCTAGCAATCTAACATATACCAAGGCATACAGGAGGCAGAAGCTGGCGAAGCAGGCGGCATGCCAACAATTGCATGAAAGACAGTTCTTCAGATTTGTTACTTAGTCTAGATGTACTATTCAATATTTCTGTATTTTCACCCATTAGTCCAATGCAAAGGGATAGTTAATTCCTATACCAACAAGTAAACATACCAGCCTCCTTGTCAGATGTGTCTACAAATACTGAGACAATGCAACTTCTTAAGTGAAAGTCTGGCACGAAGACAGCCAGGTCAGCATATTTCCATGTGATCTGCCTGTACGACTGAGATATACTACACTGAAACCGCAGAGCAGACAGGCTGACTCATACAATGAAACCAGCCAGGTGCTGCAAAACAATCCCACTGCTTGACCTGTCCCCTAGGCTCTCTCTATATAGGGGGGCCGGAACCTGAAAGCACTTTGTCAAATGGAAACAATGGATCAATAAATGTGCAAGATGCCAAAGTCCTCCTGAAATAATCCAAATGCCAAGCACGCCTGTTTGCCCAAAGCAAACATGAAAATGTCGTCGTCAAAAGCTGGCAATATATTGACTCCTCTAAGTAGAACCCTACGTGGATCGGGGGTTTATTTGTAAAAATACATACCATTACTTCAGTGCGCTCTTATGACTTCCAGACCAAGAAACCTATAACTCTACCAAGTAAGGTTCTGCTATTCTATAAAACACTGCACCAACTTCCAATAGAGAATCAATGGGGGTCCAAGATCAGGAGACGATTTTATACTACATTTTATTAGCTGCTGACTTTAGGGTTACTGTCCCTTTAAATTTACAGCTCACCTACCTATTAATAAAATGAATAAGCATATCCCATTGTGTCCCATTCTGACCTGGAACATTTTACAGAATATGGTTTCCCACACAATAAAACTCTATTAATGTTACACCCCTCCTCGTGTCACAACATTAACCTCTTCATAGGTTTGTAAGAAGTAAAAGTTAATGAAGCGTGTGTGTTTGCGCACATCACCAGTATGAAGACACCAGCCCTGGAGATTTTACTAGTGAGAATTAATGTCTCAATAGTGTAAGGAAGGCGTGACAAAAACTGGCTTCACGGTAGTTTCCCTACAATGTCGGCATGCCATGGTCTGGGTAAGCTGTGGCTATCACCTGCTCAAACTAATACTAAATACATACACATGGCTACACAGGAATAACACGCTATAAACAAACAGGTGCCGCCACATGGTGCTTATACACTATAGGCAACATACTACCTGTGTACGCATCAACTGAAGGCCAACAGCTAAGAAACGGCCTACACCTATAGAAGATTTTGGAGTAAGCAGCGCTCTCTACCCCTTTTGACTTAATTTTACATGGACAGTAATATAAACTGTAGACTTAGGCTAGGTTTACATCTGCATCAGAGTCTCCATTAGAAATTCTGCCGAAGGACTTCTCTCTCTGGAAGTTTCAGTAGAAAAACGGACTGACGGACACCAGTCAGACCCCATTATAGTCTATGGGGGTCGTCCTGTAGAGGTGTTATCCTCTACTGTAATACCGCTTGTGATGTAAGAGAGGTGACTGTTGTAGAGAAAACCCGAACAGAATTGGCAGTCTATTATTAGGCGTAGTGGTCAGATTGAAAATTGCAGGATATAGTACATTTTTAATATAGTGACATAGAAATTTGTTTTTTTTTATTCTTTAAAAATATGTTTAATATAAAACTTGGTTTTAAAAAAAAATTAAACCACATTCCCTTTAAGTTCTTAAGAACATTCAAGGAGCTAACATGACTTTATTGACCACTTATTGGGTGACAAAGACAACCCTAAATGTTAAGCTACATGAATTAGTCTGGTCGTGGGAGTAAACCATTTATAAAGTGAAGGAATAGTTAACCTTTGGCCACTCAGGCAGTAGACCTCAAGAGGTTAGATCACTTCTACCACCATAAGGTCAGTTCTCACACTAACTTTTTACATTTGCATAAGGAAGAGCATAGAACTACAATGGAAACTTCCTAAAGAAAAATAAAATCACCCCACAATCACCAGACTTCTGGTGGATCATCACAAAACGTTCACACCTTTGGCACTCTTATGGATACCCGCAGTGACCAAGATGTGGAGAGACGGAAAAAAGAGAATAAGAGCTGGAGAAATGCTAAAGCGGTTTTCCGGCCCTGTTTGTTTAGAAAAGGCTGAGAGTTAATCAGAAACTAAAAAGAAGCAATACCATTCCTCACAATTCCTGTTCCTACAATTCCCAGGTCCCTCTTTGGCCTCCATCAATACACAGTAATACCTGTTCAACCAGTAACTGACTGAGGGTTGGGTTGGGGATTTGGGGTCATGTCTACTGCCAGTAATAGGCTGTGTCAGGGTGTAAGAGCCAATAGAGATCAATGGGGAACACGTTCTGTGTTGGTACAGAAGTGGCAGGGGATTAGTTTTTTTTACCCATTCTCAACAAAAAAAAAAACAAACTAGATTTCCTGTGGCTGCCCAATAGCATGTACAGTATCGACCCTCCTAAAAACTGCATAGTGCTGCAGAAAAAGTACTCCATCATCCTAGTTTATTTTCCTTAATGCCTTTAGCTCACAGGAGCATTAAGGTATTACTTGGGGCAGTGACTGACAATGTTGGCGCTATGTAAGCAAATGAAATAAATAATATGGCAGTATTATATTAAAAAACCAAAAACAGTATAGTAATATTCTACTCATTTCCTAGTAAAATCTGAAGATCAGCTCCTAAAGCGCAGGTACCCTTTAAAACACTGATGCATATGTATGTAAGCGAATTATTCTGAATAATATGGTCATATTCTACAACGCCTTTCCTACGGGAATACTGAGGAGTTAGGAATATACTGGCAGCCTATCCCAAATTCCAAGTATGCAGAGAAATGTACACAGCAGACGTGCTTGATAAGACCAGGAACAGACTTAACCCCTTCCTTGCCCAGCAGATCGATACGCTAGCTGTACACATAGTAAAAGGTATTACTTAGGATCACCGACTCGAGTGCTTACCTTTCCTGGGATATAGTGCAGAATGTTGTCGGTATGGGTTACTCTCCCGGCACCACTTTCATTCCCAAACAAATACGTCCACTTAGTTCTGCTGTCCTGCCTGTGAAGAGAGGACGGATGAGACAGCTGCATGGAATCCTTTCACCACCAGGCATACATCAATGTTATTATGAAATGTCAGGCTGACACCAGTGGCTACAAAAACATTAACACTTTATGACCTATAATAAACGGTTATGAGCCCATGTGTCAAGAACAGCTTCACATTGTTATGACAAGTCGTACGTATCCTCATGGCTGCCCTGGCAAACGTTCTCCTTCCCTTGCCTTTCTGCGATCCGTCCAGCTATATTTTTGATAAAATGGTCACTCAGGGTGCAATTTTTTGACCCGATACGATCATGCATGGAGAACTATAAAGCACAAAGAAACCACGAGTCCTTGCGATTGCGCTAAACCTTAGGAAACCAGTATGCCTTACACTGGCCGTGTGCCATTCCACCATGTTGGATTATTATGGTCATTATCAGGCTATTTTTTTATCTTCATATATAGTGCCAACATATTCCATAGCGTTTTTACAGATGGAATGGAATTTATTAAGACTGGCAGTGCCTGAATTATTAAGAGGCTCCAGCGTGCCCCAGAACGGATATCCAAGCCAGTCAGGAACTGGCGTAGATTTCAGGTATAATTCACACCAGCTTTCTGGAATGAGTTGCAGTAAATTTGTCAGGCCAAGCTGTCTCCTTCCTACTTTCATAAAAAGTGGTTTGCAGAAGAAATAATGTGGCAAATCTTCATATTTTTAAGAAAGATCTGTACACCAAAGATGCAACACATTTACACCCATGTATGCCAGAAAACTGGTGAAGATGGGTTAGTAACTTTGTCCCCCCATTTCCATTATAGACTGACCCAAGTAGGGCTAATTTCACCATCGGTATGTCTTTGGAGTGTGGGAGGAAACCGGAGTACCTGGAAGAAACCCATGCAAACACAGGGATAACGTACAAACTCCTTGCAAATGCAGCGGAAAGACAAGCAGCAAACACACTTGCAATTTCACTGCTTTTTTTTGTTTTTTGCTTTCCCCCCCATATAAGTCTCCTGGGTGCATTTCTATAGGTAAAATAAACTTGCAGAATTATTTGAACCGCTCACTTTTTGCAGCATTTTTTTTCTACAATGTGTGGATAAGATTTAATGAAATCTCATTCACTTTGCCGGGGCTGTCAAATGCCACATTTTCTTCTTCTGCATTTTCACAACAGTCAAAAACACTGCGTTTCGACAATGTCTGGCTTCAGTCTTAACAGGAAAAATTGCAAAGCTAGGGCCCTGGGTTCAAATCCAACCATGGGCAATTCATTTGTATATTCTCAATGGGTTTCCGATTTGTGGGTACTCCGATTTTCTCCCATACTTCCAAAACATACCGCCAGCTTAATTTGGAATTCAGATTGTGCGCCCAGTGGGGACAGCACAAGCGATAACATTCTCTGTACAACGTTCCTGAATATGTTGGCACTATATAACTGGATAAAGTCAAAAAACATTATTCAGATGTTAAGAATTCTGCAAACGGAATCCAAAACATTGATTCCTTTTATTGTAGTCTGACTGCATTATTTCTAAGCTCACACAAAACCTGGGGCAATAAGTAAACTGATAAGAGGATTTTAGTGGCCGCCATAAACATTGCAGCAATCACTACAAGGCTGCTGGAATTTCTCACATCAAGCATGCATCACAGGTAAACATGACACAGTGGTAAATAGACAGGTCAGAGTGAGTAAGAGCTGATAAGACTATGCACTCCACCCCTGCCGGGACCTGACCATTCCCAAATGGGAGGTTCATTTAATATTGGACTTTGAGAGAAGTCTTCTACCCAGACAGGGCTCAGGCAGACATAGCGATATCTTACAGCTCTCAGACTGCCAAGGCGAGAAATTGCTAGTTCAACAGAAACTCATACCCAAGTCTAAGATCACTCCTTGCTTTAAGTACCAAGAGGGGAGCCTCCGATGCTCTGCAAAAAGTCAATACTATCATGGTTGGGGGGTGGTCTCAAGTATACAGAGGACCTCTCACCTCTAGCAAATTCTTGCATTTCTTATAAAACAAATAAAGTTATTTTATAAATAGTTATTCTACAAATAAAGTGACAACTGGGTGTTACCATTTCTCTTGTCAAAAAGGGTGTGTTAGCACCACGTTGCAAAAAACTGCTGAGTTTTACAGTACCTGCAAAGTACTTCTGGCTAATCCCATCCACACATTGCAGAAAAAAAATCTGTAGCGGACATGCTGCGATTTCAGAAACACCCATATTTTTGCAAATCGCAGCATGTCAATTATACCTGCAGAAACGCAGGCGTTTTCCATATAGGAATAATAATGGCAGAAAGTCTGCAGAGGAAAACGCAATGAAAATAAACAGTGGAAAAAACTGCGATGCCTTTCTGCCGCGTTTCACTGCGTTGGGCCTTAGCCTTAAAGAAACTGTCAGCCCTGGACAGGGTTTGGTATAGGAGCCTCACAATAATGGAACTGGGCTGCAATACCAGACACAACCCATGGATAAGAGGGGCACTGTTTCTAGGTGGAAAAAAAAAGTAGACCCTTATTTCTAATCCTGGACAGTCCATCAACTCTCCATAAAATATAATAATGAGAATATTATATATTATTAAATCCACTCAACTTTCGCAAAGTCAGGAAAAACATATTTTCCCCCAAATCCTTCACACCCCACGAGTACATGTGGCGGCCGTTCGCAGCTTCTAGTGTAATACAATTAAGACAAGTCATTTTGTCTACTTGTAGTAAAACTGTGGCTGGGGGATGGGCAGACCCCTGGGGCTTAATTGTCCCTGTATTCTAACTGCATAGAAACTAATTATAAACTGTTGGTATGGTAAAGGCATTATCATTTTTTGGAGGAAGGCAGGGGTTAAAGTTCAGTAACCCTTTAAGCTACATCAAATTAACCTCTGTGTAAAACTTGTCGTAAAGAATTACATCTATAAGATAAATATATACTAGCAAGCGGTGACATCTCTGACACAGACACTCGTGTATGAAATAAGTCACTAGCGGAAATGTCATAAGCCAGCTTTTAAGAATGGCACCTACGCTGGAGTGATGTAAGAATAGTTAGAGAAAGTTTTTGGGTTGCTTACACAACTTTTTAAGATATATGTGCACCTTTAAGTGGTTCCCAGCACAAGAGGATGAGAAGAGAAGCCATAACACTTCAATATTTAGTACTGTCTACAGAGACTCTAAGTATTAAGTGGCAGCTATTCTGCCGAGCACAACTGGCATCCGAAAAATTCTTTAGCTGGCAGTTCTCACCATCGCCTCCCCCCTTATATATGAACACACATGTTCAGCTCAGGCAAAATGACAAGTTATGTCTGTGGAGTAAAAGGGGTGAGAGCTTCAGGACAGCTCCAAAGTGAATTCTCCCTAAAGTATATTCCACCCCCACCCACCCTCCAGTTAGTGGGGTCTGCCAGTAACTATACACAAGATCCTTGCCAGATCCCTACGGTAACAAGGGAATCTGCCAACAAACAAGGAGCGTGTATGGGCATCTTAAGTGTTACAAAGTTTCTTAATCTTCAAGCTAAACTATCTGGTCTGTCCCCCCCCCCCCTCCCTTCTTCTCCAAAACCTACAATAGATATGCAAATAGATCTGATACAAAGAAACCAACTCCAAGTCACTTCTGCCCAACTCCCAACTGACTACAGAAACTTTCCCACAAACCTCTGCTCAGTTATCCTCCAAATTACCATGTAGACTGAATAATAGGTCATGGACCATTGTAGCCGCGCACAGATCTTCTACGGTTAATTATACTGTATCATTATATTATATTTCACCAGACTGTGAAGTGACCACAGTTATTAAGTTACCATTCATCCACCAGAATCCCTAAACTCTGTATGATCTATGTGCAGCATGTGATCAGGCATAAGTTATATTTTGTATCAATTATAAGAATATTTATAAAAATGTATCTACAAGTCCCAAATATTGTACACAACTAGTCTGATTCTTACCACAGATGTACTATCAGATACATACAGGTCACAACATGATCAACCACTATCTAAAAACACTAAAATTCTCCCTAATGGGTACAGGATGATCATACCCAACCGCAACCATAGACGCACCCATTACATGTACAAAAGACTGCAAAATCAGTGACCCAACCATAACTATAGGAAATCAGGATAATACATTATACAAAGTTATATAGAATTGATCACAGAGATACAAAGATTGCATGTGATCACATAGACAGACATGAAATTATTATGTAGCATGTGGATAGAAATATGAAGACAGTACAAAACTATAGTATATATGCTATATGAAGGCAAGTAACATCAGTGATGAAGCATTGTGGTCAGCCATAGGGATATGAAGATTATATGTGATCCTATAGATATAAAGATATGATATAGTGTGTGATCATATAGATAGTGACAGATAGATGAGAAGTTATTATGTACAATTTGCTCTGACATAGGTATGACATTATTATATAGCTATGACATCTATAGTATGATCTCACTCATGGATTACATGTAGTATGACTTTTTTCCCCAGACATAGGTAGGAAGTTATTATATAGCATACAATCACATATACATAACATGTACTGACACATGTAGCCAGCCTGTAATTCTTTTCTTCACATATAGTATCATATGTAATAACTTCCTACCTATCACATATACATAACTTGTACTGACACATGTACTTAGCCTGTAGTGTGACTATTCTTTTCCACAGACATAGGTATGAAGTTATCACATATATATAGCATGTACTGACACATGGATTACATGTAGTTAGCCTGTAGCATGACTTTCTCCACAGACATGGGTATGACTTTATTACATAGCATACTATCACATGTAAATAACATGTACTGACATGTAGTTAGCCTGTAGTGTGACTACTCTTTTACCCAGACATAGGCATAAAGTTATTACATAGCATGCTATCACATATACATAAAATGTTCACGTGAACATAAAGTTATTACATATGATACTATCACATATACATAGCATGTACTGACACATGGATTACATGTAGTTGACTTTCTCCACAGACATAGGTATGAAGTTATTACATAGCATGCTATCACATATACATAGCATGTACTTATCCTGTAGTGTGACTACTCTTTTCCCCAGACATAGCTATGAAGTTATTACCTATGATACTATCACATATACATAGCATGTACTGACACACGTAGTTAGCCTGTAGTGTGACTTACTCTTTTCCTTGCAGGGAGTTCTTCCTTGAGAAGGAGTATCTAAGCTGGCGGTGAGGTTGCGGTACACAGCTCAGGTTCCCCATCCTAACCACTTGCTCTCCTGATCCACACTGAGCAGTGAGGACAGGACTGAGCTCATACTCATCCTCACTTCCGCTCACACGGGTGTAAATGTGGGTGTCACCCTGTGAGCAATCACACCGCAGGCTGCCCTGCCCGGGCAACACACCCGCCTCAGAGCTATACACAGTGTGCACAGGGGCTGACAGAGATGTGTGAGCTGGGGGTGGGGATAAGTAACCACAATTACCCCTTATCCCTGCTGCAAGACAGTGCCTGCTGGGAGGGACAAATACTAAGATGCCCACTTGGGGTGACTTTTCTGAATATTTACTAAGGCTGGGGCTACACTGTGACTTTGGCCATGACTCCAGTCGTGCAATCAATGATCGCCGTATTGACCTTTGACTCTTTCACTAAAGCAAGTGAACGGACTCACATTGTGACCCTGAGGGATCTGCGCCTTCTAGTCACAAAAAGATTTAGCAATTCTGGATTTTTGCGACTCCATTCACTTACATTAGTGAAAAAGTCGGAGGGAGACACGGCAATCTTTGGTCATGCGACAGGTTCCCCATCTTGACCAATCTTATTTCACGTGGGGCGAATTTTTCTCATCCGTCCTGAACAATGATTGTAATATGAGACAAGGGCTACATGAAAACTTTGGTTTCGCAATTTGCCCACCTCAGGCTAGGGCTACACAGCAACATGTAGAACAAATTGTCATATTGTGACATCACATTTATTATGGTTGTCATAGGGGTCGCTTTGCAACCTGGGACATTATGTAACAACTCCATAAAAGTTGTGAACTATCTAATACTGTTAGGCTACTGTGTGCTGGCCGCTGGCCGTCATTGAATAGGGAGCCACGGAAGAACAGCTGCAAAACTGGACAGGAATAGGACCTGTCCTGAGTTTTGCGACCCGGACTGTCAGCCCGCACACAGGATCATGTAATTCATGGTCGTGTGACAGAAATTAATGGATCAGTGTGCTACTCTGGAAAAACCTGGATAGCACACTGAATTAGCACACAGTCGTGTGCAAGAGGCCTTAGGCTACACAAACAAGGCAAGTTTGGACACAATTCTCATGACACAACCAGATTGCTGTGTTGCCCTTCACCAATATAAGTGAATGGTGTTGCATTGTAATCTCGTAGATGCTGAGACTGTTACTTCTAGTCGCAAAAAGGTACAAGTTACAGCACCCTCAAGATCACAGTTTAACTACATTCACTTACATTAGCCAAGGAGTCGCAGGACAACATGGCAATCCTTGGTTTTTGATAGGAGTTGCGGCCAAAGTCACCATAAAGCCCTAGCTTCAGATTTTTGGTCACAGGTCGCATGCAATTTGCAACTCATGTGACTCATATGACAGGAAGTCTCACAAACATTATGAGGCCACTTGACTTGTCTGAGAGTTGCTGTTGTGTGACACTTGGCTCCCTGTAGCCCTTACCTTGAAACCTATGCAACTTGTGACCAAAAGTTCAGCAGGTTTGGATTTTTTTGTAACTGTGGCGTCATGGTCTTCATGTTGCATGACTATGGTCACCGTGTAGCTTTAGGGTGGGTTCACACTTGCGACCGGACTCCGTCTGCCGCGAATATGACCTAAATGTTGGAAAAAAGGATTGGGAAAGGATTGGGAAAGGTTTGAGACGCCTTGCTTAAAAACCCATTCACTTGAATGGGTTTTTAAACCAATGCGCGGGTGTCCGATTGCACCCTCTGCGTTGTGAAGCCGCTTTTTTTCGTCGGAAACAAAGTCCTGCATGTCCGACTTTGTTTCCGACGAAAAAAACGGCTTCGCGGCGCAGAGGGTGAAATCGGACACTCGCGCATTGCTTTAAAAACCCATTGAAGTGAATGGGTTTTTAAGCAATGCGTCTCAAACCTTTACCTATCCTTTTTTCCGACATTTAGGTCAGATTCGTGGCAGATGGAGTCCGGGCGCAAGTGTGAACCCACCCTTAGCCTCAATACTGTTTATATGACTAGGGCTACATAGAACTTTGGTTGCTCAATCACAAGTCATATACAAGTAATGTAGCTATCAAATGTGCACAACTTTCCTGTGATTCTCTACAGATTTAGGATTTTCAGCACCATAAGGCTACTACATGTATTACACAACAAAAATAATTTGTGCAATATATATGCGACTTGCCGTCCTGCAACTATTTACAGATGCAATTTGGCGTTAAAAAACAACCAAATCATAGACAAAAATCACAAGGTCAAGGGTCAACATGACCTTATTGACAAGCATTAGGTGCAATGTCACAGTGCGACATGGAGATCTTTGTGTAATATGACATATATCACATGCGACCTGTGACCAAAAATTTATCAGATTTGGACTGTTGATTGTTATGTTGTTACAATCATTACTTGGGATGTTACAGTGTAACATGACAATCTTGATGTTGTGTGAGCCTGTGCAGCCATATCTTTATACATCCCCCATCCTGTTACTCTCCCGCTGTAACACCAACTCCTGGTGTACGGTAAATTTTTCTTTCTGCAGAGGCCCTGACCCCTAAACCAAGGACATTTTTCCATGGTGAGAAAATCCCAAAGTAGTAAAAAGACACAAAATATTCAGCAAACATGGCGGGCGCCATAATTTATGACTTTTTTGTTTCACAAAATTGGGACAGAGGCAACAATGAATTCTATGTGTACGGCCAATTTTACCCAATATATCTTGAAATGGCTCCAGTAAAATGCAAATATTAGGTAAGTGCTTTATGCAAATAGATATGTATGCCTCACAGCAAACTGTCCCTAAAATTCCAGAGATGGTGGGTTGTGAAGCTTTGTCTTTAGGATGGGATTAATTCCAACTGCAGATTTACATGGTATAATTGTATGTCTTTAGGCAAGCCCTGTTATGGTTAGGGTCTATTCATTTGTAGGTATAAACCTGACTATAATCCAGTGTTAGGGTAACTTCATACTGTGTAATTTAGAGAGGGATTTAAGGCGGTTTTCTGACCCAAAATCTTCTCCATAAACAATCTCAAATCTGCATCCCATTGTTTTCAATGGTAGGCAGTGACGAACACATCTTTATTTAGCCTGCTGTCAAAAGAAGCACCTTGCTTAATCTTACAGAGATTTCTGCGGCTGAATCAGCATGGAAATCACATCACAAGGCTTCACACTTCTTTATCCTAATCACATATGCAAACACGCAGCAGAAAATCAAGGCCCAGCTTTGACTTTCTGCTGCAATTTCCACATGGCCACCACAGTGGGTGTAAATTGTTATTATATCTAAGGCTAAGTGCACACTCACACTGCGTGGATGCACAGCCTTTCATATACTCCAGGAATAATTCCAGAGGCGTGAAGGCGCAAAACAGATCAAATAAGGTCCTTTTGGCCTCTGTCTGCATTTGTCAACTACATTAAAAAGTTCAGCAGATTCTGCTTTCAATACAGAGGGCCACTGCAAAAAAAGAAAAAAAAACATATACCATGCAGCATACTTTTTAACTATGGCTTTTTGTATTGTATGACCTGTCACAAGTCTCCATTGGTCACATTCAGCCTGAGCATATACATCCAACAATACACTCAAGCACTGTATACAGAACTGAAGCTGCTCATACATATTAGAACCATAAAAAGTTGGCCAGTTTTTTTTTTTTTTTTTATTATTTCAAAGACTTCAATGGGATCTGAGCTGCAGTGGCAACCAGCCATTATATAGGGCACAATGTCATCTGCTTACAGCTCTGTGCAGTGTATAATAAGGGCACCGGAAGTGGCCCCATACAACATATCTGTGCGGGGACGCCTGTTGGCTCCCCACTGATCAGATATTTATGGCCCATCCTAATGTGTATCAGACAAATACTGCAACACATCAACATTTCCAACATAATGGTGCATTATAGCGTACAATACATGCCGCACCCAACAAGACATGGCAGTGTTTTAGGCTCAATATGAAGTCTTGTTTGATGAAATAACAAAACCTGAGGAGCCCCATTATAAGACAATGGAGTCATTGAGTGCCTTTGGTGTCAGTCATGTGATGGATCCTACAGAGCTTGGTGTGATCTCAACTTTACTTATCATGGGCTTCTCAAATGAACATTTTTGGTAACAAAATAGTGAAAGGACTGCAAGATAAGAAGAATAAAGGGCCACAAGGACAAGTCTAAACATGCTGAACACAGTGCTAGGTATTGAGGCAGATTACATTTCAATGGTGACCCTTCATAAACATCACAGGGGCATGCAGTGGAATAATCTATAGTATAGATTATTATATAGTATAGATTCTATACAATAATCTTTAAATATCTATAACAAATCTGCATGGCTCGTCTACAAAGATTTATATGGAGAGATCTGGTCTTTTACCTTACGACTAATCATGTGTATTGATATTTAGTTCTTTTTGCAGTGGTGACCAGTGTCGGACTGGGGCGTCTTGGGCCCATCAGTGGAATTCATTCTGGGAGCCCATTATACAGATAAATGCAAATATTACCTACCTCCCATTTTTCTCAGTATTAAGATGTTACCTAGCCCTTACCTTGGACTGTTTCTGTTCTGTGGCCCTCTCAGTTGCTCTTGGAATAGGGACGACTTAGCATTGTGAGCGAGATGATTGGTGATAAAGGCCCACAGTGACAGTGAGGAGACATGGGTATATAGGCTAGCTGAGATGCTGTACACTGCCTATTTCTATGTATTGCAATGAGTGTATTGTGTCATGCACCCCCCTTGCAGGGATTGGGGGGCTAGGGGCCCACTAGCCCTCCTGGCTCAGGGGTCCAGCGGGGAATTCACCTGCTCCCCTGTGGACCAGTCCAAGCCTGGTAGAGACTGTCATCGCTGTCAGAATTTGATAACCAAGGTACTGCATTGGAACAATTCTTTTTTTTTTTTTTTATAAATTCTTTATTTAAGCTTTTTTCAATAGTAATCACAAACAAATACCATATAAAAATGTGGATAATGTTGCGGCACGCAGGACACACAAAAATCACAGTACAATAAGAACATTCCCCAAGGAACTGACAGGTATCAGATTGGGATGACCCCTTGCAAATTGCTGATGTGCTGCAGGGGTGGGGGATGGGGGTAAAGGAAGAGGAGTAGTTGCGGGGGGGGGGGGGGGGGGAAGAAATTAAAAAAAAAAAACTAAAATGGGACAAACATACCTCAATCACACATGTCCAGGTAGTCCTGAAACAGGGGTCCCCTCAAGCAGAGTTAGTCCACCACTATGGGCAGAGGAGGGCTCTATATTCTGCTGAGTTTTGGAAAGTTATCTGATAGTGTCAGTTCCTTTGGAACTTGTCCTCGATACCTTTAAGTGATAAAGTCAGCTCCCCTATCCTCATGACCTCCTTGATCTTACCCAGCCACATGGCGACTGACGGGCTTGTCATCTTGTCATCTGTCTCCACATGGATCAATTCTTATTGTACTGTATTTTTGGGTTTATTTAGTAAGATGAAGACCACATGAGTAGTTTAGTCAGGCTAAAATTCAACACCAAATAGATTACAGTATCAAGAACCCAAAGTATCACTTGCATAGGGCCTAGAATAACATTTATGGTGAGACCTCTGTATGGTAATGGTTCATGTCACCATCCCCCATCGTAGGACAGAAAGGACCAGCATTTGTAGGAGGGCAAGGCATGTAACCGTTACTTGTTCGGGAACATGTAGGGTTGGCAAACACACCATTAAAGGAAATAAAGCTCTAATAAGCCATCAAAAAAGTCTCATAGCTTCCATTGGGGCTCCCGTTGTGGTTATGGTCAGTAAATATCATTCAATTATCAAAAAAAAGTCAAAAATTATCAATATGATCTTTAGTTTTTCTCAGATTTTAGTTTGTCTCAGAATGTTTTTTTGTCATTGAATGAGAACATTGCCACTTCCTTCCAGAGGCAGCAAACCCATACAGATCTAGTCCTTTACTCATCTGAGAGGTCAATACAAATGTATCTTGTCTAGGCATTGTTCTATGAGCCAAAAAAAAAACCTGGTCTGCAGTATGAGCTTATGTTCACATCTGTGTAGGCTCCATTTGGACAGTGCAGAAAAGTCTAAATAATTAATGTAATTGTGAATATAGCCTGATACATTGTAGCAAATTACCAGAAAGAAGTGTTTAGCTCTCAGAGCATTGCATAGACTGGATACAATGTTGCCCACTTCTTAGCTGAGAGCAAGACCATCTGTACAGGATTATAGCCTCTGAATACAACCAAGAATGTCCTCATTCACTGACAGCAAAGAAATAAGGGAAACATATTATTAAAGAGGTTTGCCAGGATTTTTTTATGGCCTATGCTCGTGTTCTGGCGAGAGGTCAGGAAGATTGCGGATCCGAATGGAGAGTCTCCGCTGTATAAATATGTACTATATTATTTTAAGTCTCCCTAAGGGGTTAAACAAATTAACAGGAGCGCCCCTTTAAGCCTTAGTATTTCCAATTAATTCAAGGTAGGGGTTGTTTTATCCCATTCAAGAGGGGGATGAGAGTGGGTTGTATCCAGCTGTTGCTCCACTGAGAATCTTATAAGGTGACGTGTCTAGTAAGCATCAGTCACTCAGAAATGTGAAGGTGTCAAGGAGAAAACAAGGTCACATAGGGCAAAAACCATATTTCTTTGGGTCTTACTTAAAACTGCCCACAAGCTAGAAATCTCTGAAGTGACTCCAGGGTATAAGTATGAAAAAAAAAGAGGGGGTGAGAACAATAAGGTTTTGTCACAGACTCTGTGTGGCCAAAATGTCTTAAGATATCAGTCGTAACAATAACACAGTGTTCTAATACTCTTCTAAATGGATATAAAATAGAATAAACTGTCTCTATCCAACGCCTTGTGTGAACCTGGTCTAAGCATTTGTACGTGGATAGACTATAGACACATGTGGTTGTGTTGGAGCCAGTTTTGAGCAGTTGTCAGGAAACTGAAGTGTGTGTGAATGCTTCAATTGTTTTTTTAAGATTCAGAAGACAATTTTTTAGCAGGTGCACAATGCAGCTGGACTGCAGCCCCAGATGGCCCTTATCAATTTGTGTTGTTGTTATCTCATATACAGATAGAAACAAGATTTACGAATCTGGTCTAAGATATAGACAGTGTAAACTTGAACAACCCATACACATGATTGTCGGATAAATTCACCAATTTCCAGCTAATGTGTATGGGGAACCCAAGACTCTTTCTCCCATGCCAGATGTCAGGGAAGACAAAAGCTCTGCCAGTTGGATTTCATCTGTCCGATCTTTTTGTTTTCAGGAGATAAGTCTGGCAGTGGCTTCCTCCCCTCTCCCCATTCAGCACACATAAACCATGGGTGCATGTATATGAGGGGACTGGTTCAGATAGTTGTCTCAAGAGCTATCTTATGTGTATAACCAACAAGATAGCAGTATAAAAATTTATCACAGTGGCTTATGCCTTGTGATAAATTGGCACTTTTGTCTAACTTTATATCACCTATTGGTTGGCTTATCTTGCATTAAAATTTTCATACAATTTTAATACATGTTGGTCTGTCTTAGGTTAAGGCCAAATGTGTTGGGTCCACTGAGAGATGTCTACAGACCCAAGTGGCTGGCTCCAACTTTCAACCTTAGCATTGTGAAGGTTGAAAACACGCAGCAATAGTTGACATGCTGCTTGTTCAAAATCCATAGTGCCCAATCACTTTGCGCTGGAGTTTTTTACTGTAGTACTGTATGTGGATGGTACTTGTTTAAATCCCATCTACTACACCACTACTGTAAGTCATTGTCGATTTCACAGTGGCTAACCCACGTGTGTCCCCAACCTTAAAGAGGACCTTTCATGTCCTTGGAGATGGGCGGTATTATATACTGCTAGAAAGCTGACAGAGCACTGAATTTAGCACACTGTCAGCTTTGCCAGTATGCACCCGGGTGCCACTGTCTTAAAGGTGGGTTGTGAAGAAGGCTAGGGAAGAGTACTGTCAGGGTAAGCGTTCCTTACAGCCCAGTGTTGAGGCTAGGCTATAAGGCCTGGGGGGATATTGGCACAGATATCTCCTTCACTCGGGTGCATAATGATAAAGCTGACTGCGCCGAATTCAGCACACTGTCAGCTTTCTAGCGATATATAATACAGCCCATCTTAAAGGACATGAAAGGTCCTCTTTAAGGAGGACCTTTCACTACCTCAACAAACTCGAGCTGTTTTCAACCTTCAATAGGTGCTGCTCCACTAATTCCATTGCAGTTGCAATTTTTTCTCTAGCACCCACCATTCCTGAGATATTGGTGCACCTAGTTTTGGTGCCTGTAACTAGACTGTCTTATGTCAAGTGGGTAGGAGTAGGCAAGGGGGCGTGATTCTGAGCTCTGACACTGTCTGTTTCTGATTGGGCTTTCAGTCATGCCCCTTTGCTTTCTCCTGCCTGACACCACCCACTTGACATTAGAGAGTCTTGTTATTATATACTATAAATAACTGCAGTGATTGCTCAGGAATGGTGAGGGCTAGGGGCTGGGGAATATGTATCTGTTCACCCTCGTATTATTTACTTTTCATCTGGGGTTCACTACTTTTGCCACCAAAGATATCTAAACCACAACAGAAACCTGATAGATGACACTATAATTTAAAGGTACATTTTTGGAGAATTTGATATAGGTGTTATGTTAGGTTCTGTTAAAAAGCAGAAGGCGTGATGCTAGTGTAAACATAGCCTTAGGGCTTTTCACATTATCATTCAGTTTTTTTTGTTATTATTATATAACCAGTAAGATGGTAATGTGAATACGTCCTTCTGTTACATTATGGATACAAAATCTTTTACCTACATACAAACTCCTCAGATACAATATAAGTATGTGATATAATATAGTCAGTGACTATCAATATCATGCATTTATGTCTTACATTATCAAAATTAGTAACTGAAGCAATACAATTCTGAATATGATGAATACCTGACCTACTGTAAGGCTTTCCTTTACAGGGTCATGCCAGGAAAATTATTTATCCAATGTCCTGAGGATAGGGGACAAATTGTTGATCGGTGATGAAGAATGCGCCCCTGCTCCATTCATATCAATGGGAGTGCCAGAGATAGCCAAGGGCTGTTCTGTACTTCGGCTATTTCAGGCGCTCCCATTGACATGAATGTGGGGGGGGGGGTGAGCATTCTTTGTACACCGCTGAATTCTGAACAGGACTAAGGTTGAGGCCCCACATTGCGACACAGCTTTTTTTGTTGCAGATTTTGCTGCGTTTTTTTGAGCCAAAGCCAGGAGTGGCTACAAAAGGAATGGAAAATATATTGAAAGTACTTATACCTTCTGCTCAAAAAAATGCAGCAAAATCTGCAACAACAAAAAAAGGTGTGTTTCCGCTAGCGGGCCACGGCAAAAAGCGCTGCAGGAAAAACCACAGCCGCAACGCATCGCGGTTTTTCGTGCAGCGCTTTTCCCTCTGCAGACTTTCTGCTTCAATTATACCTATAGGGAAACCACTGGCATTTCCATAGTTATTATTGACATGTTGCGATTTCCAAAACCGCAACGGTTGTGGAAATTGCAGTGCGTCGCTGTGTGTATTTTACCGCAAGGTGTGGATGGGATTCACTAGAATCCCATGCACTTTACAGGGACTGTAAAATACCACGCCCCAGCCTGAAAGACAAAAATTCTAGGAATCGGTGGAGATTCAGCAGTCGGACTCCCACTGATCAACAATTTATTCCCTATCCTATGGATAGAGGATAAACAATTTTCATGGCACTCCTTTTAATTCCCCATCAAGAGCTCATGCACATGACCGTATTGTGGAAATGGGTTATTCAGAACCATAACACTTACGTAAAGGTGTCCTTACATCTTCAGTAGCAGTTGGCCGAACACTTGTTTAGTTGACTGCTATGTGTCCAACTACCTCGGCCAAGATTGCATGTCTTTTCACTTGGGAATAGGAAGTAAACTGTTGTCAGACTCTTCTGGTGGTGGTTTATATCTCAGGTAAACGAAGGCTCAAGCATGACAATATATAATATTATCCATCCCTCCTTCTTTTGACATCATCTATTGGGGAGGGTTGGGAGACCCCCAAGCCTATAAGATTATCCCCAAACACATAAAGTTATCCAGTCCCATTAAAACAGAAGGTTAGGCCATGGGTATGGGATCCTTAAAGGGTTTGCCCAGGACTGTGATATTGATTGCCGTGGCCTCTTCACTACTTACCAAAACACAGCGCTGTATATTGTATAGTGATTGTGCTTGGTATTGCAGCTCAACACCATTCATTTAAAGGAGACTAAGCTTGGCCGTGTGTCCAATGGGCGTGATGTCGCTGCCTTGAGAAAAGTAGTGGAGCTGTTTAATGTTGTTCCCATAGACACAGACAAAAATGTATATTATCTTAGTTAACTATCTGTAATCTATGGGGCACATCATATACATGTAAATTCAGTGAAGCTCCAGTTGCCTTCTTCAGCCTTAGCTTATGAGCATACATTTCTACTTGACGGACAGGCATTGTATTGCTGTGTTAACCATTTATAGGATTATTGTTACCTGGTATAATAGTGAGCTTTTCACATGGCTCACCATTCAAACACACATAATTCACATACATAATTCATTCCTCATATTGAATGACACATCCCTGTGCCGTACATCATATATATGGCTGGACAGTGCATACGTATTGTTGAACAATCTTCCCAGTCACTTTCCTTACACACGTCAACTATTGTACTTGAAGATAGATGAACAGACAGAGCCTGAGGACAAAGAACAGGATAGCGTTGAACGATCAGGTGTCTTACAGGTGTCTCGGAAGTACAAGTGAGACTGGAATACTTATTTTTGTGTGTGGGCTGTCATTCAGTCAGGTGTAGAAGACGCCAGTTTCATGTCAACACAGTCTTATCTAAAGTATTGTGGAAACACAACCAATGCTGGTGAGGTTTGTGACTTCAAATCAGGTGTATATGACCTGAGACTGTCCGTATGGTTCACTACCCCTCATTTACGCCTATTCTGTTCACTGCCTTCTAAACAGACTTCGGTTCAATGACAATGTTCAGAGAAAGAGAATCAACGCACATGTGACATTTTATGCATTTCCTTGACAAAATCCAGTTCTGCTACCATATGTGTTCATCATCAGATGAAGAAATGATTGTGGCAACTTATTATGCATGGAAAATAGGCTGAATGACAGGTGCTTTTGTGTGTTATAACAGGTCTAGCTCTCAGGGAGTCCAGATGTAGGTGCCCCACCCAGGCCCTGGTACCTGAAAGGGCCCAAAGGCTATATTAGAGGCTTAAATTTACACCTCACAACCACCTTGTTATGGAACTGCCGCTTAAGCACCCACCAAAAGGTAAAGGAATTGCTATTTAAGCAATCTTGTAAGACACAGACAGGACCAGCAGACAGCAAATAAACAAGTTACTTATAATCCTACACCACTCTGCTTTGCAGAGTCCAAGGTCACCCTGAGGTATTCACCAAAGCCCGTCACAAGGCAAGGTGGGCTTGGCTGCTCAGAACCCAGGTTGCAACCTCAGAACAAGATTGAATAGTACACAAGCCAAGGTCAAAAACTAAAAGAGTATAAGAATAACCAGAATGAAAACAGAGGAATACCAGTAGTCTAGGCAAGTCCAGGAGGTCACACATAAAGTCAAATGAGCAACAGAGGAACCAGGAAAGGAAGCCAAAATCAGAAAATAGAGAAAGGTACTAGAAGTATGTTCTGAGAAGACAGAGCCTAGAAGGCTGGTGCAATCACAGGCACCTGAGTAAGGAAAGTGTCAGGTTAAAATACCCTGCCTCAGCAGGTCATTGGACACTGAACTAGAGCCCTAAATGGATCTGCACCTCAGACCTTTGACTAGCTGAACAGATCCAGTCAAAGCTTTACTGGTAGGCATAGCAACCCTTAAGCAACTGCCATGTGGCAAATACAGATGCTCTACAGAATCTTCCCCAGCAGCACTGCAAATAAGATAATGATGTCTGTTGGACAGTCTATGCAAAAGTAGTAGCATAGATATTTAAGTTCCTAATAAACCCAGTCCTCCTCCCTAAGGTTGTCCGTAAATTTTAATGAATTGTATATTACAAAGCCAGCTCACATCTAGTATCATAGACTTACTAAATGAATCTTCTTTGGGCCTGGTCGGACTAGCTGACCATCTAATGTGTATAGGGGTGTCACTTCCAAATCCCCCCTGAAGGCAGATATTGGGTAAAGAAAGATCAGGCATGTTGAATTTCAACATATCCAATCCTTTTCTGCCACCAGAGGTACTTTTTTCTTGAAGACAGACCTTGCCACTCTTCTGGCACCTGAGACATGTTTTTACTCCTGGCACCAAACCTGAGTTATCATGTGGGAAGAAAGGAAGCCGAAGAAGACTTGGGATTTTGGCCTTTGTGTCCCTATTTAGATTCAATTCTAACCCCACCAGATGTATTTTTTACTTACACTACACTGACTTAATATTCCATAGTTTGTATATGACATAGTATAATGTTACATATAGTTGTGTCAATGCAGTTTTTGCATTAGGAGTGGGGATGGGTGCTGACAAGGAGCAGGGGGCAATGGTCAATAGTCCTTAGGCTACTTTTGTTTTTACAGATGAGGATCTGGCACTGAGAGGATGTTCAGGTCTCCTAGTGCAGTAAATGGTCATCTGTGAGGAACACCGTCAGGAACGCCACATTACCATGAAACCACTGCAGGAAAATATAAACACACAGCTATAGGAAAAACCATCCTGTAGATTCCTTTCCCATAATAGGCTCCTGTTTTTAGCAAGTAGCGGATTCTACATGGGCCCCAGGCCAAGAGTTTAAAGACTTGCACTGAAGATATATATCTACTTGCCTATATTCAGATTTCTCATGTTTGTACATGTTTTTTCTAAATGCCACAGTCCTTGTAGTATATTGGAAAATGGGTATTATACTATGAAGGAAATGGAAAGGTGTTGCCCCCTTCTAATACTACAGATCATTCTCAAACAAGCAAGACAGCTCTTTGTAACAATGTAATGTGCAGGTGATGGACACAGAGACCAAGTTGACAGGTGATGAACAAAGGACAACCCGGAAAGGTGAAGAATCAGAGAATAATAACTAGAATGTCTTCCACCTTTAGTTTTCAGTCACCTGGCCTGTGCAAGAGGAATCTCCACCTCATGGAGCTCATTGTGCTGCTACTGTTTCGTGCTCATTGCTATTCCCTTGCCAGGAACCGAGCCGCCCATGTGCACAACTCCGAACATAGGCCTCTCTTCTGGGTGTCTACAGACTTCAATGTTCAGTCTCCACTCAGTCTGCCCTCCCGAATTTCAGGTTGAATCTTGCTCTCTGAGGGTCTGTATGCCACCTTACCCACTGCACACCAAAGTGACTGCCAAACATAAACTCTTCCTGGGTTCCTGCAAAACAACAGTTGCAAAAATCACATATCTACTAGATTTTTGGACCCACATTGTAAATTGACTTTGCCAGTATATCCCATGTATGGGTGTTGCAAAGTCTAAATTACATGAAACTTGCAAATCTCAAACATATCTCCAACTTGCGTGGATAGGATTTGCTAGAATCCCATCAACTTTGAAGGTACTGCGGCCAAAACACAGCGTTTACGCCATGTAGGGCTTCAGCCTAAAGGAGGGATCTGCCAAACTTAAGTGAGTTGGAATGAATCAGCCATTTTGGATTGGATGTAATGGTGGGGGGATCAGATGGGATAGTTGTAAACCTATGGGCATCTTCAGGAACAATGCTTTTGTAATGGACAAGCACCCTGCACTGCAGCAGCTGGGTCTCCTGTTGTCACAGTCATCAACTACCCAATGTAGATAAGGGCAGCTAGGGCCCTGCTATCCCTAAGGGCTTCTTAGTGTGTTGTGGCCAAACAAAGATTTCCAGAATGCGGTATCACCAGGCATTTTACTGGAGGTACTTTCAGGTACACCAATTTTATAAAAGTTTCATCGAACGCAGGTAATGGCCTCCACTTGATAACTTTAGAATCACAAAGCCCACAAAAACACAGCAGTGTCCCTATTCATATAGGGGATGCACACCATGCCCACACAGCCGCTGCTACTCAAACTGACTGCTGCAGTTCACTGTACTGATTTTGGATGGTTCTGGTCTGACTCCAGGCTGTGCATCTAGGTTGGACTAGAATTTTTCGACATGTGGGCATGGAATCTCAATAAAATGTGGGCATGGTTTAAATGTCCCACTTTGTGCCAAAAATTTGCCAAAATAGTGTTGAAAAATTCTTGCACAAAGCCAGCCAATTAAAGGGTGGTATAAATGCAGCCAGATTCATTATCCAGCATCAGTCACTGTGATAAATCTGGCGTATTTTCAGACTGCCTGTCTTAGTTTTCACTGTCTAACTAATAGTAAACCAGGGCCATTGTCCGCAGCACAACCTATAGATGTTCTGCCTGTAAGGAATCATCGCACTGCCTCTTCTCCAGAACATGTTAGAACAAGACTTAGGGCAATGGCTTCCTGGTGGCAATTAGAATGACAATAGTATAACACATTTATATAGTATTATGGTGCAAAGATACAAGTCATCTGCATTAGCGAACCATCAGTATACACAAAAAATACATTATTGTGACAATGCAGAGAGCAAACGCATGCAAATAATGGTACAAAGCCAATCTAGGGTGGGGTCTCCTATTCTCAAACTATAAGTCCTCTACTGTGGAGGGGGGAGGCTTCCATTAACACTTTCAAAACAGCTGGCAGGACACATTAGGACTTGTAGTACCTCAGATATCAGTTCAATTATACAATGAAGGACACAAGACTGTCTTTCTGATAACTTTAGATATGTAGAACCAGTTGATAAAAGGGATGTAAATGACATAATAAATACCGGATGTTAATTGTATAAACTAAGTTACCCTGAACAGGATTAACTCATTACAGTTTAGTCTAGATAAAATCACATATGCAAATCACATAATATTCTGCATCTGCCAGGACTCTCATTTTCATTGGTTACTTTCAAGATAAGTACATGATAAGTACATGATTTACCTTTAGATTACTACTTGGCAAAAGGTGCACTATCTGGTTTAGCACTACACTGTTGCAAATTCACATTGAGCAGCTGCTGTCCATTCAGCTATTCCTCCTGACTCTTCTGTACACATGCACTCATGAGTTTTCTTTTTTTAAAAATTCTGTAGAAGCATGGTTGAAAAGCAATGTCTGACTTTCATTTGTTCATTTTCATAGAATTTTTATATATTATTACTTTTGTCAGATTCAAGTTATTTCTGTGACCATTGTGGGTTTTTCTTTCATTAAACAAGGGGTACCAACAATTTTGTCCACGTGTGTATTTGTCATAGTCAGAGTGGGCTGTGGGACTCTGGTCTCTACATATGGGCACCTTATTACTCTGCCATCAGCTTATCTCCTGGGGAAGAAAACAATTGAACATGATAAGATTGATTATGTAGGATCCTTTCCCCAACTTCATCTGTTAGGAGAAAGTCAGAATATATACATAAGATATGTCACATTAAAACCAGATAAATATATAGTAGACTCAAGCATCCAAACACAAAGAATATAATAATATTGTACAGGATATAATTTCTTCATATAAATTTCCGAAAAACAGAGGTTTGGTACAAAACCTCAAGTTATCTGGTGGTAAAGTGACTGCAGTTTCACTTGATGATGTCATTGCTCTCATGTCAGACATTGTCTTGGAATACCTATGCGAAGCAAGAAGAAAGGCCAGATCTATCACTATGTTGAGTGACTTCCTAAAGAATTTGGAGGGGTGTCAGTCAAGTTTAGCAGCCCGGGTTGAACATTTCATCACATGGGTCATATATATAGTCATGAGAAAAAACAAGTACAACTTTATTGCATTCTATGGTTTTACATATCAGGACATAATTTTAAAAATTCTGGTATTTAGAAGGTCTTAAAATAGGTAACAAAAACTAGTCCAAAATGCAAAAACAGTGTGTGAAAAATTAAATGCACCCTTACTGCTTCCTTTGGAATTGAAAGGGTAAGTAGGAGCCAAATGCTGTGACCAAATGCTCTTTATTAACTGATCATCAGCAAGTGTGACCACCTCTATAAAATCAGAGGTTTTGGAAGTTTTCTGTTCAGGAGCATTCCAGTGTGTGCTATCACAATGCCAAGGAGGAAAGACATCAGCAATGATCTTAGAGAAGGGATTCTTGCCACCCATCTGGGAAGGGTTATAAAGCTTGGCTGAAACTGGGTCATGTAGCCGGGCAATGATCCCAAGCGCACCAGCAAATCTACTGTTAGATGGGCCTTATAGCTGTGACCCTGCCTGCAAGGGAGACACTGACTGACCAGGAAGAAACATTGCCAAACCTCTCTTAACACTACAACTGGCATCTAACATCCTGCAGGCCCCCTTGAGGAATGCAGCAGGATCTGCTAGAGAGACTACTGCTACTACTATTCCCAACATCCTGGCCTTGCTTCCAACAGGCTGATGCAGTAGGACCCACAGAACGTGATCCATGGACCTATTACAGTGCCGTAAACCTAACTCCGCTCTCGCCAGGATTACATCACCTCTAGTGACACACCTGACCTAGCACAATAGCAAAATTACTGCAAATGGAGACCGGTTCCAGAGCGTAAAACAAAACTTTTATGCATAAAACATATTATTGGAAGAACATGCATAATGTAACGGCATAAGGTCAGACCCTTACATCCCTATGTAATCAAGATTGTAAATCATCAGTATAAATGATGTGTTTTCTTACAAGACTGCCAAACAGGACTGACTATTCCCTTCCTAATTTAGAGAAATTCACACGCCCCCTCCTAATTTCTCTAGAAAGACTCACGACAGGGGATAGGTCTGCTCTTGCCTCTCTGTTTGCCTAACATAGGATATTCCAAGAAAAAGGCCGACATGAGAGCGATGACATCATCAAGTGAAACTGCAGTCACTTTACTATCAGAGTTTTTATATCCTACATCTGTGGTTTAGGAAACCATCATATAATGAAAATGTGAGTATAGCATGAAGTCACTCTCTCCACCGACGTCCTGATCCCTGGCTACAGCTAATACCAGACACAGAGAAACAGATCCGAGGGTCTGATGGACACAAACAGGTGCTGGACACAAGTCAAGTGTGGAGGGAACAGAAAGGCCAAAGCGATGAGCGGGGGAGGGGAACAGTCTGTAACTTTTACTACTTTACCAAACCTAATGGCTTCTTCCTGTAACTGATCCTAAATGCATAAAACACCCTTTTACGCATCCTTTGTGAACCTACTACAAAATACGTTTTAAAGTAGGCACACCTTCTTCATGAAGTTTTATATTGTATATCAATGCTTATACTGTAAATTGTCATCTCTGACATCATAGCTATACACTAAGCCTAGATTCACACGACTGTCGGTGAAAATGTTCATTTTGCACCCGAGGGGTACCCATTACCCTCATATTTTGCAGGGTATGGAGGGATCCGTGAAAACGGACAAAAATAGAGTATGACCTATATTTTGACGGTTACAACGGACCATCAAAATATTGATAATATGCATAGCCCCCATTCTCAGACATTGAATTCAAAGCTGTCACGTAAAAAAAAACGGACATCACACAGCCATTATTCCCTGTCATGTGAATATAGCTTTAGGCCTTATTCACACAACAGTGAAAAAAGGCCAGCTGATGGCAGTTTTTGCAATGTCTGTCACACGTCCATTTTGAGAACACATTGGGGCGCATTTATTAAGCTACTTGTTGTGCATTTAGGCCACGCCCCTTTCTGCAACAAAAAGCAAAAATGGCGAGGGCAGCATAACATCTGGAAAAAAGGCACAAATGCTTCAAAAAAGAAGCGGAGGGAAGAAAAACACCTCAAAAAGGTTAATTTGTGCCAAAAAAGGCGCAAGCAGCTTAATAAATGTGCCCCAATGCATCTATTCATGTGTCCGTTTTTTTAGCCTTTCCACTGTTAATGGCCATCAAAAAAACTGACATCCACTACCTTTGTCAGTTTTCATGGGTGCACAGATCCAATAGAGACCAATGGATCCGTTTTTAACTGATGTAATCTGCATTGACATTCGTTTTCTGTCTATTAAAAACAGATCAGTGGGTTCAGTCACAAAAGAAAGACCAAAGAACTTCATCTGTTTTTTTTTTTCCAGTGAGCAAAACTTGGCTTTGGCTAAAAAAACCGCACCAAAATCTGCAACAAAAAAAGCAACTTTTCCGCAATGTGCATCACTTCCATCTCTTTGCATCCTGCAATAGGTGTCACTTCACTGATTCCAGCACGGAATTTTTTCTCTAGCTCCCTCCATTCCCAAGCAATCATTTCTGTTAGTTTCCGCACCTAATATGCTGATTAGGCTTCCTACTGTCAGGTGGGCGGTCCCTATCGATCTGCCCCAGCCCAGGACAGTAGAAGCTCATGTAATACAGAGTCATGTGTATGGGGGCTTTGGAATATAATCTTCCTTATGATTGAAAAAGAGAATGGATCTCCTGAATTTAATGTGAAAGGGCCTAAAATGTAGGGGGCTGTTTTGTTTATATTTTACAGGATGGGAAAGTGCGGTCTGAGATACATTTCTGTCTGGTCAATCAGGATCCAGACTATATAGGACTCCTATAGCAACTTAATTTTTGTAATATACATTTTTTTGCTAAATACGTTCCACTCTTCTCCAATTCTTAGAATTAGTTATGTTCACAATAGAGGGTCGGCTTCACATACAGTATATGGGCCCTAACCATTGGATTCATGCCACTGCCTATCACTATCACTATACCTTCTCTAACATATGGTGACTGACTGCAATGTAAGAGCACCTATATAACAAACACATTTTTGCACTGCTGATCAGGCAGTGTATATATGGTATATGTTATAGATTTCTGTATAACATGTATTAGAATTATTCCTCTGCTCACTCTTCTATAATATACGCTGTCTGTAAAAGGCTGTGTTGGTGGATTCACTATGATTGTGCGGACAGCAAGTCACAGTCGTCGTGGTTTACAAGACTAATAATGGGCCTGCTGACAGTATAGAATTTACTAGAATTCCTGTGTTCCTCTTACTACTGTATGTGCAAAGCCCTGCTTTCCAGAGACAACCGGCCGTATATACACGTGCTGTGTAACCAAGCATTATTTATGTATAAGTGCTCCTAGAAAGGTATGCACTATCAATATAACTAGGTTTAATAGGGTTAATAATATAGTGCTAGTTTACATACACGTATCAAGGTCCATTCGGTGATGCACCTTGTCACTAGGATGTAACACACTGATTTGCATCTGACTTGATGGAGGACATTGTGGCACTAAAGGTGCTACACCGCAGCGTATTTAGGTGGAGTTGAGGTGCATCCATATGCAACTGTGTGCTTGGAGTCATTGGAGTGAGTATCTGGAGGGAGATAAAATCGCTGCTAGACTGGATGGAGGTCTGGGCCTAGGCTAGGGTTAGCAGCCACCCAACCTCCTCATGGACACCAGTATATTTATAGTTCTACAGGTTTTTATTGAAAATGTCTGCAGTACGTAATTCAAATATTAACAATTTCTCCTAGTTCTCAGGAATAATACAGACTCTTAAAGTGTATGCAGGGTTTTCCGAATAATGTGAACAAGTAAGACATTGCAAAGCCTCCAGTAAGTAACCTGTGCCAGCATATTATTCCCAGTAGTTATCCACAAGTTAAGGTTCACAGAAGAACTTTCCCCATATTGCATATTGGACCCCATGTTGCATGTTGTGGCACGTATCATCTCCAGCCATGATTTCCTCTATACGTATAATATGGTTGAGGGATTCAATCCACCTGGAACATGAGGAGGCCTCCGTGGATTTCCATAATCTAGGTATAATTTGTTGCATTGCCAGTATAAAATAACAATGTAAGTCCCTTTATTAGTTTGGAGAGAGGTCCCAGAAACATGGTTTTGTCTGCTCGGGAGTAGGGGTGAAGGGTGCCCAACGCATGGTGTTATTTTATAGCAAGGCCACAGGAAGATATTCTCACCAAATATGAAGAATTACCCACACACCGAGGGTACCTGATTACAGTTCTTGAGGGTCGTGATATCTGTACCAGAGAGAATTTTGTAGTCCAGTTCTTGTCGTCTGCACAACAAAGACAGATTAAGAGTTGCAGTGCAGTCTTAAACAATTGCTCATAGCTAAATGTCTGCCACAGGTCTCTCTCTCAGGCTTAGGCGAAGTGCATTACTTGGTCCTCCATCTCCCTGGACAATAGCATGCTGTAGGTTAAAGAGATGATTATGTTGGAGGGAAGGAGGCCGTTCTTTTTATTATGGGTTAGTTTGTCCTGCCAATGTGTTTGTTTTTAACACATTGGTGGGCCTAGTGCAAAGGTTTCATAAGTGCCCCCCCCATCTCCACCACTTAGACATATGTGGCTCGCCCAAATTATAATGCCCCCTCAGTGGCTTCCTCATAGTATAATGCCTCTTTAGTGGCCTCATACAATATAATGCCCCTCAGTGGCCCATCCCACATTAACTTGTCCCCCCCCAGGGGCCCTCAGACATTAACCTGACCCCACAATCGCAACTCAGACAGTAACCTGTACACTCCCATGTCTCCTCAGACTTTAACTTGTCCCCCCCAAGTGGCTGCTCAGACATTAACCTGTCCCATGCAGACATTATATTATAATGTTCCCCTCCAGTTGCACCTACTGTACAGTATAATGTCCCCGTCTAGTTGCTCCCACAGTATAATGTCCCTGTCCAGTTGCCCCCACAGTGTCTTGCCCCCTCAGTAAATACTGTCCCCCTCCAGTTGCCCTCAGTACAATAGATCAAACAAATAAAGAAAAAAAAAAATGAATACTCACCTTTCTGCTTTCCCCTGTCCTCTGTTCTCTTCTGTCTCTGGTTTCTGCCAGAGTCTTCAGGGAGCAAGCAACAAGCCAAGACATCTGAAGCAAGAGGCAGGGACTGTATGGAGAAGCAGCTAATCCTGGTGGTATGCATGTTCCCTGTATATACAGGTGCATCTCAATAAATTAGAATATATTTGAAACGTTCATTGATTTCAGTAATTCAGTAATTCAATTCATAATCAGCGTCTTCCATGATTGTGTGTCCTACTGAACCAGACTGAGGGACCATTTAAAGGCTTAGGAAACCTTGGCAGGTGACACTGAATTTACAATACTGAACTTTTTTACAATATTCTAATTTTCTTAGATTTTGGTTTTCATTACCTGTAATCCATAATCAACATTTACAGAAATAAAACACTTGTATGTAAAGAATCTAGAAAATATAGGAGGTCACTTTATTAATTTAATTACTGAAAGAAATAAATGTTTCAAAGATATTCTAATTTACTGAGATGCACTTGTAGTCATGTATCTATATATACAGTATGCTTAAGCTATGAGTACTGCATGTATTTATTGAAATATATTGTGTTATAGTATATACCGTATCCTTACTGCTGACCTGGCCCTGTGTAGGTCCTGCACCTCCTTCTTTATTCACCTGAATGGGGATATCTTACAGTTCTCTGTACAATGTCTGGTTGGGAGCAGCGCGGTTCAAAGAATCCCAGAGAGGCCATAGTGTCAGTAATATATTATATGTGAGAAAGTGTAGTAAGATAACCCCATTAATCATGAGAAAAATAGAATGAAGTTTATATATATATATATATAGAGAGAGAGAGAGAGAGAGAGAGAGAGAGAGAGAGAGAGAGAGTGAGTGAGTGTGTAGTGGTGGTAATAGTAATAGTTAGTTAACCCTAAAAAGGTTGTCTCATGAATACAACACTTGTCCATATGCTATTTTTAGGTCCTGTGCTTAGCATAAAGTGGGAACCCCTGTACAGAAGCCCAATTTATGGGAAACACTAAGGTGGAGTACCTTCCACTCCGGCAGACCTGGCACCTCATTATATTATGTGGTCGCCGCCGGCGTGTACAATAACACTATGCGCTATTTTCCTGCAGTGGTTGGCAAATACTAATTATCTGCTACTATCATAGACAAGGGGCTACCATCATGGGGCAGCCCTTTTAGGCATGAATGTGTGTTAGTTTTATAGATACTGTATTGAATATTACATTGACAGCCTTCAATAACAGGCATACACTATAACTTATCACTCATTTCTGTGAAACAGAATAAATATATATTTCCTTTTTTTAAAATCTTGTTTATATATTAATATTAACACTTCACTACTTGTTCATAAAAAAATCTAGAACAGGGTGTGAGTATGTGAACCCAGAGGGCGCTATTGAGCGACTCAGGGCCGGGCCTGAAAAGGCCCTCAGCCACACCTGTGGGATGGCGGCGTAACTCCAAGGGGGAGTGGTTACAGCAGTAGTGCTGCTGTCAGGCCTGCAGGAAGCAGGAACTGTGGACCAGCTAAGGACAGATAGACGGTCTGTGCCAGGAGTGCTGGGGTCCACGGAGGACTTTTGCTGGAGCTGAGCATTAGTCAGACTAGATAGGGGTCAAGGAGTCAGTTAGTGCCCTAACTGTGCCCAGGCTGTTTTTTGTTTTGTTATGTTGCACCTAAGCTGAAATAAAGCCATTTTTACTTTAAATTAGCACCGTCTGAACGCTGTCTCTCCGGCGCCCAGTACCACGAACCACTGCTGTCGGGACCAGGAGTCTGCCGCCATTGAGACTAATCCCCCCAAATTGTCACAAGGGTACACAATTTTCTGTAACGCCTTCAAGGACTACAAATAAAGGGGTACCCCATCTTGAAAATTCATGGCACATCAACAGTTTATGTCTAGTAGTGCCAGCTCCCCAGTGTAGAACAGAGGAGATGTGGTCGGGACAGACGTGCATCGCTCCACCACTCAAAACTCCCCATTCTCCTGATCAGTGAGAGTCTCAGAGGTTGCACCCCCACCAATCTGCATGTTTCCCCTAATATATGGACATTTTTGAGCCCATCAACCACTAGTGGCCTTATTACGATGGGTCCCTACACTAAAACTTTATATATAGGACAGGCAATCACCTTCTTATATACTCACTGTTACAGTGCAGTCTCTAAGAACTTGCTATCTGGGGTCTTGTTTATAGGGGGAGTACAGCTTTTATTATACAAATAAAGTCTATGTGTAGGGACCATCTGAATGAGGTCGCAGTGACGTGTCAGATGGGCTCACACAATTTATCAAACTGTGCGCTAAGAACCTCACATTTATAAGTGTAGTCAGCGATATCTGAAAGTGTAGGCAAAGAAATATATAATTCAAAGCTCCGCAACTGAAGTATAACCTCATTTGTCAGAATTAGGTCTAGTCTCTAGTTGGGTTCTCTAAAATGATTCTTGGTGAATCAATTTTCATCTAGCTGGTCCTTTACTTTCTCTAGTCAACCACCAGCCCAGCTGGTGTCATTGCCTACAGATTGTGCCTTCAGCAAAGTGACCTGGTTCATGGGAAGGCCTGGCTGGCTTGACTTGTGAGTCTTTGTTGTGCTCTGGTGGGCTCCCTAAGTGTGTGTGTGTGTGTGTGTGTGTGTGTGTGTGTGGAGGAGGAAGTTGTAGGTGACTGTGTTTGCTGTGTTATGGTGACTTCAAGCTTTAGAAAAGAAAGAATGGATTTGGGACTTCAGAACTGGAAAACGCCCACAGGAGCGTGATGAGGATATGTGCAGCTCAAAGGCTCTGAAAATATTTTAGCCTATTTATGTACAGTACCATAGCTCACACTTCAGTCATCACCAAACACAACCCCGGCCTTATAGACACCCAGTAATAGGTTAACCAGTAATAGGACCAGTTAACTCATGACCTAAACATAGGCCAAGTAGAGGTTCAGTTGTGAGTGGGGGAAGCAAGAGGAGGTGACCAGGGGTGACCGCTACTGTGAGATAAGACTGATTCAGGATCAACATCTGTAAAACACCCTCTTTCTGCAAGTTGGGGAGGTGCATGAAACACCAAGTGTCAGGAGGAGTAAAACTTCCAAGTTTTTACTGTCAAGCTGAACTATGTATTGTGTTCTAAAGTTAAAGTGGTGCCCTGCAAAGGGTGGTAACCCAGTGTATGAGCAGTGGAATTGTTGAATTCAGCTGAATGAACTGAAGTTGAGTTGAATTGCTCAATATGTGTATGTGCAAGTTTTGTTGGCATGCATGCTATGGCTACGGGGACTCATAGTCGTATGGAAGGCTCAGGTAAAAGTTGTCAGCCATCTTGTTGAAAAACCTGACCGATACAACCTTAAAGGGAATCTGTCACCAGAACCCAACATATCAACTCAGCACTGCAAATAGATAGGTTAGAGTCACCTGAATCACACAGTGTTTTACCCTTGGGAATTGCTGCCTATGCTGCTGAAATATCGCTATTTTTCCTTAATCTACAAATGAACTCTTGAGAGCAATGAGGGCATTGCCGCTTACATTTTTGGAGCAGTGGCAATGTCCTCATTGCTCCAAAGAGCATATTACCAAAAACAGCAATATCTCCATGATGGAAGCACCATTTACCAGAGGAAAAAAAACATTTGGTTCAGGTGACCTTAACCTATATATCAGCGGGCCGGGTTGATATGCTGGGTTCTAGTGGAAGACTCCCTTTAACAGACTTTACAAGTTCTCTGTAAGTGTTCTTCTGTTCCGCTGTTTAGGAGATTGTACTCGCCAAGTTGTGGACCTCTGTGTGGTTACCATATTGTGGTAACCATAAAGACTGTGAGAAAATAAACTGTTCCTATGTGAACCAAAAAGTGTCTGTGAAACTCCAGCAAGGTACAGGTATCCTCCATCGGCCTACACCTTGTTGGCGTACACATTCACCAATACAGACAAGAATATTACATTTGTCAATAATCCCAATGGGCTCCAAGGATACTATCACTACTGACTAATCCCACTTGTTTGTGCAGGGTGCTTAGTAAATACTGTGAGCACCAATTTCCTTGTAGTACAGTGATTTAGGAGGGGAAGCAAACAGAAGCAAGGTCAGTCTGCTGCAGAAACTCCATGAGATAAGCATCTCCATTTGTTAAGGACTTTGGGTTACTTTAAGTAGATTTTATGAGGCAAGGTAATTGTCTTCATTAAGACCTGGGGCAAACACTTGGATTCTTTCTTTACAATTAATCATTATTTTATAGATTAGGATGACTATTACAACAGCAGTTTTCCAATTGGATGAATTCCTATAAATAGACCCCAAATCACTTTCCGGCCTTGATTCCCATACACATGAGAGAAAAGTTGGCCAACCCCAATTTTGGAGTGAGCAGGGCTATATGAGGGCTTATTCACATGAACATGATGTAAAAAAACGTATGAAACCGTCTGTTTTTCATGGTGGATTTGCATCCTTGTGTCACCCAGTTCCACAGATCTCTTAGATTTGAATCTATGAGTAATCCAGAAAAATGGCCTAAAATCAGACATGTCCTATTTATTTTACTGCAGATTCACATGGTCCATAAGAAGAAAATGGACATGTGAATAACGCCGGACTCTCATTGTTTTCATACTGTATGAATAGAGCCTCATTGCTCAAAGTGTAGTGGCGGGTTTAGGTACTGCTGTGTTGTCCCATAGACTTTAATGGGACAATGTTGCAGTACTTAAGGCCACCACTACAGTTAGTACAGCAAATGAGCGCCATGGCTTCCAGCATGTAAACATTACTAGGAGCCACAATGTCCTGGAACAGCTGATCTGCAGAGGTGTCTGACTATCACAGTACTAATATTGATGGCCTATCCTGAGAATAGCACATCAATATTACAAAGTGGATAACCCCTTTAAAATCTCATCGACTCAGTTACTTCTTCTATATTGCACTGCATATCCTCAGGAAAAATCCACAAAATTTCCATCACCTCTGTGGATTCACCTAATCTCTTTACAGGTTGAGTAGATGAGTTGCCTATAATGCATCAGAAATAAACAGACTGCTATTTATTTCATGAACATCAACGCCATCATTTTGGCGCTGGACATGTTTATTTGGTAACTACCTGTGTGTAGTGAATATGACAAAAAAAAAAAAAAAAATTACATTGAATATTGTCACATCAGACAAACAGTTTTTAACCAGTTTTTACCTTTATTATTGCAACCAGATAAAGGCTCTGGTCTACAAGATGCAATTTCATCAGAATTAGTTAACCATACACTATAGGGTTAACTTTACTTCCCGGACTTCTCAATAGGCTTCTGAATCGCACTCACAAAGGTATGTAATCCTGATCTTCATATATCAGTCCTATTCCTTTCCCAATTGGTGCCCAATTGTCATAGTCGCATCACTGAATTTCCATGTCACATATAGGCAGTAGTACATGAGTGCGATGGATAGTGTGAAGGATCTGACTACAGAAAGTGGGACAATATTCGGAAATAGTTATATTTATAATGAAGATCCAAACAAATTTTTTAGGCTGAGGCCATAAGTTATGGAAAAGCTGTTTTTTTGCATTTTTTAAGTGCTTCCTTCATATTTCCAATTCCTTTTGAAATCACCCTTGAAAAAAAACAAAAAAAACCCCAGCAAAATCTGCAACAAAAAAACACAACTTTTCAGCAACATGTGGCCATTGTGTAAATGCAGTGTAAGAGAATGCGGAGTTTTACAGTGCCAGCAAAATTACAATTTTTTATTTTATTATTATATTATTATTTGAAAATACGTGTTTTCAAAAATGTTTGTATTTTTGAAAAACGCATTTCTAATTTTTCCTCTGTTTTCCCCACAGATTTAAGCCGGTTGCCAACCGCCTGCCATGAATGAACGGCATGGGCGGCACACGGGGGACACACGTATGTCTCCCGTGTGCTGCCCGTGCTTCTGCAGCCCCTTTAATTAAATGAATAGGAGCTGCGGAAGCATGGCCGAAAAATCTGACAGGAATAGGACCCGTTCTATATTTTGTTGCCCTGACTGTTGTCATTCACGATCATCTGTATGGGCCCATAGAAATTTGGAAATCGCAGCATGTCAATTATACCTATGGAAACGCCGGCAGTCTCCCTATAGGTATAATGGAAGCAGAAAGCTTCTGTGAAAAGCTCTGCAGGAAAACCAAGATGAGTTGCTGCTGCGGTTTTTCCTGCAGTGCTTTTTTGCTGCGGCCACTACGTGGGGCCTTAGCCGTCATTGGTTTTTGTTGTCTTCTGTAATAAGATTGCAGAAGTTCAGGTTATCTCTGCTACATCTGTACATGGGGGAGGCAAAATACAAAATGGAGTGGAAAAGCAGTGAAAAACTGAAGAGTATTTGGGATTATGTTTTCACTGCATTTTTTTGCGCAATGGATTTTTTAGCTGTATTGTGGCCATGATTTAGGTTCACACATGCGCTGGGTCTCTGCTGGGGTATTCCGTTCCCTATTCCGCTTTAAAAATGCAGATAGAAAAGTCCTGCAGGCAGCGCTTTTCTCTACGCATTTTTCCACCCTTTTCGGACGGAAACCAGTCAGAAACCCGGCAGACCCCATTATAGTCTATGAAGTCCACGGGTTTCCGAGGGTAACCGCTTTTTTAAGTGGATTACGTTTCCGTTCAGGGGGTCGCCAAACGCAGGTGTGAACCTAGCGTTCGACTAGAAGGGTTTTCTGGGACTATGAAATTTTGGACTGACCTTAGGATAGACCATCAATATTAATTTACTAATGTCAAACACCCAGTTTGAAGCTCCACTTGCTCCTCTCAGACATCACGTCCATAGTGACATAGCCATGTTGTAGCTCAGTCCCATTCAAATGAATGGTGCTGAGCTGTAATACCAAGCACAGCCACTATGCAATGTATGGTGCTGTGCTTGGTAAGCAGTGAGGAGGCCATAGAACTTCTCCAAATGCTGCAGTTCCTTCTGGGTGTGTGATATTGATGACCTAAGCTAAGGACAGGTGATCAATATCATAGTCCCAGAGAACCCCTTTAAATGATCTTGACCTTATGGATATCTGACTAAATAATAAAAGGGATGTCCAGGAAGTTTTTTTTTTTTAATGCCAATCTAGGAGTTCCGTGCTGGTTGTAACCCCTGTTCATGTGATCGGTACCAGCACCGGTCCCCAGTATTGCTCTGCCTCATCCTACATCACACAGGAACAACCCAGGGGCCAGGTACTGTTTCCGATTATGTGACTCGGGGTCACATAATCGGCCCAGAACCCCCAGATCCGGTATCAACCCCCCTCGCATGCAGGTAAAATAAAACTCCCTGGACAACTTTAAGGTTAGGCTATAATGTCTCCAAGCAAAGGTTTCAATATCGACATTCATCTTTTCAAAGGTCATACGTGTAGAATCCACCAAGGTCTCTCACGAGACAACTACTCCTGTCATTACATAACTTTACATTGAATAGAAATGTATACATATATTTTTATACTATATGTTTTATTTTACATATATTTTTTTATTTTACATTATTTCATATATTTTTTTTTTTATTACAGTAAGGTCACATGATGCACCATTTCATTTTATTTTTTATAACCTGGGAGGAGCTTAGCTGTCACATGACCATACAACACTGCAGATAAACGCTAAAGATTCACATCTGCATTATCGGTCATGTCACATGACCGGTACCAACAGTGCCCAACAGACCCCTAATGACTTGTAAGGGGGTCTTGTCAAATTCCCTCATGGTATTTGTCATTTTATTGTTTTATTGATTTGCAAATCTGGCTGAATCGCTGTTCACATCTGTGATGAAGGCTTAAAGGGAATGTGCCAGCAGATCAACCCAGCCCAGCAGATAGATAGGTTAAAGCCATCTTGTGAATTGGTTTCATCATTGTAGAGATATGACCGATTTTATCAATATGCAAATGAGCTCTTTGGAGCAATTATGGCATTGCATGCAGCACTATTTTGTCCAGTAAAATTAAGAACACCATGAAATACTTGGCGAACCCCATTATAAGTCCATGGGTTTTGTTCGGCCCAGTTGGTTGCCTTCGTGTGACAAATTATGGGTTTCTGTTCCCACGATAGAACAGAAAACTGGAAACCGTGACATAGATGTGAACCCAACCTTACTGACATTCTGTGGCTTGCAAATTTCCCGGTGTCAGGCAAAATACATCATGGAGATGACACTAGTTGTTATAATGTAGAAAGTGCCCCACAACAGTGAATACAAAGTAACCCAATCCTTGCAATGTACAAGTAGAGAATAAGTGAGCGCTGATCTCTCATTTTTGACTGAAGTTTTTCTATGATCTGAGACTTTACAGAGCATCTAACCAAACATCCTGACTTTCCGAGGAGGTAGAACATTATTAGTAAATAATGCCAAGAAGTGCAAGTGTCCTTCCCGTATTTATTCTCTATGGTGTGCTGCACACTCTATATCTGTAGTAGTCAGAGGAGTGACTTGTATTGCAGTGTAGCCAAAGCTAGCATAATACCTGACAACCTAAACCTATCCTGATGATGATCTGTTGATCATTTCACAAGATGAAAATTGGAAGATGAGTATGCTCAGCCTTGGTGTAAGGATGTATTCCTATTGCTGAGTGCTAAAACTTAACGCAAAGAAATTATGGTTGTGTTCTAACATACATCTGCATCTCAATAAATTAGAATATCTTTGAAACATTTATTTCTTTCAGTAATTAAATTTAAAAAAGTGACCTCCTATATTTTCTAGATTCTTTACACACAGAGTGTTCTATTTCAAGTGTTTTATTTCTGTAAATGTTGATTATGGATTACAGGTAATGAAAACCCAAATCTAAGAAAATTAGAATATTGTAAAAAAGTTCAGTATTGTAAATTCAGTGTGTCACCTGCCAAGGTTTCCTAAGCCTTTAAATGGTCCCTCAGTCTGGTTCAGTAGGACACACAATCATGGAAGACGCTGATTATGGATTGTATTACTGAATTACTGAAATGAATGAACGTTTCAAAGATATTCTAATTTATTGAGATGCACCTGTAGCAACAGCCGCATGTATGCCGCTGTCAATAATCATACAGGTAGTTACCTGCATAAGCGTGCGATTATTGGCAGCCATATGCAGGTGGGGTTTTGTCTACATGCAGTTGCTGCTAAGCTAGAATGCACCCTAAGGGTTCAGTAAGTGTGAAAGTTCAACTGTACTACCAAAACACACCTGATACAAACCACCTGCCAGAGGTTTAAAGGGGCATAAAATATTAATAATATATCCTGAAGATATGTCATTAATTCTCAGCAGCCGATACACAGAGAATGAAGCAGACAGTTCTGTTCTCTGTGTAGTGCTGGAACTAAGTCACTGCAGCTTTGGTCCCATTCAACTTAATGGGAGCTGATCTGCAGTACCTGGTCTGGCCTCTACACAGAGAACAGTGCTATCTGCTTCCTTTTCCATTCATTGTGTATCAGCTGCTGAGAACCGGTGATCAATGGGAGTATAGGGTGTCACACCCTCACATATCTGATGGAGAAGACATATCCTTAGTATAAAGAATCAATATTTGTAGCCCAGAAACACCCTTTAAGGTTTCCATAGGTAATAGATTTAAGAGGCCCTTTCACTGGCATCAGCTTTTTGCATCCTTTTTGCACTCCTCAAATTTTTTTTATAGCCTCCATCGTTCCTGAGCAATCATTTCTGTTAGCTACAGCACTCAATATGCTAATAAGACTCTATTGTCAAGTGGGTGGTCCTGGGCTGCAACAGATCAGGGACCTCCCACCGGACAGTAAAGAGCATAATTAGTACATTAGGGGAAAAATTGGGTTATTTTTCAGGAATGGTGGAGGCTAGAAAAAAATTCTACCACATTGGAATTGGAGGAGCAGTGCAAAGGATGCAAAGAGGTAGAGTTGGTGGAAGGTGCTCTTTAAGGCACACTGCTTTCTTTGTTGCATATTTTGCTTGTTTTTTTTTTTTTTTTTAGTCAAACCTAGTAGTGGCTACAGAAGGAATGGGAATTATCGAGGAAGCTCTTATAGTTCTCCTTTCTGCTCAATCCACACCTAGCTTTAGCTAAAAAAAAAAAAAAAAAAAAAAGCAGAAAAATCTGCAACAAAAAAGCAGCTTTCCTGCAACGTGGGGCCTTAGCCTAAAGGGGTTTTCCAGGGACTTACATATTGATGAGCTCTCCTTATATGTGATTACTGGGGATACTGCTTGGTACTGCAATTCAGCCCCATTCATCTAAACCCCATTCTGCTGTACATGTGACTGATGAAAGTGACATCATCGGCTCAGAGAACAGACTTCAGTTTTTATGAGCACCATGACCTCTTCAAACAGCTGATCCATGTGTTATCCCCCACCGATCATATATTGATAACTAATCCTAAGCATGTCATCAATATGTAAGCCCCAGAAAACCCCATTAGTGTTGGCTGAACCTGACAATATTTGTGAATCAGCCGACCAGGGAGTCAGAGAGGAGGATTGTGCATGCAACGAACGCCCAATCCTTTTGTTTTTATGGGAAATAAACCATAACCAGGAGGTGTCTCACAGTAGCTGAGCAGTACCTCTCAAAGCTAAAAATACCATGCATGTGTTTGGGGGGGCATTTGGGATGGGTCCCAAGCCCCAATGCAAAATCTTTGAAATTCACCTACCATGTGTCCTTTATAATACTGGTGGTCTCACGTGGTTCCAGGTTCAGGTTCCAGGGTCAGGGGTAACTGCTACCTCTACACCCCTGCTATCTACATTGACATATACTAAGCATTCGCTAGTCAGTGCACAAAGTCCATAAAAAGTTTTTTGTCTGCAGTAGTAGACAAAAAAGTTAATACAGACTTACCATGTACGCCTTTTCTTAAATGGAGTAATCCAGATCCTAGCGTCTCTAGCTAACTATTATACAGAACATGTAAACAAGAAATTAGTATGGCAGCCACTTGGGCATCAGACAGATAATTCCTTCGCATTGAGGCCTTTTATAAACCCTTTTCAACTTTTGTAATGGTTTCCAAAGCCCTAACAATACCATGTACTCAGCAGCACATACTGTATTAATCTGACTTGGTAAAGGTAAATCATCTCATATTATAGCATCGTTTCATAGACATGTTCCCACAAGTGGGTCATATATTGTTGGATTCTCCTCTACAAAAGATTACATTATCCTCCAGCAATGAATGGCAGCGACTTTCCCAGTCAGAGAAGAAAAAAAAAAGTCAACAATCCATCATTACATTGCTGCAAGAGAGGGCTACAAGTGGTCGTTCACGAATGGGAGACCTGTATTGTGTCTGTGCAATGATCTTCAAAGTTGTTGAAAGCACGTGAGATGCCAAGCGGTGAAGGCTTCGGTGAAGAGGTGCATTGTGGGAAAGGCATGCCGCTTACTAATAAGAAAAATCTATGTCTGAAGACATGCAAATGCAAACAGGAGAGATGGAAATGTATAAAAGTTACCGGCAAGGACAGACGGAAAGTGCGGTTACTCTTAGGGAAATTCATGGTCTACGATTATACGTCAGTACTTATTGCAGTCTTGTGAGGTTATTGAAGCATGAGATGAAGAAATAGAGGAGAGAAGTCATTACTTATTTTTTCTATAAATAGTTAAAAAATAGACTTAAGGTTATGTGGAAGTGCAACATTTCATGATAACCATATACGAGAATAAATAAAGTATGGCAGCGAATGGTTCTAAATAACGCAAGTTAGAAGCACCTGGAATAGGAGAACGTGCAAATTGTGCTGCAAGATGGAGATGTTAAGATGTTAGCACCCAGAGGAGTGTGGAGGGGATTAGGAAAATCATTTGCTACATGAAATGTAGCGCAGAACTATGGATGACATACCAACAAGGTGCAAAAGTGCAGTCATATATATAGTTGTCTGTCAGCCTATGGATTAGCTAGTCATCGGCCATGACTCCCCCTTTAGGCCGGCTTCACAAGAACTTGTTAAAAAAACAAAACAAATGGAAACTTTTTTATTGTGTGAGCATTCCAGGAGGCCATCGGAGACTAAAGATTAGGACAGAGACCTGTTATTTCAAGCTTGCTTTTACTTTATTGAGGTAGGTCAATCAGGTTGTCCAGGATTTATTTTTTTATGGCCTACCCTCAAGCGATAGTCACATGACAGTGAATAATGGACGTCATACGGCATTGTAATGGACCGTCATTGTAATGGACCATCATGTTCTATTTTTGTCCATTTTCACGGAACCCTCCATACAAATACATGGGGGAGCTATGAAAATGTCCATTCTTCACGTCCATCTTGCACCTCTGTCGTATGAACGTAGCCTTACGACCGGAACCAACTGCTTCCAGCTCCATGCTCTTTATAGTACAGACGTGGAAAGCAGCTCTGTAAGGTGATCTGTGCAGGGGGGGCACATACCCCAACCGATCCGATATTTATGACCTATCAGAAACCCCTTTAAATACCAAGTGCCTTGCAGCAGCCTTGCATGAGTAATATTTTGGGCTGATAATCCTTCATCAGGGAGAAGACTAGAAGGTACTTCAGAGGAAGGTTCATGTCTGCTACCTATACAAACCGATCTCCTGAATGAGGATGCAGACAAAAGCCTTCCTCTGAAGTACTTTCTAGCCTTCTGCCTGATAAAGGGTTAACAGCCTGAAATGTTATTTATTCAAGAATGATACAATGCACTAGCGGTTCTTTATTGACATCAATCATCAGATCCATTTAAAGGTAATGTGTCCCTAGAAAATGGCCCCCCATTTTTAAAAACATGTTTTATATTAAAGGTATGTAAGAATTTTTTTATTTTTAAATTTTCCATGTCACAGTTTAAAATAAAACTATATATATATATATATATATATATATATATATATATATATATTCCTGCAATTTTCACTTTGGCCGCTAAGCCTAATAATAGACTGATACTTGCCAATTCTGTAAGGCATGTCTTTGAAGCAGTCACACCATTTACATAACAGACAGAATTACTATAGAAGACAACACCCCCACAGATAACATCCACAGTGACCCATCATTACATCCACTACAGACCATAGATGAGGTCACAGTTTATCTACTAATCCACCATAATCATGTACAGAAAATAAAAGCAAATAAAAATCTATAATCAGAAAATAAAAAGATAAAAAAATTATAGCTTTCAGTTTTTGGTTTTAACAAATAAAAATTAAGATAATATGTTTAAAAAGGCCTTTTCATGTCCTTAGAGATGTGCTGGAATGCTCCCCTGACAGTACATGGCTATGGAAGTGATGACGCTAGGCTGTAAGGCCCGCCCATCTGACAGTGGAGGGATAAAGGTACTGAAACTAAGAGCACCGATATCTGCAGCACTCGGGAGCATACTGAATTCAGCGCACTATTGGCTTTCCAGCTGTATATAATACCGCACATCTCTGAGGACATGAAAGGTCCTCTTTAAAGTAAAAGCAAGCTTGAAATAGTGGGGTGCTGTCCTAGTCTTTTATTGTTGGATATTATATGGGAGTGTGGTCAGTCCGTCTGAGACTTTGCACCCTACACATAGACTGAAGAGCGCTGCTGTCATATCACGTATAAAGGGTTGTCTACAATGGTCTCCAAGTAAAATAGTGCATGCTGTGGAAAAGTCACCATGAAATGCACCATGCACTAGTACAGATCCATGTACTGTCTGCTGTACATATGGACAGCATACAGACCAAATGTACAACCGTCTGAATTAGGCCTAAGGGTGAGGCATCTCTAGCACCACTTTGAGGAGAAATAGTGGGGCTCCTCATGTCCCCATTGGCAGATGTTGAGCTGACAATTATCTCATGTCTATGGCCAGCCTGGCACAGAAACAAATTTTCATCATAGAAACTATGTACTCAGGATCATATAGTATTACTGTATATTGACCATTTTACTGTTGGCCTTCCAACTATGCATGGTTGGTTCTTTTGATCCATGTTCAAAGTGCAATGCCTAGTTTGAAGACATACCACTAAAGGGGTTGTCCAGGATATCGGATTTTATGGCCTATCCTAAGACAGGCCAAAAATATTTGATCGGTTGGAATGGTGCTGCTGACACCCATTCCAACTTCAATGGAAGTTGAGCTGCACTACCAGTGTCTAACCATTATACAGGGCATGGAGCCAACTGCTTCTGGCAACATATTGTGTATAGTACGGGTGCTGGAAGCCAGCTGCTGACCCCCAAAATCAGATATTTATGGCCAATTCTAAGGCTGGGCCAAAACATCTGATATCCTGGACAACCCCTTTAAGTGGTTCACACTTTTAAGGTGTCTGTGCACCTTTAATAGCTGATGTTGCCCAGCTATTCCTTTGGTCTCCCCCATCCACATGCACACATGGCTCAACTAAGCATACATGTGTTCTCAATGGGAAGAGCTTATCTCTCATTGAGAACAAAGAATCTGGTATGATAAAATGTAACATACCCAGTTCTTCCTTTCCCAACATCATGTTTCAGGGGAGAGTCGATAAAATATAGGTGGCCGGTCGTGCCGGCTTTGCTCTTGTGTGTACAGGCCACTTTTCACTAGGCAATATGAAGTAGGGTTGGTCAAAGCTTCTATCCAATTTGTTGCTTTAATATACTGCACCTTTGCACCTAGTTGGTAATACACTCCAGCCTCTGAAGAGGATGCTTATCTTCAGCTGCTCCCACCCACATGACCAAAGGCAAACTACAAGGTCTACTTGAGCTGACCATACAAGTAAGATATAGGTTGACAGATTGCGTCAACCTCCTGGATTTCAACATACCCCATCTTTACCGCCAGATTTTGCCAATCTGAATATGCAAGCTTGTGGGGCCCAGAGCCACCTTAATCGTGGTCAGCAATAGAGACCTGGTCTTCTACTCATTAGACAAATCTGAGAGAAAGCAAGTAGGTCACCTTCAGGCTTTGTAGGTGGGTTTGAGCATAGGTTCCCATCCCCTCTCAAGGACAATACATTTGAACAGGGCAGTTTTGGTGTTTCATTCATTCATACAGTCCCTCAGCAACTTTACAGGAGTTTGCCAATGTTGTGAGGTAAATGGCAAGTCGCTTTATGGAATGGAAGCTCCTTTAAATCTGAGGATGTCAAGAGTTTCTTATCTTTTCAGACCATATAGTTCAGGGTTTTAGGACTCTGCATTGTACTACCACTCCTAATCTTGCATCAGTGCCAAGGCTGGTACTCTTCTGAGTAAACAGTGCAACAGCGGGGTCGGGGGTGGGGGTGGGCTTATGTACATGTAGTGCCTATTTCCAGGATTTCTGTGATGTAGTGAATCAAGCAGTCCACAGAGGATATAACCAGATGTTAATATTCATATCCCAACTGCATCCAAAGATCCTTTGTCTACTTGTATACTAGGTGGGACATTTCATGACAGATGGCCTGTAGCCATGGATTGCCTCAAAGGAAGAAGACTTCCATTTTCCATTGTACTTCTTTGTGTATAAGCAGACTTGTGGATGAAACTCCTTTCCTGCTTGAGGGACCTGAACAGTGCAAAGACTAGAGCACAGATCACCATCTTCCCTGACACCTTATGCTACAGAGTAATGAAATGTCATTTCTGGCCACTTCGAGGAAAGTCCACTAACCCTGATATCAGATCGGTCTTAGTCATCATGTCTTTAAATGGCAAAGAGGTATCTTTGCAATGGGATGCAGGCCTTTCCAGCAGTGAAGAGGTTACATGGACAAATGGCATGTCCCAAGAAGAAACCCTTCAGAACTGATAATGTAGACTTCTTCTCCAATGGATCCATTTCATCTACAACATACAGTGGGGGCTTCTCCTCGATGTAAAGGACCTGATTCTTTGTCAGAGGCTGGTTGAGGAAACAGAGAGGGTAGGGGATGAGGGAGGAGGAAAATTGAGGAGTTCTAAAACGGCTACCCCTACGCTGCTCCTTCGGGTGAACATACAGGATGCTGCTACCCACTTATTGGTACGTGGGTTGTACTTCTCGATGGAGTTTAGGCTCGAGCTTCCATCATTGCCTCCTACCGCATAAAGCCACCCATCCATTGCCACCAGATCATGAGTGCTTCTGCAAACAGACAAGAGATTAGATACAGATCTAAAACAAGACATTCCAACAGAGTGTGAAACAGAACTAGGGGGGTGGCATTAATGTTATGCTTCATTTATCAAGTATGAGATTCATTCCCCAACCAGTTGGAATCTAAGAGGTTTAGTAATGGTTGTTTAGTAGGTTTCTGCTCAGTAGACAACCCTTAGGTCCTACAAAATCAGAGATGGAAAGGAAGATTCTTGGAAGGCCCTTGTCTCCACATCTATAATGGTAAATATATAAGTGGGGCTTCGACAACATGTGTTAGCTGTTCTGTTTTTACAAGTCCTTTACTTTGTAAAATTTCCATCACCAAAAATGGATTACTCCTCATTACAAAGTCTCCTGAGGCTATGCAGCAGGGGACTATAGAAATGTCCCCTCCCCAGTGCTAGCACCAATCTCCCAGCTGGAGCTTATCTGATGGCAGACAATCCTTCCCTGTATATAAAGAGTGTTTGTGAAACCCTTCCTTTGATGTGATATAAACAGAAGAGATGGATTACGTTGGAGGGAAACTTCCATTAGATCCATTTATTGTTAAAAACCAATTATATCATAAGGTTGGTGAGTTTCCAGCAGTAAATGGCTTATGTAAGGAATGTACATGGTATAGCGCAGTAATGAATTGTAGATTACCTCCTAATGTTCATCGGGGCCACACTTTCCCATGTGTTTACTTTTGGGTTGTATCTTTCCACAGAATTTAGACAGCTTGTGCCATCATTTCCTCCAGCGACATACAACATTCCCTCTAGAACAGCTACTCCGGCACTGCTGCGGCGGCTCAGCATGTTGGCAATTGGAGTCCATGTATTTATCTGTGAAAAATAAATATACTTTATAGGATTCAATGTGTACAACAAAACAATATAGAGGGAAAAATCATTTATAGTTAAGGATTACGGTCATCTGAATCAAATGGCATTTTCCCCTTGTGAATCGGTGTCTCCATTGCTGAGATATTGCTGGTTTTGTCAATAAGGAAATGAGCTCTTTGGAGCAAAAAGGGCGTTGTCATTGCTCCAAAGAAATAAGCTCCAAAGAGCTCATTTGCATATTGACAAAAAAGCAATATCTTGGCAACAGAGGCAGCGATTCACAAGGGTATAACACTGTTTGATTCAGGTGACTGTGACCTATCTGCGGGGCTGGATTGACATGCTGCGCTCTGCGCTACAGACTCCCTTGAAGGCCGGGGCCCATATGGCGTTTTACAGTCACTGCAAAGTGGAAGGGATTCTAGCCAATCCCATCCATACATTGCGGAAAAATGTGCACAGCTGACATGCTGCGATTTCCAAAACTGTTGTGGTTTTGGAAATTGCAGCATGTCAATTATAACTACGGAAATGCCATTGGTTCCCCTATAGGTATAATGGAAGCAGAAAGTCCGTAGAGGTTTCCTCTGTGAAAAGCACTGTGGGAAAAATGCGTTGCCGCCATGGTTTTTCCTGCAGTGTTTTTTTGCTGCGGCCAGCTACGTGGGGTCTTAGTCTAAAGGGATTTTCCAGGGGATTCCTCACTCCCACTTTGTGCTGCAACCTGATGCTTGCATATTACCCAGTAATGGGCTCTTCCAGGTTTACATCTCTGGTGTGACTGCACCTGGTACTGCAAATGAACAGGGATGAGTATGGTTGAACTGTAATACCAGGCATAACCACATGCATATGGATGGCGCTGTGCTGCTTTATACTACTGATATGTAAACAGGACATGTGACAGGATATGTAAACAGGACAGCTAGAGACCAAGAATCATTGTTAAACAAGCCTGATAACTTTTTGGCTATTAGAGGGACAATAAAAAGAGTTGCTCCAACTCTGTTAGACTTTATAGAGGTTCTCCGGGACTATGATATTGATCAATCTATCCTTAGAATAGATCATCAATATCAGATTGGTAAGTATGTGACACATGGAAACTCCACAAATCAATTGCAGCCAATGGACATTATATCATTGTCCTGAGAAGAGGAAGTGGAACTCACCCAAGCGCCATGTGTCAGACTTTACCAATCTAATATTGATGGTCTATTCTAAGGTTAGGTCATCAATATTATAGTTCTGGAAAATCCCATTAGTTTTGCCATACACATTAGACAAATTCTACCTGAACATGCAGAACTTATCAGGCATTGTTAATTCCCCTCTCCCTACTGTGCATGTATATGGAGGGGGTCAGAATGTATAACTGGGCCAAACAAGCTGTCTAAGGTGTATGCCCACTTTCACCGCCATCATGGATCACATGGTCACTGCTTAATATTATATTTCCATGACTGCCACATTCATCCAGGCTTTCCCTACATTAATTATGTTGAATAAAACAGAAAAAATGTGAAAAACAATGTTGATCATTAGCAGAAAATGAAAAACATTTGCTTCTCTGGCTAACATTAGCCAAGCTATTTATATCTTCCCATTTAGCACTTGTCATCACCAGGTATGAATTGGCTTGGCATACCGCGGCCGGGAAATAATTAGCACTTCTAATTAATAAAGTATTCAATGTATGTAGACGGCAAAACAATATAGGACGGAGATATTCTTGTGGGGAAAACATGATGGGGCTCTGGAAACGTCCGTCTATATTTGTGACCTAGAAATATGTAAAGTATTCAAAGAATAATCTGAAGGAACATGAGAGGACTATCAATATTATACCGAAAAAAATGATCTTCTAGTAAAAAAGAAAAGTTATATTTTTGATATTTGTATTTGTATTATATGTATTTCAGGCCCATCATACCGTATATGACCCCCTTTTTCTGGCCTTTTTTTTTAGACCCCACGCAGTATATGACCCCCTTTTTTCCCCCCAACGGAATATGACCCCTCTTTTTATTGCGCACCCACAGTACATGACCCCTTTGTTATGGCCCCCCACAATATATGACCCTTTTTTGACCCAACACAATATATGACCCCTCTTTATGGCCCCCACACAGTATCTGACACCTTTTTATGGCCCCCACAGAGTATCTGACCCCCTTTTTTACAGCATATGATCCCCCTATTTATGGCTCCTACACTGTTTATGACCCCCTTTTATACCCCCCTACACAGTATACGACCCCTTTTTTAAAACCCACTCGCAGTATATGACCCCCTTTTTTCCTCCATCCCCACACAGTGTAGCGGCCAATATAATTTTTAGTCACCTGTCCACGCGCCATTCTTGGCTGCCCTCCACTGCCGCCTCCAGGGTCACTGTGGCCTACGCTGAAGAATTCTTACGCGCCGTGACGTAAGTGTAGCACCGCCTAGAGGAGGCAGAGGAGGGCGGCCAGGACAGGAGCATGGACAGGTGAGTAAAATTATTGGCAGCTGCATATTACAATAATACAATAAGAAGCTGCTGATGTTTGTCACCCAAAATTTCTTTGTGTGTCATAGGTTCGCCATCACTGTTCTAGAGGGATGTCCTCACTAAGAAAATGGTGCGTATACGTTGCACATGAAAATCTGGTCTGGATGAAAAGGGTAGTCTTTACAGAGGTGGGCTTCCTAATGGTGTAGGCCCACCACTCAGTGGCTACAGATGCTTATACTCAACCATGCTTCCATAAAATCTTCATAGGGCGCCACCTCTGACAAAAACAGTCTGAGCAAGGCAGCACAGAAATGTGAACTGGCAACATAACCCCAGAAATACAGTAGTGGGGTCATCTTCTAACTTTCACCACTAACTTCAAGTCTACTTTTGGGAAATAGCAAGAGTTGGATGGAGTGGTGAAAATTGTAGTGTACTGTGAGAAAAGCCCATCACAAATGTATTGATGTTGGAAAGGACACAAGCAATGAAACTTCAGTGGTGAATAAAAGCCCTATTACATGGGCAGATTGTCAGGAACAAGCAGTTGTAGGAACGCATCCTGATAAGTGGCCTGATCCTCTTTTCCCCAACATCTGGCGTCAGAGAAAAGTTGAGACACCCCCATAAAAATCCGGTCCCACTGAAACTGATGGCTTCGATTGATGTGTATGTCCACTTTAACCTGGGGGTTCTGGGCTGGTTCTAACCCTGGGTCACATGATCGGAGCCAGCACACAGTCCGGGGTTGCTCAGTCTTGCTCACTCCTCTCCCTTATTCACAGGTAGTTGCCTCTGCTGCGGGGGCTGGCAGACTATTGTAAAGTAACTAGTGGTAAAAACAGGAGAGGAGGGAGGAGGCAGAGCAACCTGGGGGCCCGATGCTGGCTCCAATTACATGACTAAGGGTCAGAAACAGCCTGGAAGTCCTAGGTGCAACATAAAAAATAACCCCAGGGAAAGTACGTAAAATAAGACTCTCTGGACCAGGTATATGCTATTACAAAATATTATGGTGAATCGGTGAAAATTATTAAAAAAAAATTAAAAAAGTATATATTCCATATCTAAAAGTAAAAGTGGTAAGTATTATGAACTTGCCATGCAGTTACTACCCCCAGTTTATACCTCTAATGTAATGTGATGTGAATAGACTCTAATCTGTAATATCAGACAGGCCGTAAATATATTTTGTCTTGTAGACATCTCCGGTAAACAAACTCAAGTGCTCATAGAGGGTGTCGGTTAAGAACAGTGGAAACCACTTAAAGCAGAAGAGACTGCTCTCTACTGGGGACACCCTGAACTACATGGAATACCATCAATGGTCATACACTGCATGGTGTGCTATGCAACAACCAGCAGCCCCTCTCCTCATTGTATAATGGACAACGAAAGGTGTCAGCAGCAGTTTTACATGAATAAGGTTAAAGCAACTTAGTTCAAGAGGTGATCCAACTTCCTAATTCAAGTAACCGCACCTTCTATAGCAGGAACATATCAGACTACAACTCACATGTTATATAAGGTAATAATAATAATAATAATAATAATAATAATAGTCCTTTAATAGTCCCACAATGGGGAAATTCAGTGTGTTACAGCAGCAAAGATAAGATAAGATAAGCAGATACAAATACAACATGTACAAGAATGTTCCAAGGTGAGAGGCATTACATTAATAGCAGACAGACAGATAGGACGTAGCAGGGGGGGGGGGGATTTAACAGGCAGAGAGATATTTCAGTTCTCTGTATGTAATGATCTCCGCTTAGGTCGGTGTTGGTTGTACAGCCTAACCGCGGTGGGGCATAAAGACTTCTGATAGCGCTCCTTCTCACACCTAGGGTGGAGCAGTCAGTCACTGACAGTACTGCTCAGCGCGATCACAGTCTCATGCATGGGATGGGACTTCTTCTTCTGCATGGAGCTCACCACGGACAGTATCCTTCTGTCACCCACCACCTGCACTGGGTCCAGTGGGCACCCCAGGACAGAGCTGGCCCTTCTAATCAGCTTGTCAAGTTTATTTCTGTCCCTGGTTGATATACTGCTCCCCCAGCAGGCCACTCCAAAGAAGATGGCTGATGCCACTACCGAGTTGAAGAAAGTTCTAAGAAGTGCCCCCCGGATTCCAAAGGCTCTCAGTTTCCTAAGCAGGTAGAGCCTGCTGTGGCCCTTCCTGTACAGGGCCTCCATATGATCTGCCCAGTCCAGCTTAATAATAATAATAATAATAATAATAATAATAATAATAGTCCTTTAATAGTCCCACAGTGGGGAAATTCAGTAAATTATTATTATTAATAATTAATATTATTATTATTAAGGAGCAAACCCAGGTACTTATAGGTGTTCACAATCTCGATGCCCGTCCCCAGGATGTCCACTGGTTTAGGAGGGCTTCTGCCTTTGCGGAAGTCCACCACCATCTCCTTGGTCTTCCCCGCGTTAATCTTCAGGTGGTTCCGGTGGCACCAGTCCACAAAATCCCGGTTCAGTTCTCTGTACTCCCTGTCATCATCATCTGTGATGAGGCCCACTATTGCAGAGTCGTCAGAATACTTCTGTAGGTAGCAGCTGGATGAGTTGCACCTAAAATCTTCAGTGTACAGTGTGAAGAGGAAAGGGGCGAGAACCGTACCCTGAGGTGCCCCCGTATTACAGATCACGGTACCTGACACACAGTCTTGGGCTCTCACGTAGTATGTGATGTGCTACTGCAGGACCTCCAATTGTAAAAACTTTTTACAAATGAATAGTACATGTGTCTAAGATACTTTGTAATATATCTTATTAAACTCTTCAGGATCAGGTCATTTTCCCTGGTTTAGGACCGGACACATTTTCAGGTGTTTTTGTGCAGCTATAATTTTTTTTCCTTTGGGTTATTCAAACAATTTTTCTATCTTTTTTTTGGTGACATATAGGACTGTTAATTTTATCTTTGCATGTTTTTAATATCCCAGAAAATGTGCTACTAAAAAACTCCTTTAATTAGTCTTCGGTAATGGTAATTTTTATGTAGCCGGGAGCGGGCTAGAAACCTGTGATGTGGGCGTGGTATTGGCATTTTTTTATTATTATTATTTTACTTTTCACTTATTTTTTGTCATTTTATTTTATTTTTTTTACATTGTGCCTCCATAAGGTCATAATAGACTTTGGGGGGCATTTTAACAGTATTATTTTTTTTTTTTTGTTGATTTCGCTAGCAACTGGGGCTGATATAGTTAGCCCTAGTTGTTGGAGTCCTGCAGCTCCTGCGTTAGGACTTATCTGGCTCCTCTAGGTGTCTGGTCCCCGATGGATCACGTAATCACTGGGTCAGCGGGGAGTCGCATCATGGCGGCTTCCATAGCTGTATATACAGTGCTCACTGATCGCTGTGTACACAGCTATCGGGAAGGCAGGGATGGTAATAAACTGACCCTGCCTTGTCTAGAGGAGCTCCAGCTGTAGCTAAAGATGGCTCTCTGGTTCTGCATCTCAACAGGTACGTCCTTGCAGGGTTAAGAGTGTACCGCCCAGACATATCTATTCAAGGGGTGGTCTAGAAATCTATTTGCTTCTCAACTTATTACTCTCTTCTCCTCCTCCTTATCTTCACTCTGGATACCACAATATACATTAAAGACCACCGGCTACTCACATCAATATACCACAAACCCACAGACAGAACGGCCTACCTGAGAAACGACAGCTTCCACCCCAAGCACACAAGACAATCTATAATCTACAGCCAGGCTATACGATACAATCGTATTTGCTCCGACAAAACAGACCTGGACAAGCACCTCCTGGATCTGAGGTTGAAATTTCTCAGATTGGGATACAAACCAAAAGTGACAGACAACCAATTAAACAAAGCAGCAGCCATTAACAGAGACAGTCTGCTCACATATAGAGAGACCCAGAAAGAAGCCCGAGTGCCCCTAGTTGTCACCTACAACCCACAGCTGGAGATCCTACGAAGGATTGCCAAGGAGCTCCAACCTGTACTTCATAGGGACAACAGACTCAAGGACATATTTCCAGTCCCCCCTCTCCTCTCCTTTCGACAACCACCAAACCTGAGGCGCATTATCGTCCGGAGTGCCCTGAAGGCCCCAACTGAAAATGGCACCTCACCTTGCCTACATAAAAGGTGCATGACCTGCAAGCACATCCACACTGCTGACAGTGTACCTATCCCACAGTCACAACAGGTGCACAGAATTAGGGGAACATTTTCCTGCAGGTCTTCCAATGTGGTGTACCTCATAATGTGTGTGCAATGTCCCACCACAGGCCTCTATGTGGGGGAAACAGGGCAGAGACTCAGTCAACGAATGAACTCACACAGATCCACCATTAATAACAGCAGAACCGATCTCCCAGTGGCCGCACATTTCTCCGGAGAAAACCACTCTATTGAAGATTTGCGGGTAGTGGTTTTAATGGGACATTTTAAGACACAGGAGAAAAGAAAAGAAATGGAGTATAAATTTATGCAAAAATTTCAAACTCTGCAATTTGGACTTAATATTCATGCCAGCTTCATGTCACACTATGTTTGAACCATGAACTGAACTCAATATTCATGCCAGCTTCAAATCACACTATGTGTGACCTGTGAGGGTCACAAATCACCTCCTGATAGCAAACAGATAACAGCAAGAATTACTGATCCCTCCATCACGCACCACAAGTTTCCAGACTGTTTTTTTTGACCTGTTGTAAATAACTTTACTTAGATTGCAATTTTTTTTAAGGACTCTAAAATGCTTTGAAAACCATGTGTATAAAAATCTGTTAATTTTCAGTTCTTGTATCACACCATGTCTGATGAAGGGAGCGAGTACTCCTGAAAGCTTACTTATAAATATACTCAGTTAGCCTCTAAAAGGTATCGCCTGATTTCTTCACTCTTCCATTATCTTCACTCAGACTGTTTGTTTACATAGAATCTGTATTCATACCCAGTTCATACACAGAACTCTATGGAGACATCTCTATGCCTCATTCTGTGCTCTCGTAGCCTGTTATCTTGAAGCATAGCAGTGTTAAAAGAGCTACCTGACTCACAGAGCAGCAGCATGTAGCGACAGTTATCTGTGTGTTTTCTCAGCAGCCTCCCATAGACTAATATATAAAAAGTAGCTCAGCTTCATAAATGGAGAAGGAAATATATTTATTTAACAAGATATATTACAAAGTTTCTTATATTCACCTGCACTATACATTTATGAAAAGCTGTTGTTTTTTTTAATTTGGGGTATGCTTTAACGGGGTTGTCTGGGATAAAATAAAAATTAAACCCTAAACTAAATCCCCTCCCCCCACCTAACTTCTAATTTACTTAGTTTAAAAAAAAATCTATAATTACCCAGATCATGTGACAGCCCCAGGTACACTTTCTGATAATCCGGTGACATTCCATTTCCCCATTTCCAGAAACGGAACGTCACCAATACTCTCTCCCCCCCCCCGGATCCCATCATACTTACCTGTCTTCAGTCTTCAGGGCACGAAGCGTCAGTGATTCTAATCTCTATTGCACAATTGCCGGCAGAAGTGAAGAGCTGAAAGATCCTGCCTACTATGCATGCGCAAGAAGTCTACAGAAGAAGAAGCTGGAGTGACAGAAGAAACTGATCTCCAGGAAACAGAAGACAGGTAAGTATGATGGGGTGGGGGCTGAGTTAGTTAATTAGTTAGGGCTAGTAGTCTGTGGGCTAGCTAGGGAAACAGGGAGGGGTCTGAGAGAGGGAGAGGGAGGGGGAGGGAGTGAGAGGGGGATCTGAGGCTAAGACAGCAGGAAACTACCCATGTAAGCAAATGCAGAGGATGCCAGGAGCTCCCAGAGAAACTCAGAAATTACTCAAAACTCTGCTAAAGGTATTTTGGTGCACTTATTAACCCATTAATAACACTAAAATACCTTTTTTTTTTTTTTTTTTTTGCCCAGAAAACCCCTTTAAACACAGGGAAACAAGTCAAATGTTTTAATCATTGATTATAGTTATTTACCTGAGGCTCATATTTTTCTACTGTGGCCAGGTGAGAAGAACTGTCATATCCCCCAACCGCATAGAGATTACCATCTAAAAGTATGAAAGAGACATTACAGTAAAAAGGAAATGCATAGAAACATTTGCAACAAATAACATTAAATTTATATATAAATATTCCTATATCTGTAGTTACTATTTAGGTATAGGTTTGGCTGGGCTCGGTCTGTCCCCAGCTCAGCCCCTTCTACAGAACAATCAAAGATACAATACAAATCCAAAAGACGTGAAAGGAGTTTCACAAACAGGTTTTTTTTAGGAAATCTTTGCAGGTTTAAGGCCGGGGCCCTACGTTGCGAAAATGCAGCATTTTACATTATCTGCAAAGTGGATGGGATTCTGGCTAATCCCATCCACACATTGCAGAAAAATATCGGCAGCGGAAAAGCAGCAATTTGAAAAAACGCAAGCGTGTTTGTAAATCGCAGCATGTCAATCATACCAAAGGAAACGCTGGTGTTGTCCGTATAGGTATAATAAAAGCAGAAAGTCCGCAGAGGAAAACTCTGTGGACTTTCTGTGAAAAAACGCTCCAGAAAAAAACTGCAATGCGTTTCCACCGCGGTCTTTTCTGCAGTGTTTTCCAGCTGCGGCTCGCTACGTGGGGCCTTAGCTTGAGGCAATTTTCATTTTTTTTTTTTTTTTTTTTGAGCCAAAGCCCAGTTGATCAAAATAAATGTGAAATATAATAGGATGAAATAGGAAGAACTTTTGTCTTCGACTCAAAAAACTGCATTAGTGTTTGTTTTTTAATTTACAAAAATACCTTTCTACAGATTTCTACTATACTGTTGGGTTCCCTGCACCCACTGCAGACTGACAAATAGCCAAATATTTTTGTGACATTTTGTCTTATTAAAGGGACGGCATAAGATCTTGAGAGGATCTGAGGTTATGTGTGGATACGTAGCAGAAGATTAGGTCAGAGATATTTGGAGGGGATAGGTTATGGATGGCTTTGTATGTCAGTGTTAACATTTTAAACTCTAGTCTCTGGGCGATAGGTAGCCAGTGAAGGGATTGGCAGAGGGGAGTGGGTGACGAAAAACAGGAGGTGAGGTGGATTATGTGAACGGCAGTTTATGGTGGGCTAGAGGGGTATGAGAGCATTTGCTGGGAGGCCGTGGAGAAGGGTGTTACAGAAGTCTATGCAGGAAATTATCAGGGCATAAACACTGACATTTTTTTTTTAGTTTCAGGGGTGAAGAAGGAGCGGATTTGATGAATGTTCTTGAGTTGGAGGCAGCAGAAGATATTGAGGGCTCGGATGTGTGGCTTGAAGAATAAGTCAGAGTCAAAAGTTATCCCAAGGAAAAAGGACCTGTGGGATTAGGGTAAGTGTGTTACCATTAACTCTGATAGATGGGTCAGGTAGAGGCGCTGTGTTAGATGGGGTGAAGATGATGAACTCTGTTTTCTCCATGTTGAGTTTGAGAAAGAGGGAAGAGAGGACGGAGGCTATGGCTGCTAGACACTCTGGAACTCTGGACAACAGAGAGGTAATGTCCAGAGAGATATATTTAAACAACATTGGCGTAACAGTGTTATTAACAACTGTGGGATTCTATGAGCTGAGTGAGGATATAAGTGTGCGTGGGGGTGGGGTGGGGATATCTTATACAACCCCTTTAATTTTTAGGTTTAGTGTAAAACAGGTAACTGGATCATGAATAATGTGCACAGTGTGCATGTCATGTCGTTTCTGGCCAAGGGGATATGAAAATGGTTGTCCAGGATTATAAAAACATGGTGGCTTTCTTCCAAAAATTGTGCCACACCTGTCCATGTTTTGTGCATGGTATAGCGGCTCAGCTCCGTTAAAAGTAATGGGAATCATAACATAACTTTTTAAAGCACCCATGTATTTCTAATCCTGGAAACCCCCTTTAAAGTCTTAAAGACAGAAATAGACTCACCTAGTGTTGCTACACGGACATATCTACGTCTGGTGCTCATAGCAGCTATGGACGTCCATGTTCCGGTGAGGGGGTCATACCGCTCTGCACTGCAATGATACAGAATTACTTTATAACTAATATTTGGGTGTGTGTGTGTATGTATATATGTGTGTGTGTGTAGTAAATAATATATATATATATATATATATATATATATATATACACACACACACAGTACATACAAAGTACACCCTCTTTGACCAATATGGTTTCTTAGATGGTCTTAAAATGAGATAAACACAAGCTCAGATAAACAAATTACAGAAAAACTAGGTCAAAATGTAGAAGCAGTGTGTGAAAAATTAAGTGCACTCTTACTGCTTCCACACGAACTAAGAGGGTAAGTAGCAGCCAAACGCTGCTAATCAAATTGATTAATTGATCATCAGAAAGTGTGACCACCTCTATAAAAGCAGAAGTAGTTTTGGCAGTTTACTGGTCTGGAGCATTCAGGAACGTTTTAACACAATGCCAAGGAGGAAAGACATCAGCAATGATCATAGAGAAGCAGTTGCTGCTACCCATCAATCTGGGGTATAAGGCCGTTTCCAAACAATTTGAAGTTCATCATTCTACAGTGAGAAAGATTTTTTACAAGTTGAAAACATGGACCTGTACATGGACCATAGGACCCAAATCCACCTTCCCACCCCAAATAACGGAAACAAGCCTGATGGGTAAAATAATGTAGTGCACCTGTTCAAACATGAAGCACCGTCATATCCACCCGCAGCATACAACAGTCCATGCAGTACTGCTACACCAAGACAACTGCGCCGGGTCCCCATGGAAACCTCTGGCTGCCAAGTGTTTGTCACCGGATCATAGGACTCTACTGTAGCAAGATCAGATGTTCCATCATACCTGTGATTAGAGAGAATTGCATCAGCTTCAGATGTTAATAACATTATAAGAGACGGCCGATACTTATAGATTTCAGCAGGAGCAGCTGACCATATACTGTGTATGCTGTCTGTTCAGCAGATGTTGAAGAAAAGTCAGTGCTAGGGGTGTTGGGCAGTTATTATTCCCCATTGAGAACATTAAGTATACTTGGTTGAACGTTCATGTGAATGGGGAGGCCAGGAGTAATATCTGTCAGCCGACGGCTACTGAAGATGTACAGCCACTGGTTAGTTCAGTTCACAGTCATTGATGTGTTCACTGAATTCTATACTTACCCACCCACTGCATAAAGCTTATTTCCAATAGCTGCTACACCCACTCGGGCTCGTCTTGTGGACATAGAAGCCACCATGTGCCATCGGTCAGTACGGGTATCATATGCTTCACAGTCGCCATGTATAGCAAAGAGACTGCCGCCACCTAGGAAGAGAAAACCAAAGAAAAGATCAAACCTAAAAATTTGCAGGCCACTTTGTATGAGTGATCCAGATGTACTCTGATCTATAATAGGTATAGCAGCATGAATGGCCTCTCAGCATAGAAACTAGCAGTTTAACCTCCTCACCTACAGCAAAGAGCACAGTGCTGGCTCCCTCGCAGCGCCTTGGTCGTGTTCGACTGTTGCTAAGAACCCCCCGCTGTTCTGGCATCAGGTGGTACTTCAGCGCCTCGATCAAAAGGTCTTTACACTCCGAATGATGGCGTACAAGAAGTTCGGTGTCTACACTGCTCATCAGAAAATCCCTGCTCAGCAAGGGGAGCCGCACACACTTCATTAACTGTAGGAACAACCAGAAATACCTATATCATAGCTGGTAACACAGAACTATTATTTTTTTTATTATTGTGGGGCAGAATTCCCATATGCTGCCCTCAGGCACAGCATCAGCCCAATATTACATCCCGTTTTGGTCCCTAAACAATGCAATGTGTTGCGTAAAGTGCAAGTAAGGCTATTTTCCTGCAACTTTTACAGCAGAAATACAAATATCTGCAGCAGGTTTGCAAAACTGCATGTAAACCTAGCCTTGCATTGACACTACATTAGCTATAGGGGCAGCCATGTTTTCCATCAATATATGTCTGTATATATTAGGCAACACATCAGATGCTTCAGGCACACTCATTATCTCGTACACATCCAGGTTCCTCACCCGTGGAACGTGCTGTCTTCTACCATCCACATCATGTTTGACCCAGTTCAGAACAGCTCGATACACCTCCTCCTCAGAAGGGACATTCAGACTGTCACTGGAGATAAGGTCCAGCACCTGAGAACCACAAAAACATTATCTAAGTTAGAGATTATGACAAGAGGAACATGACATTAAGAAGAAGCATGTTCTCACCATTTCTAAAATCGAAGGAGGGAAAAAAAAGTCCTGCATGAAGGTGCAGTATAAACCAGCAGAAATCGAGCAGACCCCATTATAGTCTATTGGGTCCGCGGGTAACTGCTTTTTTAGCAGATGGGCTCTCCATCTTTCGGGTCCCCATGCAGACTCGAATGACAGAGCTGAAAGCTAGTGTGAATCTGGTGTAATTTGCACTGCAGCATTATGAGGGCAGCCATCTTTACTGAGCTGGGGCTAAGCTCTGTTAACAGCAGTTTAAAAAATTTGCTTTGAGACTGTTCTATAGCCACAAAACCTGGTTGGACCGTAGGTCTGATCACCTGAACTAATAACATCGTAAGGACCTATTAATGCTATAAATTGGCGTAATCAGACCCATGGACAGGCTGGGATTTGCATCTATAATGCAACTGCAAAAATGTCCCGGTATTACAATTGTGTGAAATGGAACATGGAAATGGGAAATAGATGTGTCTGGAAACAAATTATTGATCTCTATCGTGTGCATGCTCGATGACCTGTGCAGGGGAGGATATGAGCTCCCAGTTTTATTACAACTGTTAAATTTCACTGTAACCCTGCCTTCAAGTGATCTCTACATAGCAGGAAGTGTAAGTCTATTATGAGGCTCAGTGACCAGAGTGAGAACTGCGAGATCTCAAAAAACGTGAATTAAATGACATGATATTTTCTGACAATACATTCCTTGGTGAAAATAGTGATCAGTTGTCCAATGAGATTGTAATAAGTAGACACTGGCAAATTATTGTACAGCCAATAGATGGCGTAAACACAATGATGTTATCATTGGGTTGGTCAGTATAAGAGAGCAAGATCCATGAATCTCTCCTGTTATAGTTATATATATATATATATATATATATATATATATATATATCTATATATACAGTACAGACCAAAAGTTTGGACACACCTTCTCATTCCAAGAGTTTTCTGTATTTTCATGACTATAAAAATTGTAGATTCACACTGAAGGCATCAAAACTATGAATTAACACATGTGGAATTATATACTTAACAAAAAAGTGTGAAACAACTGAAAATATGTCTTATATTCTAGGTTCTTCAAAGTAGCCACCTTTTGCTTTGATTACTGCTTTGCACACTCTTGGCATTCTCTTGAGGAGCTTCAAGAGGTAGTCACCTGAAATGGTTTTCACTTCACAGGTGTGCCCTGTCAGGTTTAATAAGTGGGATTTCTTGCCTTATAAATGGGGTTGGGACCATCAGTTGTGTTGTTCAGAAGTCAGGAGGATACACAGCTGATAGTCCTACTGAATGAAGTGTTAGAATTTGTATTATGGCAAGAAAAAAGCAGCTAAGTAAAGAAAAACGAGTGGCCATCATTACTTTAAGAAATGAAGGTCAGTCAGTCTGAAAAATTGGGAAAACTTTGAAAGTGTACAAAGTGCAGTGGCCAAAACCATCAAGCGCTACAAAGAAACTGGCTCACATGAGGAAAGGAACACCAAGAGTCACCTCTGCTGCGGAGGATAAGTTCATCCGAGTCACCAGCCTCAGAAATCGCAGGTTAACAGCAGCTCAGATTAGAGACCAGGTCAATGCCACACAGAGTTCTAGCAGCAGACACATCTCTACAACAACTGTTAAGAGGAGACTGTGTGCAGCAGGCCTTCATGGTAAAATAGCTGCTAGGAAACTACTGCTAAGGACAGGCAACAAGCAGAAGAGACTTGTTTGGGCTAAAGAACACAATTAATGGACAATAGACCTGTGGAAATTTGTGCTTTCGTCTGATGAGTCCAAATTTGAGATCTTTGGTTCCAACCACCGTGTCTTTGTGCGACGCAGAAAAGGTGAACGAATGGACTCTATGTGCCTGGTTCCCACCGTGAAGCATGGAGGAGGAGGTGTGATGGTCTGGGGGGGCTTTGCTGGTGACACTGTTGGGGATTTATTCAAAATTGAAGGAATACTGAACCAGCATGGTTACCACAGCATCTTGCAGCGGCATGCTATTCCATCTGGTTTGCGTTTAGTTGGACCATCATTTATTTTTCAACAGGACAATGACCCCAAACACACCTCCAGACTGTGTAAGGGCTATTTGACCAAGAAGGAGAGTGATGGGGTGCTACGCCAGATGACCTGGCCTCCACAGTCACCAGACCTGAACCCAATCGAGATGGTTTGGGGTGAGCTGGACCGCAGAGTGAAGGCAAAAGGGCCAACAAGTGCTAAGTATCTCTGGGAACTCCTTCAAGACTGTTGGAAGACCATTTCAGGTGACTACCTCTTGAAGCTCATTAAGAGAATGCCAAGAGTGTGCAATGCAGTAATTAAAGCAAAAGGTGGCTACTTTGAAGAACCTAGAATATAAGACATATTTTCAGTTGTTTCACACTTTTTTGTTAAGTATATAATGCCACATGTGTTAATTCATAGTTTTGATGCCTTCAGTGTGAATCTACAATTTTTATAGTCATGAAAATACAGAAAACTCTTGGAATGAGAAGGTGTGTCCAAACTTTTGGTCTGTACTGTATATAGATATATAGATATATATATATATAGATATATATTTAAAACAAATAAAAAGCAACATAGATGCCAAAAACAAATCTGTTCTAGACATATTGGGGGATATAATCTTTGGCGCACAGACTTTTCTTGCATCACAGATTCGCTACATGCCCCATTCTGCAAATATGGGCAGAGTGGGTCAGGCTGTTGCAGGGACGCCTCAGCCCGACATATTTATTATAACTCATGCCGGAAAACAGACGTGAGTTATACAGTATAGGAAAACTACGCCAGTTCCTAACTACTGTACATTTCCACTCTAGTGCACGGCTATGCTCTTGATTTATTAAAAGAAAAATTATCTATTTATTGATAATTCAGGTCGGGGACTTTATTTTGAATTTCATAGGGAAGAGGGAAAAAAAGGGATTGCAAAAATCAAGGGGCTTTAGAAGAGTTAAATGTTAGAAGTGCAAAGCCCGAGCATAGGAAACAATAGGAAGTCATAAAGTATAAATGCCCAGAAGGTGAGGAGTTAATAGGTAGTATACAAAAATATCTTGGAGTAGAACATAGTAGCAGCCAAAAACAGGAAATATCACACAGTAATGTGACAAAACAACAGCTTGACAGAGACGCTGGCAGCCGGTGACTCTTGCCTGCAGGAAGTAACACAAATAATCATTAAAAATGTGTAGAGGAAACACAGTGGGAATCGATCCATTGAACCCTAACAGCTGGGGACTGTTGCAGCTGATGCGCTGGCAGCTTCCTGTAATGGAGTTCCCCTTGCATTATATATTACAGGCTGTTGCTAGGAGACATGGCGATTATACACGGCCGCCTGGGTCAAGTTGTGTGTGTGTGTGTTTGTGAGGGGGTTTTAGAAAGACGCATATACTGTGTGGGAAGATGGAATAAAATCATCTGAGTAACTCTAACTGCGAGGGATTAGACAAAACCAAGATCAGGTGGGAGCAAGATGTGGGGAAAACATCTCCTCGAGCCAGTCTGCTGCGCTCTGTACTTTTAATCTGAAAAGGGTTTTACTTGGCTGAATAATTCCTGTTATACGAAAGAGATTATCAGTGGTATAAAAGGCGACTCTCACTGCCAAGAGTCGGGGCAGGTTTTGCAATTCCAATGACCAGTCCAAGTCTCCGATGAATGGTCTGTGTAGGACACTATTAGAATACATAAAACCGTCCCCCAGGGAATGGAATTTTTTGTCTTCCTGAACTGGATGAGAAAGAATATAAGGGAATGTGTCTATATACTGCTGAACATATACGCATGATAGATAGATAGATAGATAGATAGATAGATAGATAGATAGATAGCAATACAATGAATGACCTCACCAGTAAAATATACACATAAATATGGGTGCTCACCACTGGGAAAAGGTAGTATCCCGTTCAAAACAAATTGTAAAAAACAGGCAGCACTCCGTAGTAAAGTGAGGAAAAAAGTGGGTTTATTGCCCCATGCATGGAGCAAGATAGATAGATACATAGACAACCCAAGCAATTGCGTGGAGTCCCGTAGCGGTGGGTTAGGATATGGCCTATTTTTAAAATTAGTTTTTTTACTTATTTGTTTTTTTAAGCAGTCCGGTATCTATGGAATTATACCCAATTTTACACGGTCACCACCACTCCTGTACAGGCCTGCTCTACTTCAGGTGGTCCTGAACAGGGGCGGGCATGGATCAGTAAAATAGTGCCCACTACCTTTTTGGAAAATCCAGCAGGTAACGGCCTAATGTGAGGGCCCTAAAAGGGGGCAATGTATTGTGTGGGGTTAGAGAAGGGGGCAATATACTGTGGGGGGGACATAAAGGTGGGCTTTATACTGTGTGGGGGTCGGTCAAGGAGGCAATATATGGTGTGGGGGCCAGTTAAAAGGGTAATATATGGTGTGGGTCCAGTTAAGAGGGTAATATATGGTGTGGGTCCAGTTAAGAAGACAATATACTGTATGGATGGGGGCAGTAAAGGGGGCAATATACTGTATGCGGGCTACTAAAGAGGACATTATACTGTATGGGAGCTAATAAAGGGGGATTTTTTGACCTCCAAATGGGTGTTAATTTCTGGTAAAGAGAGGGCGTGGTCCTGGGCATAATTTTGCTTGGGAGCCACAAAATGGCAAGTCTGCCCCTGGATAGATAAATAAGATAGATAGATAGATAAATAGATAGATACCAAATTGCTGCTGTTCTGAACATTTAAAAAAAAAAACTGCACAAGATTTTTTTCTTATTTTTATGTTCTTATGGAGCTTATACATATAGTCAACACGGTTTGAGTATTGGCCACGAGACAAACCTTAAGAAGAAACTTGCTTGATTATGAGAACACAAGCAACCCACATGACCAGAGATGGTGATGTGGTAATAATTTAAGGGGTCCTATTTTGTGACACTATTTTGTGACACGTTTCCATATTTCTGCAGGCATAATTTATGGCACTGTTTCTGGAAGAAAGTAATCATGTTTTTCTAATCCTAGACAGCCCCTTTAAATTTATTTACTGATACTCCTTTACTTTCCTAGATTGTATTACTACAGAATTGTGTGTCCTACTGCAGAAGCTCTATCACACAATTATGTAGAATTAACATTATGAATGTTACTCAAGGTGCCCACAGGACCCTTTCCCTTCTCCCACAAATGTAAAAGATGTAAAAGGAAGGAGCTATCCAAGCCTGGGAATACTAGGACTGTCTTCCAGAACTTTGACATTGAAAACCTATCCTAAGGGTACTGACACATGATAAACCATGTGGCACTGTAGCCACACTCTAGTATGGGGTTTCCAGTGCTCTCACCTGAGTTTTTTCCATCAAAAGATGAAGTACGTAAAAGGTCTTGCAGAGGAGTCTGTAGTCGGGCTGCAAAAGGCTTCATACATGGTGTCCTATCAGTTTTTCTGCTACCAATAGCCCCATTATGCCTGCAGCACATTTTGCATTTCGGTGTGAGGTAGGGTTGTGTATAACACAGAGTAGCCCCATCCATTACTACTACTACTGGTTTCTATACATGTAATTATGCCAAAATTAACTGTAGAATAGCAATCAAATAGCTCAGAAAAGTCCAAGCTAACCTAATATAGGAGGTCCAGGGACACAGGACTCCAAATATAGATAATGATGCAGCTAGAAAGATCCCTGACATAGAAAAAGTGAGATCTGAGCAGAATAAGGAAAGCTGCTTACTGTCTATGATTAACATCCCATCAGCAAAAACACAAGCAGCTAGTCAGACATATATAGAAGTAGAATAACTCTCCTTAAACTCACTGTGAGCTCTGAGAGGCTGAAGACTGGGGGGTACACAGGAAGCACAGAGCAGCAGAACTGTATGTAAACATGCATAGGCTGTGAAGAGAGACCTGACCCTCCACCCTCTACTTCCTGTGTTTTGTCTTGAGCCTGTTGGTTTCTAGAGACGGACTTGCCCTAGTAACAGGGAGTAAACAGCAAAATAAGGTTGAGTTCACATCTGTGCCTCAGTTGGAGACTCCGTTGCAGCAACTGTTGAAAATTGGTGGAGAGAAAAGTCCTGCAAAAGTGAAAGTGGCAGACCCCATGATAGTCAATGGGGTTTGCCAGTGTTCGCTGTTTCAGCGGTCCAGCTCTCCGTCATTCAGGCCCCTATGGCCTTAGTGTGAGCCTAGTGTAAGAAGGAGGGAATTACCCTAATGGCAGGAACCATAGAGAGGTTTTTCAAGCAGAAACATTTTTAAATAAAGTGCTTTTCAAGATCATAACATTATAACTATTATGACCAATATAAATCTGGGTTAGGATTACCTGTTTTAGAGGCAGAAGCATAAACTCTTCAGTCTTTGACACCTCTACAAAATGTTGTAGGACATACTTGTGCGCAGACTTGAGCAGGTCGCTACATGAATGTGTGTCTGCAAATCCACGAATGCCAAGGCAGTTGGAAGGGTCTAGCTGGCTGAGCAGGAACTTGCAGCAGGCGTCTCTCACTCCATTCAGCTGCAGGAGACTGGCGGCTGGCAGCAGAGTCTGGCACAGACAAAACCTGGGATGTCAGTTTATGATTCGGCAAAAGGTTGTACAGAACTACAAATCGCACAAAGCTTGTAATGTAATGTGTGATATTTCAGTACGATGCAATGATGGAGTGAAGGGCTGGCGTGTCTGTCAATTGTTCAACATTGCAGAAAGTTTGAGAAGATCCTTTCACTTCACTATTGGTAACATATTACCTAAGGCTGACCATACACAAAACACCTGTAGCGTGAAAGACAAATATTAATTTATAGGGAGCGACCTTACACAAGGTGGCATAAGAAGAACAGTTTTTCTTGTTCCATCAAGTAAAACATATTTGCATATTCTTTCCCAGAATTTCTAGCAGAGCATGCATGGCATGTAAGACTCTACACACATGAAAAAGGTGGACTGCAAAGGCAATCTCCTTAAAGAGAACTAGTACACCTTAAAAAAGCTATGCACAAATTTAGAGGCACGCCGATACCAGAATATCTGCACCCCTCCCTCATGGCCGGGCCCATGGGATCTAGTTGTCTATATATTATATCAGCAGCAAGATTCTTTAAAAACTATTGGCACTTTAAATCTTTGGTTGCATGTGAGATAAGGGGTGCCATGTGTTCGACAGACGCTTATCCCACTCCCAGTTGCAGTTTATATGCTAGCAGCTCACTAACATCATGGTGATCATTCATTTACCTAAAGTCTATGGGACACTTAATACAATGAGTGGACTGGTCACTGCCTGCCATATCAGCATATTCTTCTCTCCTGCTGTCAACATGACATTAGCCTAGTATTAAAATATATATCTAGAGTTGGGATAAGGGTAGATTTTTTATATATATATATATATATATATATATATATATATATATATATATATATATAGGAGACAATTACAAATGTTACATAAATTGAGAACAAGAATCTAATTTACTTATTACATAAGATTATCAAATTTTATGACAATTTCTAAGAAAGGTGCAAAGTTCATGTAAGCAAGTAATAATTGTATGTAGTCAGATGATAAACTAGTATAATAAATCTTTATGAAGATTAGGTAAATTCTGTGCAGACACATCCAAAATACCAGAAGGATTATCTGCCTGTGTGACATGGGACAAGGGTGGGGGAGTGGAGCAGATTGCCAGCCCAGTGTATTTTTTTTGCAGCGAGTCTGACTGTATTCTCTCACATAAATAACATATGTGGCATTCACAGAGTATAAATTACTAGAGCGGCAATGTGTTGACAGGTAAATACATTGGATAAATAATCTACTCATGTGACAAAGTGCTGCTTCACCAATGCTTTCCCATACCTGCACATTGCCTTCTCCCACCACTATCTCTGCTGTGTAAGCATACTGAACCAGCTGCTCCAGTGCTTGAGGGTCAATGTCATGCAAGGTCACATGAGTCTGCCGACTCTCACTCATCTCATCTGAAGGAGAAAAAAAACAAATTATACATGTCTATTATGCTTTGTATGATGCAGCACCCACCAGAGACCTAGAAATCTGCTATCGGGGAGGGTCAAGATCTCTTAAAATGGGTTTTCCGGCTCCAAATCGAATCTTCATACTGATGATCAATCCACACGACACCCAGACCCCGCACAGATCTGCTACTGGATGAGCAGCATGTGCACGGTGCAGCACCTCTTGTTTTCAAGTAATAGGAGAGATGGAGCAGCCCCATACACTGCATAGTGGTGGATCGAGTGAACTGCAGGGCTGCTCCTATTAGCTGAATAGGAGTGGTGCTGCACGCGCTGGCCATCCAATAGCAGATTCTGGTATCAAAAATCTGCTATAACAGATGATCTGTGCGGGGTCCAGGTTAGAAAACCCCTGTAAATCAGTCATGCTAAAAATGTGCGGTATGACCGCATTCTGTCTGGATGGCCACTTTGGCAGACAAGGAGATGACATAGAAGGGTTTCTGTATGTTTGTGAATGCTTTTTTTGACTGGGTGACAAGATGCAGATCTCCATAGTCTCCAAACAGCTGCTTGTGATGAACTTCCTGCCCACATATTAAAGGGAGTCTATCACCAGAACCAGCATATCAACCTGACCCACAGATAGATAGGTTAGGGTCACCTGAACCCAAAGTGTGTTTTCCCTTGTGAATCGGTAACTTAGTTGCCAAAATATTGCATTTTTTGTCAATATTCAAATGAGATCTTTGGAGCAACGAGTGTGTTATCATTGCTTCAAAGAGGTAAGCGGCAAATGGCCCAAAAGGCTAATTTGCCTATTGACAAAAATGGAAAATTAATTGGCAACAGAGGCACCAATTTACGATGGGAAAGCACCATTTGATTCAGATGACCCTATCCTATCTATCTGCAGGGTTGGAATGATATGTTGAGTTCTGGTGACAGACTCCTTTTAAGAAGAGCAGGTCTGGGACAAATGGCTGCTGTAACAACCAAGATCCCAGGCAGACAAAATTCCAGGGTCAGATTAATTCAAAGTTAAAATTTTTTGAAACTGTACAAATAACCCCCCACCCCACCCCCCAAGCTACATCTCAGCCATCTCATCCAGTGACTGATGAGGGGCAAGTCCTCCAAAACAGTGCTCTCTACAGATCGGTGTCTCCACAATTTGCATCCCATGGATAAATATGTCCCCATACATCACTGTGTCTCTTCAATGAGAAAAATTACCCCACTGACCTATAGGAAATCAAATATATTTTTTTCCATGTCACCGGTACCTACTTGTAAACATTGCATGGAAATAAGGGCTGCATGATGCCAGCACCACTTTGTGGCCCTTAATTTCCTTGGTCCCCACGTGCAGCACTATGTCACACAGGAGCCCCCGTTGGCGCATTCGGTTCATACAGACAAAGGCATCATGGTAGTGCCGCTTTGAATTGTGGGAGATGCTGTGGCCCTCCCGGGTCAGAAGCTGCACCGCCCCTTCCATGGCGGGGGACTGGTCTCCTGATTTCTCCTTCACTGGCTTCACTCGTTGAAGCTGTAAAATTAAATTTAAAAAATTAAAATATGTTTTAATGTTTAACAACATGTATATGCACATATATACAACTTTACACTGCCAGGTCCAATGGAGTAAATATGACATCATACAGCCTGACAGCAGATGGACTGCCACATTTCTTCTGATACAGGACATTATATAGTAAAGCCTGTATGTATTTCACTTGCATTGCAAGTACATATATACCATACAGCTGCCATAGGGCCCATTGAGAGAGGAGGATCAGCCATGTTTACCTAATCCTATATTGTAATAGTCATGACAATTTTCACCAGGGATCTCCTCTTCATAAGTCATACAAAGTTGTATACAGCATTAGAATGGAAAATCCAAAAATCACTGAAACATTCAGGGGACATTGTACCATGTAAATCATGTCTCAGGTTGTAGGTGTGGTGGTATGAACCAGCACCAAAAGGGGGCCCCATTTTAATCTTTGATATGGAGATGCCTTTCTCGTGGGGGCGCAGTAATAATCATTTATAAGTTCACGAATATAACCAAGCATATAATATATATATACATACAGCTGCAAGAGTAAAACTATTTAAGTCAATACTAAGGAGTTCCCATAGATCGTTCCATAGAATAGTCCCCATCAGAAGGATAACTTGTAGATCTGTAATGGGCCCCTACACACCTTGTGCCATTTAGAATAAGGGTATATTTTATATGGCAGAGGGACCTTTGGGGACCTTCAGGTTCCAGGGCCCAGCAGCAATGGCTACTTCTAAACCCCTTACAGCTATGCCCCTGGTACCCATCTGTTTCTAGGTTTACAACCAAGATGGCCACTGTAATGGCCACAGGAGCCGTCAACAAAACATTCATCTAGAATTATTCGTTTCTTTACAGAAGAGGAAGTGTCAATAATATTTATTCATGTTTATATCTTAAAGGGATTTTCCCAGTATAGGGTGTTAAGTGACTGATTGTTGAGACCCCCAGTGATCGGAAAAATGGGGGCCTGAAATTTCCACTAAGCAAAATCTGCATAAAAAAGCACCTTTTCCGTAATGTAGGGACTTAGCCTAAAGGAGTTTTCCGGACTAAAAATATTGATGACCTACCTTAAGGATAAGTAATCAATACCAGATTGATGGGGCTGTAACACCCGGCACCAATAAGCTGTTCTCAGCAGCCGATACACAGAGGATGGAGTAAAAAGCAGACAGTGCTATTCTCTGTGTAGTGGTCAGACCAGGTCACGCCAGCTCAGCTGCAGTGACTAACTTGATCCACTACACAGAAAACAGAGCTGCCTGCTTCTTGCTCCATTTTCTGTGTATTGGCTGCTGGGAATAGCTTATTGGTGGGGGTGCCGGGTGTCAGATCCTCACCAGTCTCATATTGATGATGTATCCTTACGATAGGTCGGCAATAATTTTAGTTTGGAGAACCCCTTTAAGGTGAATAGCTGTAGTGATAATATAATTATTAGTGAATTAATACATATACACTACTGCTAGTGCTCAACAACACTAACAGAGTAAGATCATGCCTAGATCTTCGAAAACTAGCAGTGGTACCCCCAAGCCCTGATGCCATTTCAGAACCTAAAGGTACATCTGCCATATAAGAAGACACCAGATTTAGCATTGGTGACAAGGAGGGTAACATACGCCTCTGTTATAAACTAAACCTATAGATCAGGTGTGTCAAACTCATTTTCACCGGGGGCCACTTCAGCCTCACGGGGTACCTTGAAGGGCCAAGATTATTTTACACGTGTATAAAAGTAACTTCTCCTTAACAGTTAAGCGAGCTATTAGACAGCGTATAATATAAACAGGCGCTATAGCCCCTATTTATAGAGCCCCATTTACACACACTATAATGTTCCACAGCAGTCCCTGCACACTGTATTATGACTCGCAGCTGCCCCTGCACACGGTATTATGCTCCATATTGGCCCCTGTACACGGTATGATGCTCCATATTGGCCCCTGCACACGGTATTATGCTCCACAGTGGCCACTGCACACGGTATTATGCTCCACAGTGGCCACTGCACTGGTATTATGCTCCATAGTGGCCCCTGCACTTGTATTATGCTCCATAGTGGCCCCTGTACTAGTATTATGCTCCACAGTGGTCCCTGCACAGGGTATTATGCCCCATAGTGGCCAAACCATGAACTATTATTATACTCTGGGGTCTTTTCAGACCCCAGAATATAATGATCGGAGACCCAGGGGAGGTGACAAACATAAAAACTAGTGTTACTTACCTATCCTGGACACCGGAGCACTCCTTGCAGTCTTTCGGCCCTGTTTAATTGCGCACACACATCACGTGATCAGGCCGGCGACGCGACCTGATGATGTCACCAGAGGCCTCAAGCCTGATCAGACTAACACCGATCGCAGGAGAGGTAAGTAGGATGTTTTTATGTTCCCTCACCTCCCCTGGGCCCCCGATTATTATACTCTGGGGTCTGAAAAGACCCCGGAGTATAATAATAGTAGTATTTGAGGCCCGCGGCCTCACTTACCGATGCCCGCGGCCGCTCACAGCGGCATCCACTTCCCCTACTGCGTCCCATAGCAGAAGGAGAAGCGGGGGCGGCCACGAGCAGACGCGGGGTAGGTAAATAAATAGGCCGTGACCTGTTGGGGATATTGCTCTTGTATTGCGTGAGGCCGGGCCGGATAACAGAAGGTAGCGGGAGGCCTTGTGTTTGACACCTGTGCTATAGATAAATCAAGCTAAAAAAAAAGTGAAGCCAGCAGTCTACCAGTTATTGTATGTTCCTATATTAGCTTATTAGGTAGGAGGAAATATTATATTACGAAAGAAGAAATTGGATTTCAAGTCTTATCCCTACCTGACCCCGACATTACTGTATGTTGTTCTACAGCGACAGATTAGTAATCCATACCTGCCAATTCCCCTGCTGACTCACAGAGGATATATCCTGGATACAAGACTAGGATTTTGTGATAAGATACGGAATGAGTTGTATACATGGTGTACCCAATACTGGAGAATTTTTATCTATTTAAAAAAAAATCTGAAGGTCTCACATTATTCTTATAATAACTGGACATATTTGCCCCATTTTATGTGGTAGAAAAAAAAAAATAAGGCTCAAACAAGATATCTACTTACATCTACTTGCACTAGCTGCCCAACACATGCCCGATCAAGGTGTGAGCAAGAGAAGAAAGCTGCATCCAGTGATGCCCATTAAATGCTTACACTATCAGCCAATGTCCGACCTTTTAATAGGCCTTGTAACATGGAAAAGATTGATGCCAAACCAGAGTTTTTTTTCTATATGGTATGGCTTATATTCTAAGTCAAGTTCTGTTAAAGGGGTCAGACACTGACTTATAGGGTGGCTATCCAATCGGCTCTATAGAGAAGTGGCCTTCCATCTAATTTGCAAACTCTTTTCCGCAGGGAGCATATCCTGGCCTCTCTCTATGCCATCTGGAGGTCTCAATAACATGTATTTTTGGTTTGGCTGCAAAACTAATACACCATGCTTCACTGTCTGTGCAGCAATGGGGCTGAGTGGCAGAAACAGGTATAGCCATATAAATGGCTGCACCACTGTGCCCTAGATAAACATTAAAAGTGGTTTGGGTCTTCTCATTCTTCTAGGGGTCTTATGGGTTGGGCGAGAAGCACTATGCCAGGTCAACTAGCTGCCATAGTGAAACTTTTGTTGACCAACTCAAGGACTTATGAAAAGGCAAGTACCCTTTAAAGGGAATCTGTCACCAGAATTCAGCATATCAACCCTGCACATAGATAGGTTATGGTCACCTGAATCAAATAGTGTTTTTCCCCTTGTGAATTGAGGCTTCTGCTGCCAAGATATTGCTTTTTTTTTTTGTCAATAACAAAATGAGGTCTTTGGAGCAATAAGGTCATTGTCATTGCTCCAAAGAAGTAAGCGGCAACACCCTCCAAGGAGCTCATTTGTACAAAGCAGTGATATCTCGGTAACGGAGACACCGATTCACAAGGGGAAAACACTGATTTAGGTGACCCTCACCTATCTATTTGCAGGGTTGTTATGCTGGGTTCTGGTGAAAGACTCCCTTTAAATTTTACATTACACAGCAAAACTTGTAAAAATATACTAAATTCGGTGGTACATAGTGGGATGCTTTACAGTACGGGGGTGCCATGTCTTACTACACAGTAATTCTCCCTCATATCCCCACTGACGTAATCACCGGCGGCAAACAAATACTGAGAACCCACAGTTCATTATTCATACAGGATCAACGTGGCTACAGAAGCGATGACTAAATGCATTAAGATGTAAATAACCAAGTGCGAGAACACACAGAAAAATGGAACAGGAGGTGAATGTCACCCTGCAGCCTTTACGGATTCATCACTGAATGTTCTGTGCCCTCCACTGCTATGGCATCCTGCGTGGTACACCTACACGCTGCTGATGACTGCCGGTAAAAATAGATACTCTTGTAGAAGCTATTTCTACACATTTGTAATCACATATGGAAGCCGTGACTAGGAGCCCCCTCCTCTGGAGGCTGAGACTACAGGATCACGACAAGTACAGAGGGGCAAAGCAGCATCGTGCAACCAAACCATTCACACCAATTAAATGCACTTAGATTATAGATTTATTAGGGTGAACTATAATACCCGGCAGTATGACGTTTCGGTCATGGAGACCTTCATCAGATGCCATAATAGCAACATTTGAGGGAGAGATGAATGGTGCACTGATAAGGGCGATGAAACAACCTTTACCAGTGCGCCATTCATCTGTCAATGTGTGCTGCAAACTCTGCTATCACAGCATATTATGAAGGACTTCATGACCGAAACATCATACTTTGGATGCGCTGAAATATCCAGCAGTCTATAATCTAAGTGCATCGAATTGGAGTGTGGAGTCCCATTCTTTTTCATACATGTCGGGTTGGACCCCTACCCCTGCACCCACCAGAACAGAGTGTCACCTGATCCACTATATACGGCAGCCACACACAGGTGGATACCTTTTAGATACATAAGATCAGCGACATATATGACCTCTTGTGGACTCTTCAGGTTTCCAGACATTTATAAAATTGTACAATGCAATAATAGCAACAACGCCATCATAATGCCGGAGAGTTACAGCAGGTAGTAGATAGTCTAAAAATAATAATGATAATATTATTATTATTATTAGCCCATTTTATATAGAACATGGAGTAGGTCTAAGGGGTGCCTTCAAGACCCTTGCATCGTGGAGTATTGAGTCTCACTGACTCAAAGCTTCGGGAGAGATAGCTAATAAACTAGAGAAAGTCCCAAGTTTACGTACCTTTAGACTTGTACCACTCTAGGAATGGATCAATTTTAAGGTCTGGACATGGAAAGAATAGAAGTATTCGCAGGTTTTAGGACAACCTGGGAATGGCAAGGAACCTGTGGAGGACTTAGAGGGCAGTCAGAACAATTGGGGTGGCCCCATTACCTCAATAATATGTGATAAAGTCAGAAAAATTGGCATGTCACAGATGGATTTCAAGGGGTACAACTAAGCAGGCGCAATAGTTTAGCAGCTAGAATAATGGAGATCAGCAATTTTAAATCGGTCAACAAAAGAGGAGGAAAAATGGCTGCAAGACGTGTCTGCAGATCGTAGACTGGATGAAGTTGTAAACCAGGCAGAACACATAGAAGTACAGTAGACAGTACATGGACACTTCACTATATATGTAGCACATGGTCACTAGCAAGAATCAAGGTTTCCCAGAAGAACATTGCCCAGAGCATGAAACCACTTTTGTCAGGTTGACTTTTTTTTTTAATAAATTCATTATTTATATCGTATTGAGCAAAAACAACAAAACAGTACACAAACTCCCATCAAATAAGAGCCCGTAAATAAACATAACAACATACACATGCAGCATAAGGTGACTAGATATCAGTAGCGACAACCACAGAAGAGGGTATCTGCATAGACAAAGACAAATCTAACCCTAAAACATTCCCCGATCAAAGCTAGATCAAGAATGGGGAAGAAACAGACAGTAAGCCAGCTCACTTAAGCAGGTCTCAGGAGCACACCGCAGTATGCAACCAGAGAGCTGCCGAAGGACCTATTGGGGGATGAGGCCGAACAACAATAGGTTGCTACCCGGCCCCCGAGCAAAGCCAACATGTAAACAAGCAAATGGAAATGGGTTCAAAAACCTTAAAAGAGGCATCGGCTTAGAGGGGGCTACCCCTAGAGCCAATATGAATGAGGGAGGGAGCGCCGGGGCCAAAGGGGGGAAAACTGTTGTCAGGTTGACTTTTTTCCATAATACATCCCAGTGCCATCTCTTCCTAAGGATAAGTGATATACACCTACGTAGCCATCCACATGATGTAAAAGAGAACATGATTCAGTGGACTGGGCTACCTTTTTCCATTGCTTCATGGCCCAGTTATGATTCTCAAGTACCCATGATAAATGCCCTGAAATAGTCAGGGGCAAGTATGGGTACAATGACTGGTCTGGAGCAATGCAGCCTCATACACAGCAAGCAGTGATTTGACACCTTTCTATCTTTTAATCTTTACAGTGGCTCTTCTGTAGCCTTCTCTCCCAACACATATTAATGGACCTTGGGCATCCATTACCCTGTGACCAGTTCACTAGTTGTCCTTTCTTGGATCACCTTTGGTAGGTACTAACATACCGGGAACACACCAGTACCTGCTGTTTTGGAGATGCTCTGCCCCAGTTGTCTGGTCTTCCCAATTTGGCCATTGTCAATATCTATCAGATTCTTAACTTTTCTCATTCAAGAACTGACTGTTTACTCAATGCCTAATTTACCGCAATACATGTTTTAGTTAGAGACTAATTGCCAATTGTTCGGTTTTGTTAAAAACCAAACAATATGGAATATTCAGGTGGAACTCAGCTATGAACGAGTCAGTTCGCCCATTTCTAGTTGTTTCCTTACAGAAGTGCATTTCTTAGTATAAGGTCCATATGAGAACTGTAAAGGAACATACAATCATCTTTGTAGCAAATAGACCCTATAGCTATAAGCCTTATAGCTATGAAGAAATTATAAAAAGAGCCCGAGCAGTCATGTCACTAGAGCAAATGTTTAATGTGCAAATATGAGCACGACACAGCAGGATATAAGGTTCAGGATATGTGGGTCGCGTCCATCAGCCTCTGCAAGTGTAAATATTAGTAACCACACACCCGTGACTGCAAGATGCAAAAGTCTTAGGCAGGTGTGGAAAAAAATGCTATGTAAGACTGCTTTCAGATATAGAAGTCTTTATAGCTTTTTTTTTTTGTCAATTAACAAAATGCAGTGAATGAAGAAAAGAGAAATTTAAATTCCATCAATATTTGGTGTGGCCTTTCCCTTTGGAGGAGGAAGTGATTATATCATCCCCACAGAGCCCTGATCTCATCATCATTCAGTCTGTCTGGGATTACATGAAGAGACAGAAGAATTGGAGCAAGTCTACATCCACAGAAGATCTGTGCTTAGTTCTCCAAGATGGCGGGAACAACCTCCCGGCAAAAAACATCTGCAAGTGTACCTAGAAGAAATGATGGAAACCTAAGGGCAAATGTCACACCAAATATTGATGGGATATAGATTTCTCTTTTCTTCATTCAATTCATTTTGTTAATTGACAAATATAAACTATTAGCACTTCTATTTCTGAAAGCATTCTTACGTTGCAGCCTTGTTTACACCTGCCTAAAACTTTTGCGCAATACTGTATGTCCACAGGATAGGGGGTAAGTATCTGATTGCTGGGGGTCCAACCGCTAGGACAGAACACCCAACAATCTGAAGAAAAAGGTCCAAAAAATTTAATGACTCCCCAGAAGTCCCACAAAAGTGAATAGGGCAGCGGCCGCACATGCACACCACTGCTCCATGCCCATGGAGCACACAGTCTCGTGATCACTGGGGGGGTCCCAGCGGTTGAAGCCATAGTGATCAGACACTTATCATACAGATAGGGGATAAATACTGTTAAGGTAAGAACCCTTTAAGGGAAGAGCCTGCATACAGTAGAGCATTTCTCTTTTTCTTGAGTGCCAATGAGTAAACTTTGGAGATTGAAAAATGGGTTTAGATTAACAGAAATAAATATGATTTTTAGGTCTGAATGAAGAGACGCCTGCCACCTAACTAGAGACTCAACCTTTCCCTTCCTAGTACTCTTCCAGCATTTCGACCCAACCAACCAACCTCAACCTTCGACAACAGATCACTGCTCAGACACTTCCCCATATACTGTACAATGTCTCATCTTTAGTATACACACATACAGCTTCAGTCCCTGCACATGAAGGAACCCTCCAGCTAACACATTGACCTGAGCCACGTTACAAACAGAGCCAAAATTCTATCCAATTCTTACAGGGCTAGATGTATATAAGTAACATATTTACACGTACCTAATAAAAGTCATATAAACAGCGCTACTTACTATGTAAGGCCCACAACACGCAGCTTCCTTCACTGTCCTGACCATCATTCATCAGTGTTCTCCGGTTTTAGGTAGAGTCAGTCTGAATGTATTCGCTGCTTTGTTACATGAAGTCCAGGCCATCTGCCACCCACTTCCTGAGCTCATGGATAAACGGGGGTTTGTTTTGCCGTCCTGGACACAGCTATGCATGCTCTTCTATAAAAGAACGTAAATGGCCAGCCCTTACTAAATTAGCATATTTTCTTTTCATAGTGCATTTCGCATATGAGATTCCAGCATTCATTTGGACCATTAACTGTTTGTGGAGGTACGACATCAGAAACGTTGGGCTGTTTCTAAGGGCTTTTCTGGCAATAGTCACTGATGACATAAGCGCAACCTCTTGTACCTCCACCAACTCATCGTCTCCTACACCATATCCAACTAGCACTGTGTACAAACTGCAACACAAGCCCCATTCATATCAAAGAACCGTTTTGTATTACAAGACATAGTGGGGTAGATTTACTATTGTGGTCACAATTCAATCCCGGAGTAAAGTGCGTCATAATGTGGCACAACTTGGCACATCTACTTTAAAGGAATTCTCAGAAATCACAGGAAAATGGGGGTGGCCTCGGTGGGTGTAAAGACAACAGAGACAAACAAATCATACTCACTAGCTATCCCTGTCGCTCCTTTGTACAGTCCTGGCCCACTTTCTTCTCATGCCGGGACTTGTAGGACAGAAGTAGAGAGGCTCTCATGGTCATAAGTGAGGAACTAGTATCTCAATGTCACCAGCGACTGCCGAGTCCAGTTATTGGCCTCTGTGGTCATGTGAGCCTCTCCGAGCACAGAAGGGAAGGGGACTGGGACTGTGCAATGGAGTGCCAGCGATAGAGGAGTATGGCAAAAAATTAGCACAAAATTCTGACCCAACGTAAACCATCTAATAAGTGGTATAATAGTCTAAAGCTGCGCCAGATGCATCAACCACCATCTGTAAATATGCCAGATTTAATTCTACACTGTCTAAATATTACTAAATCTGGGCCACTGAGTAGTGCCAAGTGCCATTGTACCCAAAAGAATACAAAGAAGCCACAGGTCTAAGTTGAGTCCACTATGCTATTAATATGAGAAAAATTTATGTCACTAGGATATTCCCATCAATGTCTGATCGTCTGACCACAATAACGCACCATCACGTGAACACAAGTGCCATGCCACTTCATTTCACAAGGCATTATGGGAAAGGAGCTGGGGAGCTCATGCGCCCTCTGTTGGATGTAACAGATCCTCAGTTTGCTTTTGACTCACCGAGCCTTGAGACAGCAAAAGGGATTTTAGCCAAGCCAATTTCACTTATCTGCATACAGCGCTGTTTCCGGATTGTTGTCCTTCATCAGTACAGAGCAAAGTGAATTGGCTGGCTTAGTGGGAGGCAATGAGTGGGTTAGGGACAAGAATCTCTCACATTGAGGAGAGCACCAGTGAAGGTGTGTAGAGATTGAATTGCCTTTTGCCATCTACTTAGCATCTACATATCACAAGGCATTATGGGAAAGGAGCTCTCCTCAATGTGAGAGATTCTTGTCCCTAACCCACTCATTGCCTTCCACTAAGCCAGCCAATTCACTTTGCTCTGTACTGATGAAGGACAACAATCCGGAAACAGCGCTGTATGCAGATAAGTGAAATTGGCTTGGCTAAAATCCCTTTTGCTGTCTCAAGGCTCGGTGAGTCAAAAGCAAACTGAGGATCTGTTACATCCAACAGAGGGCGCATGAGCTCCCCAGCTCCTTTCCCATAATGCCTTGTGATATGTAGATGCTAAGTAGAGGGCAAAAGGCAATTCAATCTCTACACACCTTCACTGGTGCTCTCCTCAATGTGAGAGATTCTTGTCCCTATGCCACTTCATTGTCATACAGCTCCACTCATTAGGGTATGTTACAGCGGAGATCATTACATACAGAGAACTGAAATATCTCTCTGTCTGTTAAATCCCCCCCCCCCCCCCCCCCGCTACGTCCTATCTGTCTGTCTGCTATTAATGTAATGCCTCTCACCTTGGAACATTCCTGTACATGTTGTATTTGTATTTGTATCTGCTTATCTTATCTTTGCTGCTGTAACACACTGAATTTCCCCATTGTGGGACTATTAAAGGACTATTATTATTATTATTCACACATGTTGGCTTTGTATATTGCCTATCAACACATATTTTACTACAAGATCCAGGTTAAAAATCAGAGGCTGCACTATTATTCAATTGGGATCATCCTTAGAATTTCTGCAATATTTTTTCCTGCAACAGAGCCAAAAATTTCCACTTCATGGCTGAAACTGCATTCACGTGCATTTACATATCCTACTTGAAGCACATTTCTGCATGGAATCTGCACCGAAATCTGTCTGGACGTAACCCTTTTGGCTTTGATGTTCCCATTTACAACATAGTAGCCTGCTTAGAATTACTCGCTGCTAGATAAAGATGACAATACCCTTCCAAGTAAAGGAAACCCTCCCGTCGACACTGTTCGCATGGAAAATATACTTTAATTATATTTCACCCAACTAACTGCTGACTTTAAAATTGAAAATTACATAAAAATAGGTAATTCTACCCAATTCTATTCCAATTAGGAAATGTCGCTCATTTTTATAAGACTTCGTTAGTCAATAATATAAGATAATTTATGGCCAGACTCTTAAGGTATCAGGACACATATCCCTGCTGCCTGGTACTGTAACCGAATACACTTGCTGTACTCCTCTGATAAATCAGGCTATAATAACACGTACACCCAGAGGAGAGAAACAGAGGGGATTCCCTATTAACAGGGAACATATTCATTGGCAAGCGCTCACAGAGAAGGATCTTCTTGCTGCGTGACTATCTGGGAGCTCAGATGCAAATTGGAGTTTCTCCTTATTAGCGGCAGATAATTAGGCGAAGCAGAAGAAAAACATGGAGCTTTCCAGAATGTTAGATATTTCGCAATAGTAGCCCATAATTAGAAAGTGAATGGAAGAGAAGAAGGGGGAGGCCATCGATGAGAATAGTGCACGACGCAAAAAAGTGAATCATCACGAATGCTGACGCCAAAGCCTAATGCCATTACTGTAAAGGAGTTTTATGGGATTGTAATACTGATGACCTATCCTTACAATCAGCTGTTTGAAGAGACCACAGCACCATACATCTAGGGGCTGTGCTTGGTATTGCAGATCACTTGAATGGGAATGAAAGACAAACAGGCCACATGAGGAATAAATGTGACATCACTGTCCTGTGAAGCAGAAGCGGCGACCACCGGAAAGCCACTGTCCAGTCTATCATCTGATCTGTGGACATCCCAGGTATTGGATTTGACCCGTGAGATAACTCGGCCTACATTGAATACATGTGATAAACATAGGGGGAAATTACACATTTGTTCCAATTTAGTGGTGTCAAAAAGGTCCAGATTTTGGTTCCCACCATATTTACACAATAACTTGCACCGTTCTGCTGCTTTGGGTGGGGTTTAGCAGACCAACAGAGTAACTCTAATGTACGACAAAGTGATCAGACCTGCTCGTAGCATATGTGTGGACACACAGGCAGCCAAAGATTTCCTAAATTTATTAAAAGGCATGTGCCTTTATTAAATGGGAACTGGAGAAATAGTTAAGAATGGTGTATGAAACATCAGCTTGAGTAAATTTCCTCCTTTAGGGTTCCTACACCAGTTTTATTCCGTACTTATCTGGAGTACAATAAGATAAATTTATTAACAGGCCCATGCCTCAAATTAGGCACATCTTTAGCTGTCCTGGTGTCAGAAAATTAAATTTGCACTGTAATTTGTGGAGGGAATGATAAATCTGGTCTGCAGGGGGCCACTCCCACTTTATACATGTCAGAAGTCAAACTGGGCACCATAGTGGACCTGGCCATGAATAGACTATAGTAAGTTGGTCCTTGGTCATACCATAAGGCGGAAGAAGACTATGGAGAAGGCCAAACTACTAACTCCGACTCCTTCAACAATAGCTGAGGGCCATGGTCAGTCAGTCAGAAGCAGTAAAGATCCTGTAATTCATTAAAAAGCCAATGATTGTATTCCTTTGAAAGTAAATGTATAACAAACTATTACGTAATTATATATTAATAATTGTATAATATAAGTAAAATAATAATCAGTAACTTTTTTCCGACTCTGACTCCACCCAAAACTAGACCCAGCTCCAACTCCACTCCCGCTGCTGAAGAGGGACAAACATAATATGGCGCACAATGAGGGGTTTATACTGTCGATGTCTATATTGGTTTAGGCATACTTTAGTAATGTGATGTTAGCATTGGTTCCCTAGTCTATAATATTCAATGATAGCCAATAGTCCACAATGGCACCCATCATGCCCAATTTAGGAATGTCATATATCTAGCTACAGATATATATGCCATGATGTTCCTACGTAACCAGTATTATATATCACAGGAGATAAAACCATGACTGTAACAGCGTGGGCAGGATGAATCATATGTTATTGACCAGCTGTCGTCCTCGGCATTGCTTGGCATATAATAAACCATGATTACCAGGAACAAGAAAGAGAAGTCCAGCAGCTGCTCACATAGCACGGCAAACAAGGGCGACACTCTCCTCCACATGTCCTCAAGCAAGATAACATGGCTAAATTTGATATCACATTCAGTGTTATCTATGAAAAGCCGGGAAAATCTTTAGTATCAAAATGATGGGAGGAGATAATACTGCCCTCGCTCTTCTATACCATCGTATTTGGGCTTTCTGTTGTAGCGTTGAGCAATTTTGGCAATTTTCTGAGTCTAAGCTATGAGTGGATCCAAAATGAAGTCCAGGTATAAGGGCTGATTCACATATGGCAGACATTTCTTCAACTATCCCAGTCATGGGAATAAGGTTTTCAGAAACACATGTGCTGCATAAAAACCTCCTAGATCTAGTGGCAAAATTTTCTGCATCAAATCAGCTGCATGTGAATATACCTTTTAATGGGAGTCTGTTACCCAAACCCAGCCCCGCAGATAGATAGGTGCAGGGTATTATTCCCTTGTGAATCGGAGCATTAGTTTCCAAAATATTACTCTTTGTGTCGATATGCAAATGAGCTCTTTGGAGCAATGAGAGTATTGCCATTGCTCCAAAGAGGGAGGCAGCAACACCCTCATTGCACCAAAGAGCTAATTGGCATATTGACAAACTAGGCGATATCTCAGGAATGGAGGCATTCATTCACAAGGGAAAAACACCATCTAACCTATCTATTCACTGGGCTGGGTTGATACACTGGGTACTCGTGAAAGACTCCCTTTAAAAAAAAAAAAAAAAAAAAGACTTCTCTCTTTGCATTTCTGGTAAACAGCAAGCATAAAATTCCAGTTATATAAACCCAAAGATTGAGCCCATATTATACCACCTTGTACATTCAATATGGTGTCATGGACTAATATGTGGGAAATACTAGTATGTCCAGGTAAGGCCCGATTCACATCTGCATTCGGGTTTCCATTCGGAAAGTCCGCTTGGGGACCCCCTGAACAGAAACCTATACATATAAAAAGCGGTTTACCTGGAAAACCCGCGGACCCCATAGACTATAATGGGGTCCGTGTGGTTTCCGCACGATCCAAGCGGAGAGGAAAGTGCTGCAAGAAGCACATTCCTCTCCGCATGTTTCCGCACACGGACCCCATTATAGTCTATGGAATCCGCGGGTTTCCCAGGTAAACCACTTTTTATGCGTATAGGTTTCCATTCGGGGGGTCCCCAAGCGGACTTCCCGAATGGAAACCCGAACGCAGATGTGAACCGGGCCTAATTCAGTAGCATGTTTTTCTGAAAGCTGCTGTTTGCAAAAAAAAAAAATACTTGAAATCATCACCCACAGCTTTCACCTTTTGCTTTGCAATGGCTGAAGGCAGCCGCTACATCCTGCAGCAATAAAGCCCTTATTCACATGTCCAGATGTGTGATCTCCGTGCTATTCATGGACAGCACCCCACTGTGCTCATTTGTTGTCTATGGTTGATCCATGTTTCATGTCTGTGAATAGCAGATTTTTGTTGCATTTCCTATACTTTTTTTTTTTTTTTACACATCTATAGACTTTTATAGGTGTGATGGATCTTTATCAGTGAAAAAAAGGAAAAACAACTGAATCTGTGAAAAATGAGCCTAAAATGTGGACAAATTAATAAAGTCTAAAAAACATGCTGTGTCTTTAAAACCTGCAGTATAAGATGATCCATGCTGCAGGTTTTAGCCGCAGCATGTGGATGAGATTCAGTGAAATTTCACCCACTATACATTGCAGTGGGTTAGTATGCACGACCAATGTGTCAACACACCTAGATCCAGCAGCAAACCCAACAAGCAAAAGTACAGCTATAACTGAATCAGGTTTTACCTTGTGTTATATTATAAAGTCATCCTTCCACACCTACATGCACAAATATGAAAGGAGTCTTGTGTGTTCCTTGACTGTCCTGAGATTTATGGCCTATCCTCAGGATACACTATTAATAGTAGATCTACAGGGGTCTGACATCCAGGACTCCCGCAGATCACCAGTACCAAGACTGCGGCGGAGCTGCGCTGCTCACTCGCCATATAAACTGTTGCTGTGAGTGCTGAAGACTGTTGAAGTCTATGGGGCAGCACAGCAGTACCGACACTCGCCACTACCGACATCCTGATCCGCTGGGATAATATAAAATTCCAGACTATAGACTGGTTGTTCTACCACAACCTATAACTAAACCTGGTACATAACAGTGGAAAAAGGGAAATCATTACAAATGTATTTTCAAAGAAAAATGTAAAGCCTTGGCTGTATGGAGACAACCCAGCAGAACCCAATGGTGGAGACAAGTCCTCTGATACTCCTTGCTTCAACCTCATTTAAAGCAGTCATGGTAAAATACATATGAAATGCCTAGAAAGTACCAGGACTGAACCGCCACCATTCTGCACACATCTAGATGTGACTTATAACCATTCCACCAGCCATTTGGTAGTACATAGCAGGGGTAGCTAGATCACTGTAGACTTCAGAAACCAGTTAAGATTATTACATACAGAAGTAAGGGGGTATCCATGCAATAACTTTGTCAGACCTCAGTGCCAAACAACTGAGAATTTACATGTCGGCATCAAGAGTACCAACTCGGAGTTACACTTTGGCTTTCTTTCATGTGGATTCAGTTCGCTGCCCTCACTCTGCACCAAAATACATGTTGATGTTCCACCTGGCACATGCCCTAGCTGCCATTTACCGAGCTCCCACACTGAGAATTTATTTTGTTTGATCCCAGGCTAGAAAACAATTGCATACCATAGAAGTCAATGGAAATTGATATAGTTGTATGACCTGGCCTACCCAATGTGGGGAAGACATTAAAACTGGTGCTTCCTATGATCTCCACGCTATTCTACTCACTTTTCTAAAAGTGGTGAGCAGGTTCGGAAAACGGAGAAAGTGGAGAATTTTGACACAAACAGCCAAGAGCCAATAATGCTCCACTGTTGCACTAGAAAACTGTCATGCCTTTTTCAGTAAATCCCCCCTAATGACTTTAGCCATCCTGTCATGAGTCCACACTCGGCAGGAGCCTTCATACGACCATCAGAACCTATTCACCAACACCATATGTGGCGCGACTAACAATCTGTATGGCTCAATAGTGCCACAATGCAAGGCTACGGGCACATAAGAGAATACTGCCTTGGAACATGGGCCTTATAGAAACAAAAAGTGAATTGTACAACGATCATATCATGTACAAGAACCATTTGTAAAACTAAAATCAAATCCATTGAACTAACTGGGATGGGAAGATACTGCACTGCCACATAGTGACCTCCCACTATGGCCTCTATTATCTGTACTTCATCAGTCTGAAAGGCAATTGTCCTCCCTGGCACTCCAGCCAGCCTGCAGTCAATAGACCATCATGTCATTTCACCCTTTCTCTGGGCCCTGGGCAGCGTTCACGACGCTGGGTCCCTGTATGTCTATGTAACCTCCAATACAATTGTGCTTCATTAAAAAAAACACATCAAAATCCATAAAGAATTCTGTGGCGATAATGATACTATGTTACAAAAACAATAATGTATCAATACTAAAGTACAGCATACAATACAATGTACAGATGATCTGCACATACTAGGGCTCTGTCCCATTCTGTTCTACGTCTGCCCCATTGCAGTCCTTGTCTTGGCTGTCACTGCAGCACTTCTAAGGATCTGCAGTCCTATTACAAGTCAGATGTTGCCGGGCCCTTGTACACAATCGTACCTTGTGCAAATACACTGATGCCTCTTGGGTTAATTCCATAGTGTAGCCTGTCCATGTACACCTGACAGAGGTAAAGGCCAGATATCAATACATGCGGTCAATGCATAGAAAAGCAAATATTAACTCTTCCCCATCTATTATTCCTAGGTGGGCAGCAATGCACTGCATATTCATGAATACAGTTGTAACATGCAGATGGCAGATATAAACTATCCTGGCTTTTCCATAGGGAAGACACAGCGGACACAAACATTACTAGCTTGCCCTCCCCTGCTGCCACCGGCAATGGATGTGGCTCTTTATACTCACAGACATATGGCTGTAGGTGCAGATCTTATGCTGGGAAGATGCCTGGATGCCCTGCACTCATGCTGGCCAGCTCATTAGACACAGCACACAGAGGGGGAGCTGATAATGCCTCTGTGAACAGATCAGGCTGCTTAACTTTGCATGCCAGGGCCGGGAGCAAACCAGTTCTTTGTCATTATCCTGGAAAAAAAACACCTCTCCAGAATACTAAATTGTCATGGGCTGAAACTGACGCAAATCTGGACCAACCAGGTGCCTGGATGCTTTTAAGGACGCTCCTCCCTATACAGCTACTGCAACCGGTTTAGAAACAACAGGATGGGGATTCCGGGTATTGTGCATGTTATAGCCTCGAAATGTCACTGAAACGTCTCATTTATCAAATGAGAAGAGGACATGGAAGTGAAGCAGCCAATAGGATGGTGAGCCCTGAAGTTAGGGCCACCTTAGAGATCAGAGCTGCTACTGCATGCTGTGGCTTTAGATATGGCAGCCCTACCTTAAATATCACAGCAGCTGCTGCTGAAGATTCTGCTTTTAGATTTTACAGGGTTACCTTATATATTGATGCAGCTGTAGGTTACGTGTATAGATGTGACTGTGTTAGCTTTTATACCAATATAGTATATGCAATATATTGTGCTTAGATGTGGCTGTGCTACCTTAAAAATCTGTGCAGCTGCTGTATATTGTATGTATAGATGTGGCATTGCTACCTTATACATCAGAGTGCTTGCTATGACAGGTGCAGCACTAACTTATATATACGTGGCGGTGCAGCATTATATACTAGACTGACTACTGCACTTAGATGGGGTAGCGGTAAAAATGAAGGCAATGTCACGTTAAAAACACTGTAGCTACAGCATTTTGTCGGTGCCACCTTAAATAGTGCAGCATTACTATATGCTAAACAGAATATCAACATTGTAACCTTAATATATTCTCTTATATAAGCTTATTCTCATGAACAGTCATCCCTTATCCTGTAGAGAGGGGATAACTCGTAGTTATAGGAAAACCCTTGTAAGGCTAGGTTCACATCTGCGTCGCAGATTCCGATGCAGACTAAAACCAGCGGAAACACGACGGACCCCATTATAATCTGTGGGTGTCCTTGGGTAACCGCTTTTTAAGTGGACGGGCACTCCGTTTTTCGGGTCCTGAGAGCTGAACACTAGTGTGAACCTAGCGTAAGAAGTCATGTAGGTTCATAGATGGTGATCAACAAGGTAGACTGCTACTTTAATTGTATATAGAGCAAATTATGGGCCAGGATTTTTTTTTATTTTTTTTTATTAGAGGGGTTGTTTAGGATAAAATGATCTTTCAACACTAAGCTAAACACCCTCCCCCCGCCTAACTTCTAACTAACTTACTTTACAAAAAATATATATTTACCCAGATCGCCATGGCTGTCATGTGACCTCCCCAGGCACATTTTTTGATTTTCCAGTGACATTCTGTTTCCCTGTTTCTGGAAACAGAACATCACCAATATTAACCTTCCCCCAACCCATCATACTTAACTGTCTTACTGTCCGGATCTTCTGGGCACGGGAGATCACTTCCTTCTAAAGAGGAGGAGCCGTCCCCACAGAAGGAAATGGTCTCCCGTGCCCAGAAGATTCTGACAGGAAGACAGGTAAGTATGATGGGGTGGGGGGGGCTGAGTTAGTTAGTTTGGAAGGGCTAGTAGTGGGAGGGCTAGCTAGGAAGACAGGGAAGGGGTGTGAGGAAGTGAGAGTAGGATGTAGTGTGAGCAGAGGCGTAGCTATCGGGGGGGGGGGGGCAGAGGGGGCGGCTGCCCCGGGCCCACTGAATTTTTGGGGGCCCACCCCGGGGCCGCCATTAATACATCCTTTATTTCTAACTAGATCGGTGTCTGCAGACACCGATCTAGTTAAAACGGAACCTGAAACTTTACAGTATTGTAAACCGCAAGCCAATACAGGCTTGCAGTTTACAAGAAGCCAAGGCCACAGACGATGTCTGCTTCTCAGCATGGGCGGCGCGTTGACGTCACAACATCGCGCCACCTGCGCTCAGACACAGACGTCCTGTGCGTGGACAGGGAGGAAGCGGTGGCGGCTCCATTCATCATCATTGCAGGTGAGTATGACTTTTGTTTTTGTTTCTTTAGCTTAGTTGTGGGTATATTAATAGTATTAGGGGTGGTTAGGAGGGGAAAATATAACTATAAGGGAGGATTCATTAGGGGGCATTATCATTATGACGATGGGGGGTCATTTATATAAGGGTTATTAGGAGGTATTATTAATACAAGGGGGAGGTTATTTATATAAGGGGCCATTAGGGGGCATCATTTATATTAGGAGGCATTATGAACATAAGGGGGTGGTCATTAATATAAGGAGCCATTAGAGGTGCAGTATTTGTGTCAGGGTGAATCAAGGGCATAATATGAGGGTCAATGAATTTAATTAAGGTGGCACTTGGGTTTTAATAAGACTAAGGCCCCACATAGTGGGCTGCAGAAAAAAACAGCGCTGCAGGAAAAACCGCAGCGGTAACATTGTGGTTTTTCTCGCAGCACTTTTCACAGAAGGTCTGCAGAGGTTTCCCCTGTGGACTTTCTGATTTCAATACACCTATATGGAAACCGCCAGTGTTTCTGTAGGTATAATTGAAATGCTTCAATTTCCAAAACCGCAACAGTTTTGGAAATCGCAGTGCATCTGCTGCACGTGTTTTTCCGCAATGTGTGGATGGGATTTGCTAGATGTAAAATGCTGTTTTTTTTTTCTGTGGGCTTTCGCCACATGTGGCCCCCATCCCAACTTTGCAGTAAAATATGCGCAGCGGATACGCTGCAATTTCCAAAACAGAAGCAGTTTTGGAAATCGCAGCATGTCAATTATACCTATGGAAATGCTGGTGGTTTTCCTGTAGATATAATTGAAGCAGAAAGTCTGCAGAGGAAACCTCTGTGAACTTTCTGTGCAAAGTGCTGCAGGAAAAACCACGATGCGTAGCACGCTGGGTAATTCCCGCAGCTCTTTTTGCAGGACCGGGCCTAGCCGGGCCTTTCCCGCCATGTATGTGCGTACAACCGCGGCCGGCAACTGTGAATCAGAGGGCTGGGGGGTGGGGGGGTGGGGGGGGGGGGGGGGGAGATATTGGCAGTCTTAGTTTCACGGTTTACTGTCAGAAAGGCGTTCCTGACAGTCTAGCTGTGCTGTGAGGAACGCCCCCCCTGACAGTTCTCGTTCATAGCCTTGTACTGGGGGGGGCGTTCCTTACAACTCAGAGTCATCGCTGGGCTATAAAGAACGCCCCCTCTCTGTACTCGCCCATAGCACTGTACTGTCAGAGGGGGCGTTCCTTACTGCCCTGCGATGACGCTGAGCTGTGAGGAACGCCTTCCCCCAGTAAAAGTCTATGAACGAGAACTGTCAGAGGCGGCGTTCCTCACAGCACAGCTAGACTGTCAGGAACGCCTTTCTGACAGTAAACCGTGAAACTAAGACTGCCAATATCTCCAGCCCCGGGGCACATACCGGGAAAGCCGGCAGTGCGCTGAATTCAGCGTGCTGTCGGCATTCTAGCGGTATGTAAAACAGCATATACATGAGGACGTGAAAGGTCCTCTTTAAGGAGTTTTCCAGCTCATTTTTATTGATGATCTATCCTCAGAATAAAACATCAATAAGAGATAAGTGATTCCCCACTGACCAGCTGTAAGAAGGGGCTATGGCACCTGTTTATATCACACGCTGTCTGTATATAGTGACCGTGTGATGTAATTACAGCCTTGTCACATAGACGTGTATAGGATGAGGTTGTAGTTACATTACATGGCCGCTATGAAAAGAATGACACTATGTAAACAGAGAAGGTGTCACGGCGCTTACACAGGTACCAGGGTACCTTCAAACAGCTGATCCTGGGGGTCCGGGGTATTGGAATCCCAATAATTTATTTTCCCTTTTTTTTTTACTTTTTAATTAGGAAACATCTGGGGCATTATTAATAAGGGGCATTATTTAAAGGGGTGCACAGGGAAGTTATTAACTTAAAGATACACTTGGGGGTATTATTCATTATGGGGCTTATATTATATATTTTATAATTGGGGTAGCAGCAGGATGGGGGCTTTGTGCAGGTGAGGACAATGTGGGTCAGGTGCCTGGAAAAGTGAGGAGCCAAAGATGTCTGTGTTGCAAACTTTACAGAGACTGGAAGAAGTGGTCATGGCCATCCAGATGAAAGAGATGGGAAATGTGAAGGATTAGTCAGAGACGTCACCGGTAAGTCACTAAATGTTACTGCCCTGTATTCACCTAAATCGTCTGCAGAGCCCTGTGTAGAGCTGCTATATACCACTATACGCTCACCGTATACTGATAGTATCGGTATACGAACAAGTCCAAGTTGGGGGCCCACTTGGACATGTTCGCCCCCCTGTGTTGAACCCCTAGCTACGCCTCTGAGTGTGAGTCAGATCTGAGTGAAGAGCAATGCATCATGGTATTTGTAGGATAAAAGAACAGGAAGCTACACCATGTAAACAAATGCAGAAGATGCCAGGAGCTCCCAGAGAAACCCAGAAATCACTCAAAACACTGCTAAAGGTATTTAAATAAATCAATAACACATACATAGAAGAGAAAAAGAAAAAAAAAAGAGAAAAAAAAAACATACTCCAAATATTCATAATAATCTTACAAACCCTCCCATTCCTCCAGAGCTGGGAAAAAAAAAGGGTCAGGATTAATATTGTTTGAGATGAGATACCTGGCATAAAAAACAGAAGTTTGCAACTTTCCGAATGCCAGTTCTGGCATATATTGCAGCAACTGGTTGCGTGGCAATGGCCCTGCCAGATTTATTTTTCATTTATACCAGAAATTACAAGGAACACACCATTTGATTCAAGTGACCCTAACCTACCTATCTGCAGGGCTGGGTTAATATGATGGGGTCTCCCTTTAAGGCTGAGGCCCCACGTTACAGAGTTTTTTTTATTTGCAGATTTTTCTGCGGTTTTTGAGCCAAAGCCAAGAATGGCTACAAAAAGAATGGGAAATATATAGGAAGTTCTTATACTTATACCTTCTGCTCAATCCACTCCTGGCTTTAGATCCAAAAAATACAAAATCTGCAACAAAAACAGCAGTGTTTCCACAACGTGTCTGAATAACAGAAGTTTAAAAAATAATAAATGTTGTAATTTATGTGCATGACAAAAATTTTGCTCTTTTTTATTTTTATTTTTTTTAAGGCAAAAACTGCTAAAACCTGATGTTATATTAAAACCTATGGTGAAATTCAAAAAAAATGATTCCGGTTTGTGGCGTTTTGGTGTTTTTTTTTTTCAAGGCGCGATATGTTTTGCGAATGCCGATTTCAGATGCAAAATGTGACTTTGATGGACTGAATTTTGTGAGTTCTTACCCCAAATAATATTGAACTGTCATGACTGCACAATATTAAGCTATATTGACACGGCAGCATTAAATTTAATGTCTGTAAATGGGGGTTATTCACATGACCGTTACGTTGCTGTTCCGTCGTAACAGACTGTCAAAATATAGGTCATGTTCTATTTGTGTCCATTTTCACGGATCCCTCCATACTCTGTAATGTATGGTGGATCAGTGAAAACCGCTGTCCCTCAGGTTCAAGACAGCCGTGAAAAATTGATGTTTTTTACGACCGTTTTGCACCTTGGTTGTGTGACTATAGCCTTACTGTTAAAACATCTGCACCCGCTGGCTTCTGGCTGCACTCGGTTGCCATACCACCCTAAGGCTGGCCATGCAGCTATCCTATCGATGATAGGAACATTTGTTTCAATGATCTGACCATCAACATTAACTGATAAGGGTTGCAGTTTAGTTGTTAAAAAATATGCAATGAGAATGTAAAAACTGGTTGAAGATCAGCCAAAGGCAGGCGATCATGCCAGACACTGATATTTTTTGGCCAGACATTTGCTATATTTTTATGGCCCATTGTTGCTCGTAATCACCCATTTTGCCCGATAAAATTTTAATGTGTATGGCTAATTTCACGGTGGACTGTGATGCTGGAATTAATTGGTAAAAAGCTGCACACAATACATCTCATTGGTATACACAGTTCCCAAAAGCACAAATAACACAAAAGTGGTCACCTACTACTAGGTTTTAGTTTAAAACAAAACTGCAAAACTGTTTTGCCGGTATAGTATACCACCAAGGGAGGTTCCTACACCGACCAACAATGAGGCTGAGCTGTAAGGCCGGCAAAACTAACAGCACCAAAAACTAACAGCACCAATATCTCTGCGATAGAGGAAGATAGCAGAGTTCTAGAAAACTGTAAGGAATTGATACAGAAAGTATATTGGAAAACTTTTCATTGCACAAACAATAGCATTTGTCTCCAATATTAGTCTGAAAGTGGACAACCCCTTTAAGTCAAAAATCCCTGATAATGATTTTTGTCCAGCAAATTGACGATGATCATAACAGTCAACAGACCCAGTATAGTCAATAGGATCCATTTGTGTCCATCATATGATGGATCAGAACCTGTTGGGATTTACATTTTTCTCTTCCTATAATGCAGGGGTCAGCAACCTTCGGCACTCCAGATGCTGTGAAACTACAACTCCCAACATGCTCCATTTACTTTCATGGGAGTTCCAAGAACAGCAGAGCAAGTATGCCTGCTGGGAGTTGTAGTTTTACAACAGCTGAAGTGCCGAAGGTTGCCTACCCCTGCTATAATGGAACAGAAAAACAGAAATCCTGACATAGATGTGAACACAAAAAATATTGCACTGTAGGAAGAAGCTTGAGAAATCCCACATGAACACAGGGAGAATACATAAACTTCATGCAGATGTTGCTCCGGGTTTTACTTTAATTAAAGGGATATGCCACAGGATATGACATAAATATCTGCAACTATCCCTTGCAGCAAAAATCCTGGCTTCACTCAAATGTATTTGGTCTGACATATTTTCTGGACCTAACACTGAGCCAGGACCCAGACTCCAAGGATCATAGTTATTTATGATGTTAAAGGGGTTGTCCCAGCTTAAGCTATATAGGACCTAGGACCATAAATACCTGATCGGTGGGGGATGAGAGCCGGCCCCTGGACTGGTCAGCTGTACTTTCTGCTCCCTTCCTATACATAATACAGAGCCGGACGCAGAAAGCTCTGTCCTGAGGATAGGCCATAATTAGTTTAAGCCCGGAAACCCCTTTAAGATCTCTGTCTCTTGCAGGACTACTCTCCTATACTGAAAACATGATAACAGTACAGGACAGTATTCCGGCAAGGATCCTAACATCATAGATGACTCATGTTTGGAGGGCGGGTCCCTGCTTAGTGTTTGGTCCATATTTCAATGCCTTTCCTATGAATTGAGATGTCAAAGTGATTTTTTGTAGTATGATGAAAAATCTAGGACCATCCCCAACCAAAGGGCCAGTTCATATGACCATGTTCAGGCCAGGAAATTCTGGCTCAAATGAACTGAACTTACATCATAATATTTGTCTAACTGCTCTATTAGGCTACATTCACACGAACAATGAAAAAAACAGGCATGAAAAATGGATAGTATGAAGAGTCCGTTTTTTTTCATGGCCGTTTTGCATCCATTTTCATGGCTTTGTCATAGACTTGAGCCTATTGAGGGATCCGTGAAAATGGAAAAATTAGGATACGTCCTTGTGGAGGATGACAGATTGTGTATACTCCATTTTATATTCCATGGCCATGTGGGACTATGCCTGTAGCCATTTTACATTCATACATTTGTTTAGAGAGCTCATCCCCCACCAGATGCCATAATGGGGTAAAGCTCCTGTTTTGTTTGTTGTCCAACTGCCAAAACTATTTTTACAGCTTTTCCACCAATCATGTTATGCTAGTTGTACTAGTTCAACCTGTATTTTGTCTACACACTGTATTTAAGACCACCTTTTTTCCCTCCATTAAAGCAGAACCCACTATATACACAATAACTGTGTATGTGTGAGTCTCTCTCTGAGCTAGCTCATACATCAAATTTATGAATTTGGACTTCAATACAGCGATACTTAGTGTGGATTGCGCTCACAGTCCTATCTTTTGACAGTCTGTTAAAAAAACAAAACAAAACCCAGCCATATGAATAGATCCACTGGGGAAGATTTATTATTATTTTATGCCAATTTTCATCACACCCACTGAAATCAATGGGGAAAATTTATGAAGACCCCTGAAGAGAGTACACTTCATTTATGACAAGGTGCATGCCGCCTCCTCCTCCATGAGTCTGGAAAGAGGTCTATGCTGACTCATAACCCCCAGCATGCCCTCACCACAACCCTTTTTTTGGTAAAATGGTGTGGATGGCCGAAAAACGTCAATTGCAACACTATATATCGCAACCAGTATTTAAAAAGTTGTAAACCCAAGGTTCGTGCCTTTGTCTATGACAGAATACTGGCGTAGACTAATAATAAGTCTCCTCCAATGTTTTCTAAAAAATTGCCATGTGACGGCTGCGAGTGTTCTGAACATTTGTGTGAATAAGGCCTTAGGCTAGGGCTACAAGGCAACTTTAGCTGCAACTCCCGTCATGCAACCAAAGACCGCCGTGTCAATCTGTGATTCCCGCGACTGCAATTTCTAGTCACAAAAGGATTGAGCAATGTTGGATTTTTTTTTACAACAAGCCAGGACTACATTTAACTCATTAGTGAAGGAAACATGGCGGTCTTTGGTTACACAACGAGAGTTGTGGTCAAAATCGAAATATACCCTAGTCTAACGTTATCACAAATCAAGGCTACCTACCCATGTAATGGACCCCTATATAGCAGGGCACCAAAATGCATCATGTGACCATGTTTTGTGTTAGTAAACTTTACTGACAGGTTATATCGGAATACGCCATGAACGCAGTAGTATCTAGTAATAGTGGGTCGGGGTACTCACCCTCTCCGCACTAGACCACCACAGCAAGTTCATGAAGGCAGCTCTCAATGGCTTTGTGGATAGCAGATCTCCAGGCTGTATATAGCATGATCTCCAGTCCATGTATCACAAATCACAGACTATATTAAGGACACTTGGCAACAACACACACAGGAAGGGAAAGTGTGACACACAGCATGGTCACTGGCCAGCAAGTGTTGTCATAGCTACAAAAAGTCTCCTATAACATATGGGGGCACAGCTTCACTACAGCAAGATGGTAAGTGATACATAGCGATACATTGTAGCTTCCTGTGTGACATCAGTACTCAGAAGATACAATGTAACTTGTGTATGTCAGTGTGTATTCATCTGTAGGAGTAATACCACAGGAAAATATCAGCTAGGTGCGCCCGCCCGCATCAGATTTATCACAACAAAGCTCCTGCAAAGGAAGGAAATACGCCCGACCGCACCATATTTACTACACGAGTTTTACCAAGCGGAGAGAAATATTAGCTTGGTACGCCCGGCCGCATCATATTTGTCTACCACACAATTCTACCTATAAATAATTATTATGTAAAAGCTATATTATCCTCAATGGAAATAAAACGCAAAACTAAGACCAATCACTTTGTGTAACCAGTTTACTAAAAGATAGCTGCAGAAAGATTTTTTTGACCGACCGCGCCAACTTTCCATGGTTTATGTTGTAGAAACGAAAGATTGATGGATAGTCGCATTGCATTGTGGGGTGGGAGGAAGAGCAGAACACGTGGGTCGTGGAGTAAAGCATGGCGGCCTCCGGGAAGAGGTGAGAGGCAGACAAAAATGGGAAAAATAAGTTGTCATATTAATACCTGTATCTGAGGGGTGGTCGGGAGACATTATCTGTCAGATATCGGCCTTTGGATATGTGTTCTGTGCTTTTAATAGACGTTTAGTCACTGACGTGGGAATTACATGCAACGTGGATTAGGTTTCTAGTATTATTAGTCCTAGCGCTCAAGCTGTGGTGGTACTACAAGTCCCAGCATGGTGTACTGGATAATATTATGGGTCTGTGAGGTTACAGCTGATCGGGAGTTGTGGCAGGGAATCACATGTGGCGACTTAATTGCGGTTCTGCATTATTTTAGAGCGTGAGAGATTGGTTGTTGTTAAAATGTATCAGACCCCAGACTCTGACTGAAATGGCTGCAAAAAGTAGTAACATTGAGGGCTTATCTGCCTGACAATCGTCTTACCTCACAAGTTCTGATGATGGTTGTCAGCCATATTCAGGAGCTGTAGTCGCCCATATGGATATGCTGGGACCCCCAGAGAGTAATGTATAGGGGTCTCCAGCAGTCACTCCGCTAGTGGTATGGGCCGGCTGGCGAAAATCGGCAGCGTGATAGGAGCCAGACCTGTGGTGATCTACAGCAACGTGAAGGGGTTGTACACTAAGGCTCAGTACATACTACGCCTGTGACTATAGCCTAACATACACACGTGGACAAAATTGTTGGTACCCCTCGTTTAATGAAAGAAAAACCCACAGACTGGAATTTGCCAAACTACATGTTGACAAGCCACAAAGCTTCTGGGAGAATGTTCTATGGACAGATGAGACAAAAATCGAAATTTTTGGCAAGACACATCAGCTCTATGTTCACAGATGGAAAAATGAAGCATATCTTGAAAAGAACACTGTCCCTACTGTGAGACATGGAGGAGGCTCTGTTATGTTCTGGGGCTGCTTTGCTGCATCTGGCACAGGGTGTCTTGAATCTGTGCAGAGTACAATGAAATCTCAAGACTATCAAGGGATTCTAGAGAGAAATGTGCTGCCCAGTGTCAGAAAGCTTGGTCTCAGTCGCAGGTCATGGGTCTTGCAACAGGATAATGACCCAAAACACACAGCTAAAAACACCCAAGAATGGCTAAGAGGAAAACATTGGACGATTCTGAAGTGGCCTTCTATGAGCCCTGACCTAAATCCTATTGAGCATCTTCGGAAGGAGCTGAAACATGCCGTCTGGAAAAGGCACCCTTCAAACCCGAGACAACTGGAGCAGTTTGCTCATGTGGAGTGGCCAAAATACCTGCTGAGAGGTGCAGAAGTCTCATTGACAGTTACAGGAATCGTTTGATTGCAGGGATTGCCTCAAAAGGTTGTGCAACAAAATATTAAGTTAAGGGAACCATCATTTCTGTCCAGGCCTGTTTCATGAGTTTTCTTTTTAAAAAAAATTCTGTTGAAGCATGGTTGGAAAGCAATGTCTGACTTTCATTTGTTCATTTTCATAGAATTTTTATATATTATTACTTTTGTCAGATTCAAGTTATTTCTGTGACCATTGTGGGTTTTTCTTTCATTAATCGAGGGGTACCAACAATTTTGTCCACGTGTGTATATACTAGGAGCTTCTATGAGCCACCATTCACCAGTCAGAGGCCAAGAGTATCTGGTTGGTGTGTGTCAGCATGCTGGTTTTTCAACTATTTAAGAAAGTTCCCCAGAGTACACTTTCATACATGGGGCCACTGCAAAAATTTGTGTGCTTACTTATATAGCACCATCATATTGTGCAGTACTTTACAGACATGGTCAGTCACTGCCCCATATAGGGCCCACAATCTACATTCCCTATCAGTATGTCTTTGGAATGTGGGAGTTAACCCAGGAAAACACGGGGAGAACATACAAACTCCTTGCAGATGTTGGTCTTGGCTGGATTTGAACCTAGGGCTGCAAGTCAGCAGCGCTAACCACTGTGTGGCAGGCGACACTGCATGGAATCCATGGTGACTCAGTGGTTTGGGCTTTGTATGTTCTCCCCATGTTTGCGTAGGTTTCTTCCGGGAACTCCAAAGAAATACTGATAGGGAATATGGATTGTGAGCCCTATATGGGACAGTAACTGTCAATGTGATGTGGAATTTGTTGCCGCTATATAAGTACAATAAATCCATCAGACTACTCTAGCGTCGGCTATCCATAGGAGGACTACTGGAGTCCATCGGGTATCTGTTTTGAAACTGAAAGCAGCAGACAAAATAGCTGACTTTTTTTCCTTTTGCCAATTTCAGTCGGACATTGGGACGGAGCTTCTAATTCTAATGTGAAGGTAGCCTTAAATACAATACAACTCCTAACTGCAATAAATGATGTAAAATAAAATGGAAACAAAAGTTCACATCTATATTTTGCTCTCTGGTGTTCTGGTTTGTGAGAGGACCAGAAGAATGGAAAAATGGACAAAACTAGATCCGTTCTATAACTGACATGAACGAGCCTGAGGGACCCCATTGTCTATAATCAGATCAGACGCAGATGTGAATGTAGCCTTAAAGGGGTTTTCCTGGAGTTTCATATTGATTATTTTTATTTATGTAGCAGATTTAATTCCACAGTGTTGTACATTTGTAAAGAGATTTATATACATATTTATATAGTGCAAGTACCATACTAGATGACTAACCAGAAGGAAAGGGGACCTTGCCGGCAGAATTGCCATCTACATTGGTGTCCCATCCTTAGGATAGGTCAGGGGTCAGCCACCTTCGGCACTCCAGCTGCTGTGAAACTACCACTCGCAAAATGCTCCACTCACTTCCATGGGAGTTGTAGTTTTACAACAGCTGGAGTGCCGAAAGTTGCCTACCCCTGGGGATAGGTCATCAGTATGTGATGGGTCAGCTCAGGTGAGCGCCACTTCAGAGACACCAACATCACATCACATTCATCATGGTGTCTGCTGCCAGGGCTGTGAAGTCAGAGTCAGAAAAAAAAAAAGTTAGACTCTGGCTTCAAAAAGAAATAATGATTTTTGCTTATATTATACAGTTATTAATATTGCATAATTAACTAGATTCATAGCTTGTTCCATATTTACTTTCATAGGACTCAATCACTAGCTTTTTAATGAATTAGAGATTCTTCACTGCTTCCGACTGACCGTGACGGTCAGCCATTTATGAAGGAGTCGGAGCAGGAGTCAGAGTCTGGCTATGATACATAGATATGTATTATGCGGGGTCTTCTTCTGACTCTGGTTTGGTTCCATGGCAGCCAGTCACATATATGTAACCCAGAATTTTTTTTTCTTCCAATTAGAAAACTTGCGCGGCTCAATGTCGATGAATTCATGACAACAGGCTTTGATTCAGAAGGTGACTCTGCAGAGGATGCGATTAATGGTGATGTATCCGAGGAGGGGCCAAAAATCAAGAAAGTAAAAAAGCTGAAGAAGAAAGAAACGGCTGACAATGAAGAAAAGTAAGTTTTTACTTCAATTGAGAAATTAGCTGAAATACATGTCCTAATGTAGGATGATTATAGAAGATATTGGAGCCTTCACCTTATGGCAGGCAATGTTACCTTGTACCACTGGGGTCCTGGGTTCTTATCTGACCAATGGCTACATCTACATGGAAGTTGTATGTTCTCCTTGTATTGATATGGGTTGATTTGGCAATGTTAATCAAATGTCTATGACTGCTTTAAAGGGGTTGTCCTGTTAAAAACACTTATCCCTTATCCACATGATAGGGAATAAATGTCACTCTGCTAGGTCCCCTAGGGATAAGGAGAACGGGTGACTGAAAGTTCCCCATACATCCTCCATGTGAATAAAGTGCCATTGTGCTTGCGTGACCGATACTCCTTTCACTCCTATGGCGGCTGCTAGAGATTACAGACCCGGCAGCCCAACTGCCGTGAATGGAGTGTCGGCCGTGCAAGCGCACTGGGGACCCAGCGGTGGAATCCTCAGCGGTTTGACACTTATCTATCATGTGATTGGTGGATAAGTGATCACTGATTCTGACACTGAAATTTTCTCTCTAGCGTTTATGGTTCCTGAGCAATTGATAAGTTTCAGCACCCAATATGCTAATTAGGCTCTCTACTGTCAGGTGGGCGGTCCTGGGGGAGAAGCAGATAATCTACTGTCTGGTGGACGGTTCCAGACTAACAGAAATGATTGTTCAGGAAGGGTGGGGGCTAGAAAAAAAAAATCCAACTGTACCAGAATCAGTGGAATGGCAACTATTAAAGGATTCAAAGAGCTTGGGATAGTAGAGGTGGTGAAAGGTCCTCTTTAATGGGACAATCCCTTTAAGGTTGTCATTCAGTCATCTTTGCCTCTCCCTACATTCAGCTGGTGTTTGCACACTTCTCCGCCATCTGCTTGGGGCACAGTCTGGAACTTGTATATTCAGACAACAAGCCAAGGGGCAAGACAACATTTTAGATATTCCAATAAGTATCATATGTTATCTGTATCTGTGCACGAAATAATATTTCACGTGTTTCTCCCTGTTATAAAGGAAGGTAAAGAAAACCAAAGGCAAAGCCTCTGAGCACAAAGATCAACTCTCGCGCCTAAAAAAAAAAAGACCCCGAGTTCTACAAATTCCTCAGAGATAATGACCAAAGTCTTCTGAACTTCGATGACTCTGATTCTTCAGATGATGAAGGGGCTATTCACCAGCTGCCTGACCACCTAGAGGTTAGTATAGCAGTATCATCCACTGTTTCTCTACATACTATGTTGAAGTTCATCCTCTTCAGCGTCCAACTGGATGTCTCACCAGCTAAGGGTGGGTTCACACCTGCGCTTCAGTCCATCCGCTGCCAATCCAAGTGAAAATCTCGGGAAACGAGATTGGCATCGGATACCGACAGGTTAGTGACACATTGGTTAAAAACCCATTCATTTGAATGGGTTTTTAAAGCAATGCGTGATTGTGCGCTTACACCCTCTCCTTTTTTTTTTTTTTGTCGGACACGAAGTCCTGCATGTCCGACTTTGTTTCTGCCGAAAAAAAAAGGATTCGCAGCGCAGAGGTTGTAATCAGACACCCGCGCATTGCTTTAAAACCCCATTCAAATGAATGGGTTTTTAACCAATGCGTTGCTAACCTGTCGTTGTCCGATGCCTATCCCGTTCACCGAGATTTTCACTCGGATTGGCAGCCGACGGACTGAAGCGCAGGTGTGAACACACCCTTAATGAGCCTAAAGCGTGTTATTATTGGTTGTCACTAAGGTTACGTTCATTGCGTATTGGAAGCCTTCTGTTGGGTATATGTCAGGAGGACCCCTGGCTTACAGCTGTAAAGTCATGTAGTGGGATACATTCCCTAAGCAGCCCTCCACCTTCACCCGAGTGAGCAATTTCTTCTAGTTTACAGAAAAAGCCTGTAGGGATGTAACTTCTTGTGTGGGCAGTTACCTCACAGAAGCTTCTCGAGAAGTCTCCAGCAGCAGCTCATCTCCCTCCACCATTAATAAAGATCCTGCATGGCTTCTAAGGTGCCACACGGCATGAATCTCTTCTTGTTGCCCCTTATGGATTCCCTGCATTTGGTGTAGATAGGTCTAGTCACTCTGCATGCAGCCGGGACTCTCCCTATTCTCTCTTGCCCTGGGTCCGCTTCAATTTTAAGTCCATATATGGATAGTAACATCATTGGAGTTCCCCGAGGTATCTTTTTAATGGAGGCCATTGGTGGATGCCATAAAAATTAATCTATTTTCACAGCAAAACAATGTCTGTGAGCAACCTTTCTGCTATGTTTGTAGAAATGCCGCAGGTCCGTAAAATCATAAAGCTGACTTTTACTCTTACTCTTTTGCTTTAGGAGAAAAGTAGTGATGATGATGATGACAACAACGATGATGGTGGTAATGAAGATAAAAAAGAGAAAAAGGATGATCAGAAAAAGAAAAAGCTCGATCAGATTATTGTCACCCTGAAAATGGTTCAGGCATGGAAGTCAGAAGCCAAGGTGCGCAGCCTAGGATTTATGTAACTTTTGACATGAATTTTTATATATATATAATGCATCCATTATTGTTCGGTTTCTTTCTATATGCCTTTGTGATAACAGCTGGTACAGGCTAAGCATCTGTTGCCATACGTATGACACAGGTGTGAATAAATGTGCATATATTTTTGCCATGTATTCCTAAAAAGGCTATAAATGAAATAACCCTTAGATGTTTCCCATGACTCTGATATTGATGGCCTATCCTTACGATAGCTCAGCAGTATCAGGTTAGTGGAGATTTGAGACATGGCATCCCCACTGTTTGAAAAGGACGCATTGTTCAGACAAGCGGTGTGGTCTCATCACCGCTTGCCATGCATAGCGCCCTACATTGTATGGCATTGAAGCTCAACCCCTTTCACTTAAATGGAAGCTACAAACAGGCTATGGGACAGATGACAGTGACATCACTGGTCTATGATGCAAAAGTATTGCTCACTAGAATGCTGCATCTGTTTCTGATATTGCTAGCCTAGTCTAGGAATAGATCATTGATACATAAGACCCAGAAAACCCCATTTAGAACCCCTTTTTTCATACCAGTTGATTTACCCCCATGTTTTGGTCTGTACTTGTGTTCTTAGGTTGATCTACGGCCACGACTCTTTCATGAAATCGCACAAGCCTTTAAAGCTGCTGTGGCGACTACACAAGGAGATGAAGGCGGCGATCCCAGTAAATTCAAGGTTACTGACACTTCAGGTGAGAACTGGGGCTTATTCCCTATCATGTGGATGTTAAGTGATAAATCTTATGAGATAATCCCTTTAACCTTCGTCAGGCTGCATAATTTTACAACATTAACAGGCTGCATAGGAATAGGTACAATTGTACCTACTCAGCCGGACGAGGGTTAATGTGTATTAGAAACCTTTTTCAATATAAAAAAATTTACATTTTGTCTATTAGGCATTAACATGTGTTTCCTTTTCATAGTTTTCAATACTCTAGTCACATTCTGCATTCGAGACCTGTTTGTACACCTTGAGAAAAAGCTTGCTCTCAAGCCAGCGAAGGGTACAAGGTAAGTTTGTCTTTTTGTTTAACTCCTTCTGCCATGGCAAGTATGCGTTTTTTTTTTTTTTTTTTTTTTTTTTTGTCACCTTGCCTTTCAAAAGCCGTAATGGTTATATTTTTCTGTTCACATAAGGTCTTGTTTTCTGTGGGACAAGTTGTTTTTTTTTTTAATGGCGCCATGTAACTGTATTATGAAACTGTAGATAAATTGTTTGCTGGGTTAAATGGTTGGAAAAATGCAATTCTACATTTTTTTGGGGGGTTTTATAGTGTTCATTATGCTTTAAACATGAATTGTTACGTTTATTCTGCGGGTCAGTGCTATCCTGGCCATTCCACTTTATATAGTTTTGGCTATGCTTTACTACATATAAACATATTAGGATGTTTCTTTTCATTGTGGTGGTCACTTTGTGAAGTACTGCAGTACTTCTGTGCACAGTTTGGCACTCGATTATTCTTTGCCCGAAACACATAGAAGATAAGCTGGGGGGGGCCTTAACTGGGCCCCGGCCACCATAACAACTGCTTGGCCTCCTCCTGCTGCAGTACCGAGGAGTGGGGCAGTGCCAATTGGAGCACATGGGGGTACAACCTCTGTGGTCACAGTTGACTGTGGCTTTTGAGGGATTAAACTACATTTATCGGAACAAGTTTCAGTGCTGGACATGGGTGTTTGTTATATAATGCAGCTTGCGGTCGCCTTGTGTAGAGAGGGCTGAGCTCCTGACTTGAATGGGACTGACCTGCACACAGGCCATGTGATGAATAAATGCAATGTCACTGGCCTGTGAAGTGAAAGCGACGATCATTGATGCATCTCTGCCACTGTTTTGTGCAGCTGTGGGGGTTCCGGCTATCGGACCCTTACCGATCAGACATTGATCTTGCTGATGAGCGAGGTGTAACCTCTTGCTTGTTCACCAGGCACAGTGCTGTACATATTGTAGCTCCACCAGCTCGCTCTCATTCATGTAATAGGGACTCAGCTGCAGTTCTAGGTCATCAGCATTAAAGTATCAGAAAACCCCTGTAGTAATCTATGCCTTAATCCATTTCTACTATACTAATAAAAAAAAAAAAAAAGTTTAATTACCCATTTTTTATTATTTATAGGCTGATGGAACCATCAAAGAGTCCTCTCTGGAAAAAACTACGTCTAGATGTTAAGATGTTTCTGAATTCCGCTATTGAGGTAATGGCGGTTAATGGTTTCTTGTACATGAGGTTGATCATTTTTTTGCACATTAAAATAAAGTTAACCCCTTAAGGACCCCCTGTTTTAGACATGTAGGTCCAAGAAATGTTTCACACTTTTTCTTAGTATTTCAGTATATATCAGCATGAGGGTGTACTTTTTGTGGGATCAGTTGTATTTTTCAATATCACAGTTTTGGGGTACATATAAATTATTGATCAACTTTTATTAACTTGGGGGTGATTACATTGGTCTCATCCATAACTCAGTATTATTCACACCTTTGGATCACATTGGGATCATTTTGTGTGCTCTTCATTTACAGTCGCAATGTCCAGGGATAATGCTATATTTAATGAGGTTTATATTAATGTATAACCATGTTCATATTTGGACCATATTCTCTTCCGTCCTCTCTGAATATAACATGTTTAGATATGTGAATGTATTTGTCCTTAACTAGATTTGAAGTAACTGCGTTTCCTGCATTTGATATATTTATGTTGGAGATAATGGAGTCAGGAATGATAATGTATTTTTTTTTTTTTCCAGTTGCTGAGCCGTCTTACAGAAGCCACAGTCAGCGCTGCTGTTCTTCAGCATATTAATAGTGCTATACATTTTTACCTGTGCTTTCCAAAACAAACTCGACAACTTCTTAAGGTGAGTGCGACTGCCCAACCAACGAACAGCTATCTCTCTCTTTCCTCTGTACACATGCATGCCCAGCTTGGCTGTCCATACATGGAGTGGGGAGTAAGCCATGTAAGGATCTGCAATGTAAAAATTCAACATGCCCGGCTCTTTGGTCCTGGCCCTGAATTTTCCTACGAGACTTGAGTCTGCCCCATACACATTAGATGTTTGGCTGACTTGCATCTAATGTTTATGACCAGTTTAAGAAAGTTTCCTGCTCTGGTGGATTGGTTCATGCGCTCATTTTAAAGCGGGTATCTTTAGGATAAGTCATCAGTATCAGATTGGTTCTGATTTGAAGAGACCAATGTGTCCAGGCGAGCAATGCGACCTCTTCACTGCTTACCAAACATTTTAACGCAGCTGTGCTTGGTATTGTAACAGATGAACCTGACATCACTTGGCCTGTGAAACAATTGGTACTCACTGGAGTGCTGCTTCTATCTGCCAATCTGTGAGGGTCCTGGGTGTTGGACCTTGCAGATTTAATATTGATGATTTATCCTATGGAAAGGTCTTCAGTATTTTTCAGTCCTGGAAAAGTCCTATTCCCATGTTGGAAGTTATGGCTTTATTCATAGGCTAAATCATAATGCCTGATCATAATTCACTTGTGGACCTGAATGGTCCCCGTTTTACAAGATAGGTGTGGGTTCAAGATGATAGAATCGTCCCCTCCATTATTGTTACTTGGGGAAGAAATTGGTATAATTTGCAGTATTTTCATGGCTCGTTGTTGATTAAAATTGTCCATTTCTTCGGACAGAAAACTGACCCGTATGGCCAGCTTTATACCCCGCAGCTGCTGCTTGTACTGTATTCATAGTGCTCATTTTGTGCTGTGTATTCATTGATCAGGAAGGCAGGGATGGTAGTAAACAGCCCGTGCCTTGTGCATGTGGAGTCTGGCTGTCTCTGTACAGCTGTTGAGTTATATGTGTACTAGCCTGAAGTGTAAACACATTGGGGAAGGGGGATTTGTTAAGACTGGCATTTCCTGTGACATTCTTAATAAAGTCCCTGACCGGTACGGGGCACGCCTTAAATATTAAGAGGCTCCAGATTCTTAATAAGTCATATGCCAGAATGGAAGTCTTTGCCAGTCAGGCACTGCCGTACATTTCCTATGTAACTCATGCCAGATTTTCGGTGTTGGTTATAATAAATATTTTGGGCCGAGGCATCCACATCCTGGCCCGCCCTACTCTGCCCAATTTTGCAGAGGGTGGTAAGTGAGGTGCAGAATAAGGGATTGGGTACATCTTTTGGTGCCGTTTGATAAAGATACGCTACAGTTATACCCATCTGCACCAGAAACATAGATGGGTTAAATTCCCCCCAATGAGTTATCTGCAATGATAAAGCTGCATTAAGTCTACAGCATGGTGGTGTCCACATTGGAGTGGTCATAGTGCTTATCCAAGCCCCTTCAATCATCGCTGGGGGGTAAGTTGGTCTGCCATTTATCTAATGTTGATGGCCTATCCTAAGGATTGGCCAGCTTGGTAGACCATAAAGTAAATGTTTTTAAAGGCTTGGTGGACCATTACTTGTAATAAGGTTTCTCTCTCTTCTTTCGGGCATTAGGGACTCTGCCCACCCCCAGCTGATGTTTTTTATCTGCCAACATTTGTATCTAGCATTCAATATTAAATCATGTACCATTTCTGTCTTGTTTCTCCAGAAAGCCATTAACCTGTGGTGTACAGGAGAAGAAACCGTCAGAGTTCTAGCATTTCTGGTTCTGAATAAGATCTGCAGATACAGACAAGACACTTATCTCAATCCCGTTCTGAAGGTACGTCCTGTCTTCTACTTGTGAAGTCTTTGGACAATGGTTTGTCCTAACATTTTGTCCACTTTGTAAATTCTTTTTTAATATACTCTATTTGGGAAATTTAGAGTTAGTGAGAGGGTTGTCCTCTGTTCATCCTCAGATCTTGGCCAGAGGGCAGTGCAGTTACTGAGAGTGACTTTTCTTTAATACAACCCATTGATTTGAATAGATACTGTGTACTACTAAATTTCCTGTGTGGTGGCCTGCAGCAAAACGGACAGCTGATTTTTGGAGGACCAAGCAGAGAGACATGATTGATGACCAGCCTACTGTCACGTGACTTTTAAAGGGAGTCTGTCACAGAACCCAGCATATCAACCCAGCCCCGAAGATAGGTTAGGGTCACCTGAATCAAAAAGTCTTTTCCCCTTTTGAATCGCTGTCTCCATTGCTGAGATATTGCTGCTTTTGTCAATATGGAATTGAGGTCTTTGGAGCAGCAAAGACGTTGCAATTGCTTCAAAGAGGTAAGCCGGAACGTCCTCATTGCTCCAAAGTGTTCATTTGCCTATTGACAAAAAAAAAAGTGATATCTTGGCAAAGGAGATGCCGATTTTCAAGGGTAAAACAGCATTTGATACAAGAGACCCCAACCTATCTATCTGCAGGGCTAGGATGATATGCTGGGCTTTGGTGACAGACTCACTTTAAGGAACGATTGTCCAAGCTATTTTTACTTTTTTCAGTAAAACGACTTAGGTGCTGTGGTCAGCATTGACCGTAGCATAGAAGGGGCTACATGGCAAGTATACTTCTGAATGGTAATGAAGGGGTGATATGAACAACAGTCCATGGCACCCCTACCCCCCCCCCCCCAATCTCAAGGGACCAGAGGATAATATTATTTCCTTCTCTCGCTGCACTGTCAACTGCACAGTGTTTAAATCAAAAGTGTGAGTATATGCTCCTCCAATCTAACCAGTGATATCTCTAAATCTTTGTGGGCTACAGAACATGATCTTGGTCTTGTTTCTCTAGCTCCTTCGGCTCCAGAGTTAGAGCCATTTAAAGTTACAGGGTCTCTGAATGAGTTGTGTTTGGGATGAATAGAAATGTACTTAGTTCAATCCCCGAGTCTTGCTTGTCCAAAACTGTAGGAGGGGTTAAAGGAGCGCTTTGCTTGACCGAGTATATATATTGTTTCAATTAACATACTTTCATCTTTTAATCTCCTGGGGAAAGAAAGGATTAGATAAAATACATACCTCGCCCACATACTGTGCTTGACAGCTCTCCCTGTAACAGCTTCTCTATCATATAACCCTATATATCACAGAGCTCAGCTTCTCTCCTCTATCATATAACCCTATATATCACAGAGCTCAGCTTCTCTCCTCTATCATATAACCATATATATCACAGAGCTCAGCTTCTCTCCTCTATCATATAACCCTATATATCACAGAGCTCAGCTTCTCTCCCTCTATCCTATAACCCTATATATCACAGAGCTCAGCTTCTCTCCTCTATCATAAAACCTATATATCACAGAGCTCAGCTTCTCTCCTCTATCATATAACCCTATATATCACAGAGCTCAGCTTCTCTCCTCTATCATATAACCCTATATATCACAGAACTCAGCTTCTCTCCTATTACATAACCCTATATATCACAGAGCTCACCTTCTTTCCCAGTACCATATCCTGTTGTTAGATCTTTGTTTATGAAGCAGTGTTGATAGAGAACACCCCTACTGGGGTCCAGGTTTACATTTTTCTCATTTTTTCAAGGATAGTTTTTTTTAAGAACATTGGAATCTACTACCCTGAAAACACAAAAATTCTCAATGAATTGCTGCTTTTTTTATACATCAGTTTTATTAACCAATGCATATGTTTTTACACCACAGAAAATGTACATCTCCTACGTGCAGAATTCAAAATTTACCTCGCCCGACGCTCTTCCTATGATCAACTTCATGCAGCGAACCCTGACAGAGATGTACTCTCTGGATGTCCAGAGCTCTTACCAGCACATTTTCATATACATCCGGCAGCTGGCTATACATCTGCGCAGTGCAATGACTGTTCAAAAGAAGGTAGGAAAATTATTTTCTATATTCTATAGTGCTGTGGCCTCTACATTTCCAGACTCAGCGCCATACATTGTATAGTGGCTGAAGTTGGTACTACATGTTTCTCAGCCCCATTTACTTAAATGGGATGGAGCTGTAGTTAACTGCAGTATTACACACAGCTGCTACAAAATGTGCAGCACTGTACTTGGTAAACAATGAAGAGGTCACAGAAATTGTCCAAGCGTCGCAGTTGGCGGTCTTGGGAATGAACCTGATATTAATGGTCTACTATAAGGATAGGCCATTGATATTTAAGTCCCAGAAAACTCCTTTAAATCCTTTTGCTGCTAGAGTACCAATGCTGTATTGGCACCTGCCAGTCTTTAGTTTCCCACCAGTGATGACGTGCCACCCATCCACATAACTACTATAGACATCCTAGCAATGCAGTGATTGGCTGTAGCGACCATACAGAAAGTCATCTCCGTAGGAAATGTAAACACAATCCGGCGGGGACCTGCGTAGCATTGCCCTAGTATGGAGGGGAATTTAAGGGGTAATTTCCTCTTTATTACTGAAGTTAGTTTATTTGGTTATTTGGACATCCCCTTTTAATCTGCCTGTACTATACGTGTAGCAACAGTGCCACCTACAGTTTGGTAGATAGTAGTGCTCACCAGCATGGAAAGCTGGTGATTTGTCTAGAATGCATCTACAATGGTAATGGGGATTTATTTTTTTCTAAATAAAGATATTCTAATGAGAGAGTGCCTACTAAATAGTCTAAATAAAGATGTCATCTGTCACTTGACAGCATGCTTTGTTTTATGGCATCAAATCTGTTAACATAGACGTACATAGGTATTACATAGCGGCTACTCAAATGAATGGCTGTCCATGTAATACAGTGGGGAAAAAAAAGTATTTAGTCAGCCACCAATTGTGCAAGTTCTCCCACTTAAAAAGATGAGGCCGGCCTGTAATTGTCATCATAGGTAGACCTCAACTATGAGAGACAAAATGAGAAAACAAATCCAGAAAATCACATTGTCTGATTTTTAAAGAATTTATTTGCAAATTAGGGTGGAAAATAAGTATTTGGTCACCTACAAACAAGCAAGATTTCTGGCTCTCACAGACCTGTAACTTCTTCTTTAAGAGGCTCCTCTGTCCTCCACTCATTACCTGTAGTAATGGCTCCTGTGTGACATTGTTATCAGTATAAAAGACACCTGTCCACAACCTCAAACAGTCACACTCCAAACTCCACTATGGTGAAGACCAAAGAGCTGTGGAAGGACACCAGAAACAAAATTGTAGACCTGCAGCAGGCTGGGAAGACTGAATCTGCAATAGGCAAGCAGCTTGGTGTGAAGAAATCAACTGTGGGAGCAATAATTAGAAAATGGAAGACATACAAGACCACTGATAATCTCCCTCCATCAGGGGCTCCACGCAAGATCTCACCCCGTGGGGTCAAAATGATCACAAGAATGGTGAGCAAAAATCCCAGAACCACACGGGGGGACCTAGTGACTGACCTGCAGAAAGCTGGGACTAACGTAACAAAGGCTACCGTCAGTAACACACTACGCCGCCAGGGACGCAGATCCTGCAGTGCCAGACGTGTCCCCCTGCTTAAGCCAGTACATATCCGGGCCTATCTGAAGTTTGCTAGAGAGCATTTGGATGTTCCAGAAGAGTATTGGGAGAATGTCATATGGTCAGTAGGACTGTTTGGTAGAAACACAACTCGTCGTGTTTGGAGGAGAGTGAATGCTGAGTTGCATCCAAAGAACACCATACCTACTGTGAAGCATGGGGGTGGCAACATCATGCTTTGGGGCTGTTTCTCTACAAAGGGACCAGGACGACTGATCCGTGTACATGAAAGAATGAATGGGGCCATGTATCGTGAGATTTTGAGTGCAAACCTCCTTCCATCAGCAAGGGCATTGAAGATGAAACGTGGCTGGGTCTTTCAGCATGACAATGATCCCAAGCACACCGCCAGGACAACGAAGGAGCGGCTTCGTAAGAAGCATTTCAAGGTCCTGGAGTGGCCTAGCCAGTCTCCAGATCTCAACCCCATAGAAAACCTTTGGAGGGAGTTGAAAGTCCGTGTTGCCCAGCGACAGCCCCAAAACATCCCTGCTCTAGAGGAGATCTGCATGGAGGAATGGGCCAACATACCAGCAACAGTGTGTGCCAACCTTGTGAAGACTTACAGAAAACGTTTGACCTCTGTCATTGCCAACAAAGGATATATAACAAAGTATTGAGATGAACTTTTGTTATTGACCAAATACTTATTTTCCACCATAATTTGCAAATAAATTCTTTAGAAATCAGACAATGTGATTTTCTGGATTTGTTTTCTCATTTTGTCTCTCATAGTTGAGGTCTACCTATGATGACAATTACAGGCCGGCCTCATCTTTTTATGTGGGAGAACTTGCACAATTGGTGAGTGACTAAATACTTTTTTTTCCCCACTGTATATGGATGGCCAAGAGCCACTCTGACAAACCCTCCGCTTTGACTTCCATATGCGCTTACATGGTGTATAGACAGAGGTTGTCTTTGATGTTCTTTATAGTTTGTATATATAATATATATAATATTTGTAGTTATAACTTTGGTATCTCTGTAATATTATTGTTTTATTTACACTGGGAAGAGTTTACTAACCTAGCCCGGTTTTTTGGCATAGGTGGGTGTAAATGTGGCAAACGTTTGGCACGCAGCCGTTTTTTGGGCCAAAGATGCACCACATTGCTGGTTCTGTGCCCTGCTCGCCACTTTTTACAAAAGTGGGCATAGACCAAGCTGGATCGGGTGCACCTCGGCTCGCTTCATTTACTTTAACTTACTTTAGAAAGCTGGTGTGAGTCATACCATAAATGTACGCCAGTCTTTGCAGATTTGGTGCATGGGAGTGTGCTAGAATCTTTGAGACACCCGAACCTCTGGATAGCTCAGGCTCATTTTGCGACGGGGGTATTAAGACTGGTTTACAAAATGGTTTTAATAAATTCCCCCCCAATGCGTGCAAGGTAGGAGATTGAATGCTCACCTCAGTTTCACAATAAATGCCGGAATGTGTTATTTCTGCGCTATTTCTGTTTACTAGACGTTGGTCAGGCTTCCTTCTCCAGGAAACCTTTCCTACAATGAATCAGGGCCTACACAGAGGCGACTTTCTGTGCTACAGTCCCTGTTTGTGTATAATTTGGAAAGTCTGATGTAATATTTGATTGGCAGTAATGTTTCCTCCGTTGTGTCGGATGTTGCGGATGATCCCTGACAGAGCTGAGTTATGCATATGACGTGCATATAATTGGTGTGTTCCACGTTCTGAGCTTAGCTCCCGTGTCCTTGTCGCTATTTAACGGTATGCAGCACATTTCCGTCATGAGTCGGTGCCAAAAGTATCTCCTGCCAAGCAGTGAAATCGTCATCCCTCCACTTGCTCACTGTTTTGTCACTCTCCTATGGAAAAACAACGACAAAATACCTGCTGCTAGTGGATTTAGTAGGAGAGAGAAATATTGTGGGCAATTTACTAAGACCCCGGTTTCATGTGTCCCCAAACTGCTTGAAGATTCAACAAACTTATGAAGAGGCTCTTCAGACTTCTTAATTTGTTGCATCTTTTGCCTGTCCATGTGCTAGAGTGTCTATGCCAGCTATAATTCACACTAGCTTCTGGGGTAACTTATAGTAATTCTGTTGGGCTATTGGAAGTCGTGACCCTTCCTCTAAGTCCCACCCACTTGTCAGGAAATCGGTTGCGACTTTTGTACACAGGTTTCCTGATATGACATATATGTGGTCTGCACTCATAGATCGGCCTGTTATCTAATGTGTATGGCAGCCTCTCGGTGGCAGATATTGGAGGGGCTGTGCCTTGGATGTTTTAGTTTCGACATGCCCAATGCTCTTGTATCGCCGTTCTCCCTATTCAGAACATATTCATGCTCGGCCACGCTGAGCATGCATGTGTATGGGGTCATTGTGAGAGATAGATGTCAGCCAACAGTTATCTCATGTATTGCCTTTTGCATCAGGGTTGTGCAGTCGGAGTGAGGACTAGTTTTGGGTGGAGGTAAAGTTGGAAATAAAATATTGAACTATATTAGATGGCTTCTAATATTGTATCATTGGATATATAGTTTGTTACATATATACTCACATAGGAGTCAATAACTGACTTTTTAAAGAATTAAAGGATCTATACTACTTCTGAGTGACCATGACTGTCAGCCATATATGAAGTGAGTGGTGTGGCCTGCTGGCTCCGCAGCCCTGTTATACAGGCCAGTCTTGGTAGATATGAGCCATAGCTCCTATGTATTAGTCTGGGGTACCTGGCACTAGTGACCACTCATTGACATAATCTGGGCAGTAGACTCTTGTTTTGTTACCCTTGTGTAATAGAATTAGGTTTAATGCTATTTGAGGTGTCTGGATACGTGTCCAATCCCTTTAAAGATGATTAGATATTGCGAACTCAACAGATTGCTTTACGCGGTCTTAATGTTGTCACTCACGTCTAGCCTTGTGACCTCCATAAGTACATTATAAGCTTAGAACTACAGGCAGACTTTCTGATGGTTTTGTCTTGGGTGCAATTTTATGTAATTTTGTCACCATTAAAGAAAATTGCAGTTCCATAGACGCCTACTGAGTTGTCTCCAATTGTAGCTGTTGCAGCAATTTGTCAGCTGCATGTTACTACTGACACCCGCTGCTAAGAGGTCCCGCTCACTGCTGCCGTCACAAGGCTCTAATAGTATGAGTTTAGATCTTCCCACCCATAACTCAGTCTGTTCGGTCCGAAATGTCTCTAAATCCAATAATAGTGCTGTGTAGGTACCTTAAAAGGACCAGAAAGATACATTTGTGGCCACAAAACCATGAAGCAATGCAGAGATTCTTTGTTTTATGTATATGCAAATCCGCCTGTATCGGGGAGGCACCTGATTTGCCAGGTTTACCTATAGACAGTCGTAAGTACATTGACTGTCCTCTGAAATGTCACCCCTTTAGCCATGTTTGACATTTCAGCCTCTGTCTGCATCATGGCTGTCTAAAGGCAAATCTAGAAAATCTTGTTCCGCCCCCAGTGCACTTGTAGTCTGGTTCGCATAGCCATACAAAGGTGATTCCCTCTGCATTGCCTCATCGGTTTGTGGCCACAAGGGTATGTTTCTGCTCCTATTAAAGAACCCTACACTGCTGTATTACTAGGTTTGGAGGCATTTAGGACCTGACGGACTCCCTTTAATAGTAAGTCATGGGGCCAGAAGGTGTACATTCACAGCACTGATTGGATAGTTCACTATGTTTAGGGACACATCCCCAGCTGGTAACAATAAGTTGCCAATCAATCATTTTCCAGGAGGAGTAACAGAGGAGCAGCACAATTTCAACAAATAGGACTGTGGAGTCAGGACCAACACCTAGAAATACACTACACAATTATTAATATTGTATAATTAGATACATTAGTTTGTTACATATCTACTTATATAGGATTTCAGTCTCTAGCTTTCTTCGTGAATTGGAGAAGCTTTTACTGTTTGTCTGACCATGGCTGTCAGCTATTTATGAAGGAGTTAGAGTCGGTCCATGTAAAGATGGAGTCAGAGTTGGTGGTTTAGCCTACTGACTCTACAACCCTGCTAGGAAACATGACCAGTAAGGAGAGCGGACGGGTCCTGTACATGACCTTGTTTGTGTCGCTGTATTGCATAAGGTGTCTGTAGCTTTTTCCGGCAGTATGTGTGCTTGTTCTTGCCCTGTCTGGCTGTAGGATTGGCGAGCGGAAGCTCTGGTAATTGGATGGCCATAACCGGCGTCTTCTCACTCCACAGCTCAGACAGATACTTATAAGCCAATTATTTTTTCCTCAGATTTGTTTACTTTAATGCTACATCAAGCTGCTCGGTGCAGAAAACCAGTCTGTACCGCAGACACTTAATATCCAGTAAGGTGTGTTAACCTCTGTCTGTTTGGAGGATTTCCTTTGTAATGTCACGGTAAAGGTTGCAGCCAGTCGCTGCTGTCAATGTCGCTTTTGTCATCGCTCTGTTATCTCAGTGACGTACAGGAGATGTATAGCCACATGTTTACTTTGCAGCAGACTATAGCAGGACATGGTGCAGTTGGATGAGTTAGCTAAGAGTCCTTTGTTCTATCCATATACCTATAAGAAGGGAGTTGTCAAACAATGTCCCACATCGGACATTTATCACCCTCCGAACAATACAAATGTCTAAATGCTTGGGGTTCCACACGCCCTCTCTTTATCTCCCTATTTCAGCACCACAGTATGGAGGAGTTTGTATGGATCGGGAATAGAGCATGTCCTCTGAAACGCTATTCAAGGTCTATGGGCCTGACTGTGACAACCGAGTACTTAGCAGGACACCTGCTTGACTGGGCTCCATCCAGACTCCTCTTTACTAAGGTTGTCCTGTGATGAGGTATGGGGGCTCTGAGTTGTAGAGACCAGTGGGGGACCCCCAGCAGTCAGACGCTTATCACCTATCCTGGGGATACATACAGTTGTGCTAAAAAGTTTACATAGCCTGGCAGATTTTTTGTTTTTTTGGCCTTTTTTCAGAGAATATGAATGATAACACAAAAACTTTTTCTCCACTCATGGTTAGTGGTTGGTTGAAGCCATTTATTGTCAAACTTCTGTGTTTTCTCTTTTTAAATCATAATGACAATCAAAAACATCAAAATGACCCTGTTCAAAAGTTCCCATCTCCCAGTTCTTAATACAGTGTATTGACCCCTCTAACATCAATGACAGCTTGAAGTCTTTTGTGGTAGTTATGGATGAGGCTCTTTATTTTCTCAGATGGTTCTCCAGTTCCTGTAAATTCCTGGGCTGTCTTGCATGTACTGCGTGCTTGAGATCTCCCCAGAGTGGCTCAATGATATTGAGGTCAGGAGACTGAGATGGCCACTCCAGAACCTTCACTTTCTTCTGCTGTAGCCAATGATAGGTGGACTTGGCCTTGTGTTTTGGATCGTTGTCATGTTGGAACGTCCAAGTACGTCCCATGCGCAGCTTCCTGGCTGAGGAGTGCAGATTTGCCTCCAGTATTTGCTGATAACGCGCTGCATTCATTTTTCCTTCAACTGTGACCAAGTTTCCTGAGCCTTTGAAGCTCACACATCCCCACATCATCAGTGATCCACCTCCGTGCTTTACAGTAGGAATGGTGTTCCTTTCATCATAGGCCTTGTTGATACCTCTCCAAATGTAACGTTTATGGTTGTGGCCAAAAAGTTCGATTTTTGTCTCATCACTCCAAATGACCTTGTTCCAGAAGTTTTGAGGCTTGTCTCCTTGCTGTTTGGCGTATTGAAGGTGAGATTCTTTGTGGCATTGGCGCAGTAATGGCTTTCTTCTGGCAACTCGACCATGCAGCCCATTTTTCTTCAAGTGCCTCCTTATTGTGCATCTTGAAACAGCCACACCGATAGTTTTCAGAGAGTCCTGTATTTCAGCTGATGTTATGTGGGGGTTTTTCTTTGCATCCCGAACAATTTTCCGGGCAGTTGTGGCCGAAATTTTGGTTGGTCTACCTGTCCGTGGTTTGGTTTCTGGGCATGTTATCAGGCCAAAATCACCAGGGTATGGGAACTATTGCACAGGGTCATTTTGATGTTTTTGGTTGTCATTATGATATAAAAAGAGAAAACACAGAAGTCTGACAATAAATGGCTTCAACCAACCACTAACCATGAGTGGAGAAAAAGATTTTGTGTTATCATTCATATTCTCTGAAAAAAGGCCAAAAAAACTAAAAATCTGCCGGGGTATGTAAACTCTTTACACAACTGTAAGTGTGACGTGTGGAAAGACCCTTTATGTTATGACCAACTTTACACTTTTTTTTTTTCTGCGCATCAAGTCTCTGTTCAGACACATAACACCAGCACGCCATTTACTAACAATGGGATCTATCGTTGTAACAGAGTGAGAATAGCACTGCATGCAACATCACTATTCCTCCTATCAAATCTGGCAAAATCTGCAATGGAGTCTCAGCACAGCCTTATGCGTCTTTACTGCTCTTCTGCTTTTTACATAAGTATAAACCTGTTTTGTTATATTGACTGTCATGTCTGTAGTAGGTCTCCTACCTTATGTCTTCTCACCCAGTAATATTAATACATCTTTATGCTTTTCTCTATACAGGGCTCTTATCAGTCAGTATATAACTGGCAGTACATTCATTGCTTGTACCTCTGGTGCCGAGTGCTGAGCACAATCCATCCCAGTGAAGTATTGGAGCCTCTGATCTATCCACTGGTCCAGGTCATCACTGGTTGCATCAGGTAGGAACTAATGGATGTATTCATTCCCTGAAGTGATGCTTTTCGTTCATTACGTGCGCTGACACTTCCTGCAAAGTCTATAGCACTGCGGATAACTGTGCACGTCTATATATCTGCCAGTCCCATAAGTCTTGAATGAAGCCGCTGTATGGAAGCTCAGCCATGCTTCCATTCATCCGGAGGATTGAGAACCTCCATTTTTGTGATCAGTGGTTACACCCTCTCTGTTAAGACACATATAACCTATCTGTAGGATAGGTTATCAATTGAAGATCCAAGGGGGCTCTGACACCCGGAACCCCTGTGGATCAGCTGTTTGAAGCAGCAGCAGTGCTCCCTGAGCTCCACATCCGTTTCACAAGCCATATGACGTTTCATCGTTCACGTAGCCTGAACACAGCTCAGTCCCATTCACGTGAATGGACTGAACTTCGATGCCAAGCGCAGCCGCTGCACAGATGCTACTGCCTCTTTAAACAGCTGATAGGTCGGGGGCCCAGATGTGCTATGTCTGCCAATCTTTAGTTGATAATATAGCCTAAGGATAGGTCATTAATTATTTAGCCTTTAATGATGGCTTTAAGGACTGTCACACAGCTCAATGGAAAATCTTCTGCAGATCCTCCCACGTAAATGACTTGCTTGGATCAGAAAAGCCGGGGCGGGCATATTTAGTCCAGAATTTTGCCCATATTTTACTTTAAAAATGAATTGAATGTATTTCTAAGGGAATTATTGGTCACAAGGAAAACCTAGTTTAACCTAGTTTAGTTGTTTGCTCTCTCTTACTAAGAAGACAAGTATTTTATTCTAGGTGATGAGGATGTCTTCTTACAAAAGTTGTGAAATAATAATTCATAACGGCATTGTCGGGATCTGCGTTTAATCTTTTCAGTTTTTCTTTAATTTTCCATAAATGAGGGACGGAGTCGATCGTCTGCCTACCTGGCTCCAAATGGTCTGGAGATTTTCCCTCTCTGGAACGTTTACAGCTATGTAAATATAATACAATTTACTTGCACCAGTAGGTGGCAGCATTGTACCAATCTCAAAATGTTGATCTGTTATAGTTGTGTTGGATTGGAGAGAGTCCAAAACAGGAAGTCTGCTGTGAGTTCACCACAAAATAGCAAAATCTACAGTTCTATTGAGCATCACTATTGCATATGTAGTGTATCGGTGAATGTTCTGAGGTGCTGGTCCTATGCTCATAAGCCATCACATCTTAAAGGGGTTTTCTGGGAACATCAATTGAAGATCTGTGGGGGGCTAAAACCCAGGACCCCTGTGGATCAGTTGGTTAAAGTGGCAACGATTATTTCTGTTTGCCGCTTCCACTTCTCAGACCATGTCACATTCATCGATCACATGACCTGATCACAGCTCCGTCCCATTGAAGTAAATGGACTGCACTGGGATATTAAGCTCACTTAATATCGCCGTGAAGAGGCTACAGTTCTCACTCGAGTGCTGCAGCATCTTTAAATAGCTGATCGGTATGGGGACCTATCGGTATGACCTATCATCAATAATGTTGCCTTAGTATGGCGATTAGCAGTATTTTTATACACTGCTTTAGTATTGTACTGGGCCACAATCATGTCTTCTACAGTTCTGTATTATGCCATATTAACACTTGTTCTTTTATGTCTTCTTCTCAAGGCTTGTCCCTACTCAGCGCTACTTCCCCCTGAGGATGCATTGTATACGAGCCTTGACCCTGCTGTCAGAAAGCACTGGGGTTTTTATCCCTGTGTTACCTTTTATCCTAGAGGTAAGTTCTCCTTCTCATTTGTGTAATACAAATACAATACCACAGCTTTATCTTATATTCTTAGCATGCTCATGATGAATTTCATCTTACGCTAGGATCACACTAACGTTCGGGTTTCCGTCCTTCGGGTCTGCTTGGGCACCTGAAAAACGGAAACCCTATCCGCTTAAAAAGCGGTTACATAGCGTAGACTATAATGGTGTCTGCCAGTTTTCCGCCGAAAACAGAGGAGAGAAAAGTCCTCCTTGCAGGACTTTTCTCTCTGCGTATTTTAAGGGGAATTTGGGACAGAGTCTCGTACTGAGACTCAAATGCTAGTGTGAACCTAGCGTTATACACATGCCTAATAGACTTAAAGAAGTTAGGCCCGGTTCATATCTGCGTTCGGGCTTCCATTTGGGGTCCGCGGATTTCCCAGGTAAAACACTTTTTTTATGCGCATAGGTTTCTGTCCAGGGGGACCCAAAGCGGACTTCCCGAACGGAAACCCAAATGCAGATGTGAACCAGGCCTTAAAAGGGTTGTCCCATTACAACTCAGTGAGGGGTAGCAGGAAGCACAAGAGATAAGAGAATAAAGGCTTACGCTGTTGCTGGAGCTAAATAGAAGCTTTCTATCACAACCAAAGCACTAAATAGAATTTAATGCAGCAGTTGTGTGCCTATGTGTGTTGCTGTGATTCTCAGGACCCCAATTTTTTTGCCATTGTTTGGGGTACTAGAGGTTAAAACTCCACGGATCTAGATAATATCCCCTATCCAGCAGATAACTTTATTTAGCTTACTTGTATAGCGCCAGAATATTCCACAGCGCTTTTACAGTCATTGTCTCATATGGGGCTCACAATCTACATTCCCTATTACTATGTCTTTTTGGATTGCGGGAGGAAACCCATGCAGACACGGGGAGAACTTACAAACTCCTTGCAGATGTTGTCTTTGGTTGTATTTGAACCTTGGACTCCAAGACTGCAGTGCTAACCACTGAGCCACAGTGATGCCCATTATAAAGATCAGGCATATAGTTTACATTCAATCCATTTTTATTACCGCCTGCCCTCCTGTCTGTGATATGTTGAATTCAATTATTCTCTCCATCCCTTGCTGATTATTGTAGTGCATAGGTCTTTTACATTTCCTACCACACTTCTCCTTTGAGTGTATTGCAGTCGGTGGTTGTCTTCCATGTAGATTAGCTCAGTGCTACAGATTGACAAGTTCTCCACAACGTGCTCATAGGCAGGAGGTATATTATCGGAGGAGCAGAATCGCACTGTAGTAGCTGTGTGAGTTTCTAAGCACCAGCTCATCCCACCAGCATCGGGTTTGAGACATTGCCTCTGGGTGATCCACCTAATAGTCTCTGAGGAAGCCTGTTTTCCGTCCGTACAGCACTACTCCACCATCCCACTTTATTTTTCTTTTTGATCATCCACTGTAACTTTCTATTTTCCACAAACTTCCTAATTTTTTTTTCCCCCTGCGCTCTCCCTCATTTCGCTGTCTAGCCTGACCCTCCTGGCCAGATCCGGCGGTGACGGTGCAAAAGGGGGTGAGGTTTGGGTGGAGGTTTTATTGATGTTCTTGGCTTCAGTTTGCATCTTGGTAGCATTGGGATTGAAGATGGGAAGCACCGGAGGTTTATACTGCCTCGTGATGCTCAGTCTGTCCCAGAGCCAAGATGTTGTTCAGTGGAAGGAAATACTTTTGCGGCTGCTAGGCTCCGTCCAGCCCACATCCTTCTGTTCCTTGCCAGCTTCATTTCTGTGATCTGTTCCTTTCCCCTCCCTGCAGGTCCATGGTTGCTGCCTGCTGCATGTTTCCACTGGGGAGTCATATGGACAGGCTCCACCATTCCTCACCCTAGATATCAACCCCATTCTCTAGGATTACATTTGTTTTCTATAGCTTTTTTTTTTTCTCTTGGACATTCCTCTGTACTTTTTAGCAATGCTTTTATATCATATTAACATTTCAGTTCAGGCTTTCTGTTGCTGCCACCATTACAGTTCCCATGGGGTTGTCAGGCAGCTTATATATTCCTGATCCAGTATTTCAGCATTTACCAGACATAGTAGAAATTTTAACATCTTGACAATTCATTGACATGAAGAAATATTCTAAGCAAAAGTGAAGAACTAAGTTTTGCCTCTAGTAATAGCATTCCCTTGTTCCAGCTTTAGTTAAAGGGGTTCTACAAGACTAAGATATTGATGACCTATCTGTAGTATCAGGTCTGTGGGGTCCAACATCTGTGACCCTTAGCGATTTGCAGCTTGAATAGACTGGATAGAGTTTGGATGAGCACTGTGGCCCCTTCACTGGTCATCGGCCGCAGTGCCATACTTTGTATAGTGGCTGTGCTTGGTATTGCAGTTCAGCTTCATTCGCTTGAATGGGACTGAGCTGCACACGGGCCATGTGTTAAATGAATGTGATGTCACTCACCTGTGAACTGAAAGCAGCACTCAATGCAGCATTGTTGCTGCTTAAATCAGCTTTCTGGGTGGTGGATCCCAACCGATCAGATATTGATAACCTATTCTAAGGATGAGAAATCTCAAGTGCCTTTCAAAGGGGATGTCCCAACATTCACACTTATCACCAAACCACAGGACAGGTAATAAGTTTCTAACCGCTGGGACCGACACTGATCACGAATATGGGGGTCCAGAGTTCCCCTGTTTGGAGTGGCAGTCATACATGTACGTGGTCTCTCCATTCACCTATGTGGTACTGTTGACAAGCTGAGCGCTGTACTCCGCTTGTTTCCAGCAGTCCTATACAGATGAATGAATACCTCTGTTCTCATGATCAGTGGGGTTCCTGCGGTTCACACTTATCACTGGTCCTGTGGATAGGGATTGGGAAAGGGGTTGTCTAGGATGAGTGGAAAGAAGCCGGGCCACATCTGTCCATGGACTTTGGTACAAAAGTTCAGTATCATTCGCAAAAATATGATTGTCATGTGTCCCCTTCATCCCACCTGTTGTGTTAATGTGGCAAAAAGACAAGCTTGTCATAGGAGGAGAGGTAGTGGAGAGGTGGCGCTCTATTGGAGTTATGGAAACAGCTGAACATGCTGCCTTGGTTTGCTAGGTGGCCTTTAGGGGACTGCCATTCTTCTACCGGATATGGGCTCCTCTTCTCTGGCATCCACTTATCAGCCATGTCCCCTTTTAGCAGCCTTAGTGTCTCTTACCCACTGATCGATATGACGCTGCGCCTAAAATATAAAGGTGATAAATCATACAAGAGGATGGCAGAAATACAGCCGTAATAAATATATATGACTAGTTCCAAGACCTGATATATGAGAGGTTCTGTATTTTGTAATGTGCGGTTTTGGTTTTCTGGTGTCAGTAAGTGTTTGGTACAGCAGCTTCTGTTCTTTAGTGGCTGAGCCAAGTCTTCATTGCAGTCATTTAACACTTGGCCTCAGAGCCGTACATCTCTTAAGGGCCCATTTCTAGGATACTATTGTCTGGTAGCAATGTCACCCTGTTAGTGGAGTGTAGAGAATTCCCTATATGGGAGATCACCCTCATTCTTTATCTGTGATCGTTTTTTTCAGTGATTAATATATCTGTCGTCAATCGTTTTGCTCATTTTCATGGGGAATTTTTCGGAGCAGCCTGTAAAAGATGACTTCATATAAACAGGCTTTTATTGAGTTTGTGATGACATGTTGCAAAACTAGGTGATGACTTACATTTTTATAGATATGTTGACTATTGTATGTATATTAGCACTAGATGATAATGACTTAATTTGGCTTTCTGGTGACTGGCCATGTAAACCTTTAGCAGTGAAGTCTGCTGAGAATCTGATGTGCCTAGTGGTCATATACATAGAAATAACAGCAGATTCTACTAAAATAAGCTGAATCTGCCAATCATCTGCAAATAAATATCTTATGTTTATGGCCAGCTTAAATGGTCACTAATAGAAATGTAATGCACTTTATTTAAAAATGTTGCCGTTTTCCGCTTGAAAAAGCCTCTCCAAAGTTGCTGCCACTAGGTGTCTCCCTTCTAGCTAATATGATGCAGGGATGTGTTTAGCTGTATCGTAACATGGATTTGCAGTACAATGTCCCCGAATCCCCTATATTATGGGCACTTAGACTTTTCTTAGCTATTTGTTTGCTATTTTACAATTATTCCAGACAGAAGTACATGTAAAGAAACCAGTAGTAGTCAATGTAATAATGGATGGGGTCGGGCTGCTCCTTATTGTATACGCCTATAGCCTCAGGGAGAAAAGTAAAATGTGCTGCAGCTATAATGGGGGCTATTAAAGCCGAAAAATAAATAGGACACCACATATGAAGGCTTATACAGCCAGAGAACAGATTGTCCTGCAAAACCCTGCAGATATTTCAGCTTTTGATGAAAACTCAGGTATCCTTTAATACAGGTATAATATAGACCATGATATCACAGTAAAAGAATGAACATAGTGATGTCACAGCACAGGAATAATGTACACAGTGATGTCACAGTAATGGGGTACAGTGCAGCGACGTTACAGTACAAAGATAATATTGGCAGTGATAGTACAGGAATAAAGCACACAGTAGTGTCACATTACAGGGGTAATATAGAAAGTGATATCACAGTGTAGTGATAATGTTGACATTGATTTCATAGTAAAGGGATAATGCACATAGTGATGTCACAGTAAGAGACATTACATATAGTGATGTCATAGTACAGGAATAATGCACATAGTGATGTCACAGTAAAGAGACATTACATACAGTGATGTCATAGTACAGGGATAATATACACAATAACGTCACTAATGGGATGCAGTACAGCAAAGTTACAGTACAGGGATAATATAGGCCGTAATGGTACAGGAATAAAGCATATAGTAGTATCACAGTAGAGGGGGCATTGCACACAGTGATGTCACGATACAGGGATAGTATAGACTGTTATCTTGTTACAGGTATAGTAGACACTGTGATGCCATAGTACAGGTAAAAAGCAGATGTATGGTATGATATTATAGTGAGAAAAATCAATATCCCATGCAGATGTAATGAATACATGCAATTACTAAACTGTAGTGGTGTGCACAGTATTGCTGCAGAGAAGAGACCATGCACACAGCAGAGACTATGGGGCACATGGGACTCTGTAGTAAAACCGTCGTCCGTGGTCATCACTTACTGCAATATTGTAAAATCCATACAGTTCTATTACACAGGCTGCCTAGCGCAGCCTGTAATAGAACTACACTGATGACAAGCCTGGGAGCCTTCAATAGGCTTCCAACTGTTATCATAAAGGATTGCAGCCCTGGATCTCATTCTGGGGGATAGTGATCTTCACCATCATGGCGGCGCCCATGAGCTGCCAGTAAAGAGATGCCTGGTCACTGGTATAATACAGCAGAGACCTGATGGCTATGGAGGACACTCAGCTCCTGTGAGGCTGCCATGTTTAAAGACCCGACATCTGCCGTTCTAGTTGGGCGGATGTTGGGAAAGGGTTAAATGTCTCTGGTCAGTTGCCATGTGTACACTGAATTTTAATAATTTGGGATTATCATTTTTTTTTCTGGGGGAAAATGCTTAAGCCATTAAGACGTCTAAGACTAGTCGGAAGGATTGAATCACTTCTAATATTTTCATGAATTATTTTCTGGAAGAAATTGGACGGTGTGCCTAGTTTGTGGTATTGGGAATAGAGTGGATGGAGAAAGCAGGAGCTGTTAATCTGTCTGAGACACCTGAGGTTGTAAAGTCTGTGCATTGACTGTGCCCTTTTGCAACCAGACGGGAGGTTTAAAGATTCCCTTCCCTAATGGTTTTACAAGAACCATTTTCTAATTAAATGATTGAATTCACAGAGGAAGCCTCTTACAGGAGCACCTAACAGGAAGCCCATCGGAAAACGCTTCGCTTCTTATACACGGATGTCGTTAATATGCCTTAACCCTTACTATTCCCAGATGTGGTACGAGGAGGGGGGATTTCTGATAAGCCATCATCATCAGGTCACTGAACATACAGAATATATACGTGTCCTTTATCTATAATCAGTAATTTCCGTAACAAAGGTGCAGAAACACTCACCTGAACACTGTGCTGCTTCAGGTCCTCTTGGGTAGCGGAACAAAGTGGTGTAGGAAATCCAAGAAAGGATAACAGACCATACACTGCCAAACCGTTTTCTAAATCTGGCCATACACATTACATAGACATCTATTCCTTTCTGATACTTAAAATTCACATGTATGCTCGGTTCCACAGAATGTGCATGTGTTCTTTGATACTGAGAGGTATTTGGTAGCAGTTCACAGAAGAACCAAAACATCAGGCTGATTAAAATCCAACATCCCCCAAACCTGAAGCTGTAGGATTAATAGAAATGATCCCTTAAATTTCAACAGACTTTGCATAAATCAATAGTACAGGTGGGTATAAGAAACACTTTCTAATACAGGTGCATCTCAGTAAATTAGAATATCTTTGAAACGTTCATTCATTTCAGTAATTCAGTAATACAATCCATAATCAGCTTCTTCCATGATAGTGTGTCCTACTGAACCAGACTGAGGGACCATTTAAAGGCTTAGGAAACCTTGGCAGGTGACACTGAATTTACAATACTGAACTTTTTTACAATATTCTAATTTTCTTAGATTTGGGTTTTCATTACCTGTAATCCATAATCAACATTTACAGAAATAAAACACTTGAAATAGAACACTCTGTGTGTAAAGAATCTAGAAAATATAGGAGGTCACTTTTTTAATTCAATTACTGAAAGAAAAAAACGTTTCAAAGATATTCTAATTTACTGAGATGCACCTGTATTTCTTATATGCTTCCCTTCTCCACTCATCAGTTTCCCTTCCTTCTCTGTCCCTTCCCTTCCTAACCTGACATTCACTCTGAAAACTCTGCGGAATCTGTCTTGGTAGTCAAAGACAGACTGCTAGCTTCCAGAGGAAATTAGATTATAGGTGCCCATAGAAGTCTATGGAAAGGGAAGAAAGAGGAGGAGCCAAGTGGCACGGGAGCAGAGACAGATACAAATTTGAGATTAGATGAGAATTAGAGGTAAAACTGCTAAAAAATGTAACATGCAAGTTATATAATGGACAGCACTAGTTACTCCTCATGTATCATCCGTCTTCTGAAAGTGTAGGTACGTTATAATATAGTATGCTGTTTGCAGGAATACATTTCGTAGTTATAGTACGGTTGAAAAAAGTCTTATGTCCATCAAGTTCAACCAAAAGATGGGTTTTCATTGAGCTTTTCTTGATTCTTTGCTTTTTTTTCTTTTCCCTGAGAAATGTTAAAAAAAAAATTTAATTATAGAGATGTATTGTATGGCAGGAAGTAGAGTAGCGTCCACATCTGTTCATCCGATGGAGCACTATAGTATATATTGAATATTTCCTTGGCACAGCGGAGGGTAGGAGGGGGCCGCTGAGACCTCCAGAGGACCTTTTTGCTTTCTTGCCTTGTGTAAACAAGCTCACTTTGCTCCACAGAAACTTCTTTATATGATGGCAGAGCATTACATCACAATTTTCTTCTTTCAATAAAGGAAATGGAGGAACATCTTGAAGGTTAAATATTTAGGAATGACACACTCATGTATGTAATGTGTTAAGGGTATTTCCATTTGTGGTGTGGAAGACAAAATAACCTTGCCTGTGGTCCGAGGTTATTCGTGTCCTCGTGAAAGATTGCTAGAAACCTATATAGCTGCCTTTCAATGGGGCTAGTTAGTGTGTGGTCACACCTCGGTTTTGGTGCTGAAACTGTAGCAAGATGGGCCCAGGTGGTTTGTTTGTTCAGTGCCCATTATTGCTGCCCATTAATGGGGCAGATTTTAGGATTTTGTTGAGAATTTTTCACCTTCTATATGTTGCCAACTCTTTGGCCCGTCAACAACGATGTTTGGGTTTAAAGACTTCTGCATAATAGCAATAACAATCCTGGCATATTTGGTTTGTCCCAACCCGAAAAGTGACAATGTTTGTAAAAGCTCCACCTGAAAGTGGCTGTTCCTGAGTGGGTTGAGGGCCGGACCTCAATGTTCTTATATAAAAGTGGGTATAAATGCCTCCATGAACAAGTCTTCAAGACCCACACCTTACACTTATTGATAGCCAAACCTATGGAATATTAGGATCTGGGGTCATCAGATCCTATTATTTTGGAGGGATCTAATGTGTGTGGTAGTCATCGGACTCCTTCTAAGTGTCCAGCTCCTGATCTCTACTTAATTGCTGAATATTATAGGAGAAATTTAAGTCACGTGGCATAATCTATAGACGGACGTATTTGCTACTTTTTGTGTATAATGGGTCAGCATGGTACACAAATGAGAATAATCTAGGATAAGGTAATGATGGACTACAAAAATGACAATTTCTTCTGATATGACTTTTCCCCTTCAGTAACTGGTAGCTCTTAGTGTTAGAGTCTAGACCATAAATTCCATTGGAAGCCTGCCCCTATTGGCCAGACATAAGGGAAAATTGCTGAATGTCTAATCCTCTCAGGCTGGAACTTCTGGCGTATGTTAAAACATATTTATAATCCATCAATAATTGATTTTATTATGCTCACAATTTGTGTTCCACATAAAAACTAATAGGGGCACCTATTGGATATTGCTGCTTTAGAGTGCTCCATAAGTAACTTCAGAGTGGAGCGTAATTGATTTGGAGAGGAAGTAGTGTTCCTATAGCTTTAGGAATATATACATGGGTGCGCTATTAGATTTACATTACTCATTACTTAGTCTTTGAGACTTTAGGTAAGAGTCTTAGAATTTGAGACACTGGCTTCTTGTTAAAAAGAGGTTGTCTTTTTGTCTGGCAGGTAAAAATTGTTTAAAGGTTCCAAATGGGTTAAAAAATATAAAAGAATCAGTACTCACTTCATTGCCCCTGCTGGCATTGTTCTAATGCTACCCGGATTCCCTGCTGGTCTCTACTTCCTGGTTCACAGGAAACGACTGTTGAGCCAATCACTGCCTGCAGCAGTGACCCGCCTAAGCCAGTGATTGGCTGAACAGTCATTTCCTTGGTGCTGAGAGGGTCTTGAAAGTAGAGACCAGCTGGGGGAAGAGGCAGTATTGGAATAGGAGTGATGAGGTATCGGTGAGGTGACGTGTGTGTGTGTGTGTGTGTGTGTGTTTTTTTTTTTTTTTTTTTTTTTTTTTAAACCCTTTCTGAGTTTTTGTTGTTTTTTTAACAATCTTTACCCAATGGGCAACCTCTTTAACCTGTGAAATGCCAGGAGCAGGGTCCAGCAGATCGGATGTCCTCCCACTGGCCATGCCTGCATGCGCCTGCTAATTAAAGGGGTTGTATCACAACCCCCTTTTAAATTGAAGCCAGTGCAACTAGCTCCTGGCGTTCAGCTGTTATTGCTGGGGGCAGAGCTCCATCTGGCTATGCATTCCTCTGCAGCGGTCATTAACATTATGTGCTGGCTCTTTGCTCTGACTCATAGATAGGGGTCCAGAGAAGAGAACCCCCCACTATCATATCCATATGCTCTGATAAGACATATGTAAGGGGATAGTCACAGTGAGACAAACCATACTAAAAACAGCTTGGACCTATTGCAAAATGGGGAAAAAATATAGAAAATGACATTAGCGGCCATTGTTGCAGCAGCCACAAGGGCATCCAATGCTTGCTCATCCTATTGATGTCGTTACGTTGTCACGTTAGAGTGAAGGAATTAAGACCATAATGACACAGTTAATTACATATTAATTAGGAAATACTAATCCGCTGGCAAGTCAACCGTCCTGGAAGACAGCCCAGATGTATAAACCTTGCTGTGTATGTTAGGCTGAGTGTGCACTGCTGCAGTGGCGTTTTGTGATTTTTAATCAAAAAAAAAATTAATGTTTTATTTTTTTTTTTTTTTGCTTTTCTTGCAGATTTTCCAGTTAGTGAATTTTAACAAACGACCGGGAAGGATTAGTGTAAAACCAATCAACTTCGCCGTCATCCTGAAGCTGTCCAACGTGAACCTCCAGGAGAAAGTTTTCAAGGTAAATGATTCTCTTGTATTTAGTATGTGATGATCCCTGTAAGACATAACGTGGAGTTGACCATTCATTGTCTTACTAATGAATTACAGCATGACCTATACTAAAAAAATGTATTGTGACGCATGAAAAATGGTAGCACGTAAAGCAGCCTCTGACTGTACACTTTAATAGGAGCCATGTCATGTTGTACAAGCAGTCCAGTCTGTAGGCAGCATGTTATAGAGCAGGAGGAGCTGAGCAGATTGATATACATGGTAGTTGTGTGGCACAAGATTAAATATAACCTATTGGTTGAGATCCCTGCTCATTCTATGCTTTGGAGTCCAGTGGGTGGTCTTACTCTGACTTACTGCCCACAAGACTCCTAGCCATAGAAAGGACTGGGATTTAGGTAAATAGATGAAAGGTTATACTGAATCTTTTCCTATAAAGCTGTATACAGAGAAACCTCTTTAAAGAGAACCACCTAAAATTGCATTAGAAAGTGGCCTTCTAGAGAGGTGATCTTCTCAAAGAAAACTGAAGATCTGTCACAGAAAATTTGGTTTGGGTAAAGGAGTGGTCTTTTGGAGAGGTTTCCCTCATTATCAGTCTGTTCAGATCCTCCTGCTCTATAACATGCTGCCTGCGACTTGGACTGCATGTACATCTTTCCTGTGTTCACATTTGTGTCAGGCTGTCTGTTGTCCTGGTCTGTTGGAGTCCCAGAAAAACGCACAGAGTTCTATAACAGCGGACACATACAGAGGCATTGATTATAATAGGGTCCGTCGGGTGTCCGTTGTTTTTAATGGAAACCGATGGATGAAAAAAAAAAAAGTCATGTGGAGACTGTGACGGAGACTCCAACGCAGATGTGAACGCAGCCTTATCGGTAAATAAGTCAACAAGTGTCTCCCTTGGATCTACCACACTTGCATTTTTATGAATGGGGCTAACCAGCGGAGAATCTGACGCTGCACCTTCTGTGGCTGAATCAGCTGTGGGATCTGCGGCATGATGGAGCAGGATGCTTATATTTTCAGCATCCTGCTTCAACCACATTGAAATTCCCTTGAGGATTGAATTTGGCTCTGTTTTTGAGGTGGAATCCACCGTGTGAACATACGCTGATGCTTCCCTCTTATGAAGAAAGTGTCATTTATTACTTTTTCTTGGCCGTATGTGCCATAAGATACCCAATTTTTTAATTTTATTCCATTTATATAATGCCCTCATAACCCAATGAGAGTGGTGCCCTACAGAGGGCTGGAAAAGCCGAACCGCGAGGGGTAGCATTAGACTGACCCTCCGCCATAGCTTCTTAGACACTGCTTATTTCACCACACATTAAGTAAGTGTCAGGGATCACTTCTTTCAGCCTCCTGTCACTTCGGAGGTCATGTTGTGATGCAGTTCAGCTCTGATAGGGCATTGTACAGGTGATGACAAGTTTCTTTTATACACTTGACATGAGCACGGTTGGGGGTGACTTTTCCATCTGTCATCATGTATAAGCCTCCCGTTGTGCAGGAATGTTATGCCGTCTTAATATTTTATTATCTTATTGGGATTTGTTTGCCCACTCCTTATTCTGTATGCCACTAAATGTCAGATATTAAGAGTTCATGAAGTAAATGATCTTGTTAAATGTCTGGGTCTTCTCGGCTGTTTAGCCTCTGGGAGGAGAAATGATGCGTCTATAGCCATGAATCCGACAATAGTCTCCAACAAAACTGTTCTTTGTGTTCTTGCTTGTAGGACGGGCTCATTGAGCAGATTTACGACCTGACATTAGAATACGTGCGCACCCAGGCCCACAGCATTGGCTTCCCTGAACTGGCACTTCCCTTCATTATACAGGTAGGATGGATCCTTGCACATGGACTAAAATGATCATCTTTTATTTGTAAAGGTTTTAGAAGTGGTTTCCTCATCTCAGACCACCTCTTTTATGTTAGGCTGAGTCCACACATTGCCACCGTGGAGTGGCTGAGATACAGATTTACATCAAATTGTTAAAGGTCATCAGTATCTGATCTGTGGGCATCTGACCCTGCACAGATCAGCTGTTTGGCATCCTCTGGGGGGGGGGCGGAAGCTGCTGCAGTGGACTGGGAGCGTGTGCAAACTCCTCTATTCAAGTAATAGGAGCATAACTGCAATTCCCAGGCGCCACCACTGTACGATAGACAGGACTGCAGCTCTGCTCTTATAGCTTGAATAGGAGTACACTATTTCCACTCCCCATCCACTACTATAGCTTCTGCCATAGGAACAGCTGATCTATGCGGGTTCTGGGTCTCGGACCCCCATACATCAGATACTGATGGTCTAACCTGTGGATAGTTCATTAGAATGAAACATGCCTTAGGGACCATAGAACCCCTTATAATGGCTACATCGGTCTGCAAGGACATTAACAATTTATCAAACTTCATCGATTTATGGTAAAAACATATATTGGCACAGTTATGGTGGCAGCATGTAACGCCATGTTGTTGTGATGTTCAGCTTATGGTTGTGGTTCTGCCTTATAAGACCCCTGTCATCTGCAGAGCATGGGCCATGTAGTATTCATCTGTGTAATACGTGGATGGCCCAGATCCACAGGGACCACGGTTATGACGGCCATGTTTTTAGTAGCGCATATAGACTGGAGTTTTCCTTCGGGTCAACCCTTAGAGATAAGATGAAAGATGGTAGAGAAGACATTTGGGTGATCACATTTATAATAGGAATGGAGTTACTTTCATTGAATATTGTTTTATATACATTAGTTCTTTCCACATACAACTTGTTCTCAAGATCGTAGGACACTCATAGCGCTGGCCTATAATTTGCCCCGGGAATACCACCTGTGCTCTTTCCTTACATTGCCTATCATTCTCTTGTTTACTGACTGAGCTGTTTACTGAGGCATTGGGTGCATGTATTTTATTTTTTTTTTCCTTTCTTAGATATTTTCCCTTTTCAGCTTTTCAGCCATCTGCCCTGATTCTTGAGGGATAGCATTATAAAAGTAGCGTCTCCTAGATGAAATGATGGCTTTTAGACCAGCACAAGCATAGAAAGCCACAGAAGTCAATCCTTAAACCATAAAATCATGAAGATGGTTCAGCTGTTTTGTAGCTTGGAACCAGCTACTTCAGAGTTCACTGAGGCTACGTTTGCAGTCAAGATATATAGGCATGAGGCTAGGCTTTGCTGAAAACATTAAATTATTTGTAGCCTATCAAGAGACAGATTAATAGTCCATGTGGAGGCTTTGTAATATATCCCAGATGCACATTGCGTTTCTCAGTTAATCATCTTAGCCCTGTCTTGCTGATCTCCTGTGCTAGAAGTGCGTGAGCTGTCCTCAGTTACAGGTGTTCTGTGCACACTGCGTTGCACACAATTCACATTGCCGGCTAAGCAGTTGTAATTTTTTTTTCCCCCTTCATTTTCCGTCCTCACCATAAATCAGTAGACTAGAATTTACTATTCCTTAATGCTAAATGGCTTCTGTGCCAAATGCAAACCTTGTTATTTAAGCAGTGTTGCCCATTGGTCAGGACAGGATTAAACCTCATTTATGTAAAGTTCTGCACATTGCCTGAATTTATTTGCACAAAAGATGTAGTTCTTGCAGCCTAAACATTGGACCATATACAGAGGAAATTGATCCTTTTTGCCATATGTGGACTAACGCACCATGCCAACAGTAACACAGCTGGGGGGGCCTCCTGCCATATTATACTACTGTTATATAAGTGTCCACATCCTGTAAATCTGGATGCCTTATAACACACAGAATACATTGCATTTTTAAGGGTAGGTTCACACTAACATTATTTAATGTTCACTGTGGTCATCCGTCACAGGATAAGAGCAATGGACATTAAACGACAGATGCAGATGGATCCCCCCTCCATCTGGTGTCTGTCTGCATTCACTCCCATGTAAAAAAACAAAAAAAACAAAACATGGACGCTTTCTTTAGTCATGTATTTTTTTATTTTTCTGAAGGATGCAGGACTTTTTATGTTACAAAAGTAAACAAACATGACGGGAGAAAGCGTCTGTCATGTTATTTATATTAGAGTGAATGGGAACTCTACTACCAGTAATGTCCATTGCTCGCATCCTATGATGGATGTCAGCAACAGACCTCAATAACTAATATGAACATACCCTTATCCTAAGTTTTATACTGCAGAGCTGCGTTCACAATTCTGTCAACAGGTATAACGCTCATATATTAGTACGCCTATTATGAGGTGCAGATCATCAGAGCAGCCTCAGTGAAGTTATCCAGCTTATGCAGGAGAATTTCAGCTCTGACGCTTACACAGTTGTGAATTCAGCTCTGGACTATGATACAGACTTTACAGCAATAAAATTTTTTATTCAAACTGTGAATTATCCATGAAAAAAGGATACACCATCCACTCCAGGTATTAAGCAGTATAGGCATAAAATAACATCGTAGTCAGCAGCAGGCCGTTTCATGTGCGCAGCGTTTCCATTCGCTGCTTTGTGTGAACATGCACTTTAATTCACTAGAGCTCCCAAAGTTATTCGCTTCTTGCTTTATGGTTACAAAGGGTTTTGTCAATGGTGACTTATTTCCCATCCACATTATAGAAGATAAGTGTCCAATCGCTTCGGCGATCATGAGAACTGGTTCCCATGTACCTCCATTTCTATAGAGCAAGAATCACGCATGAGCATTGCCATTTCATTCCTCTCTACTGAAACGTCCAGTGCTGTACCCTGCTTCTTTTCAGCAGTCCCATATAGATAAATGGAAAAGCAGGGCTCATGTGTGACTGTTGCCCCATTCATTTGGGGGTACACAGGACCCCCAATCACCTAAACAGTGAAGGACCTAGTGATGGTCCTCCAGTGCTCAAACTTTTATCCCCTTTCTCTTCCCATTTTGTGTGCAAAAACTGAAATCTTAGTTTCTGACCCCAGACAGACTAATGCACTTAACTGTGGGCTCTAGAGTTCAGAGACATAGCCAGTTCTTTGTTCCTGCCACACGGAGGCGTAACATGAAGCTCCGGGCTCCAGTGCAAAATCTGTACTAGGCTTCCCAACAATAATGTATAGCTTCCTCATTCATATTGGGAAGTAACCTTATGGACACCCTATGGCTTCTGGGCCCGGGTGCCACTGGGCTCCTACCCCAGGCTGCCTCCCTTTTTGTTTAGATTTTCCACTGCATGTCCTGACTTTTGTGCAGATTTTTGTGAACCCCATTCACATGCATTTTATTATAAATTGTTGTGGATTTTTGTTTCCAAATACGTGGCATGTATACTCACCCTATTACTGACTTACTGACACGAAACCCATTCTCCATATTGGAATCTCATCGCCATATTTGTCCCTAGTCTGGCCATGATGGGTGCAGGAATTTGGCTCTGTATAAAGCAATATAAAGCCCTTCTAATGCCAAGTGCTAGTATTCACCAGCTATTTTCCAACATATTGCTGACACCCAGCGTGCCAACAGCACAGAAGGCATCTGCGGACACCAGCCGTAGGTGTTAGTGAGGCGTCCATATACATATGGCCTATATATACAGACTTAAATAGTTAAGTTACATAGCATGGCTCTAGTACTGTAAGTGCCATCATTCTCTTTGTCCCATTGTTACGTTCTCAACTATTTTTACATATACGCTAAGACCTTCGTCAGACGGCTGTAATTAAACCTGCTGCGGACAAATGGAGCCGGAGAGGTGTGCGTCCATAGGTGGCTTGTGTGGGTGTGTGTTGATGCATAGCCTTAGACAGAACAGAGTGTGTGTGTGCGAGCATCATTGGCAGCCTGACAGCTTCTATCCAGATAATCGCCGGCTGGCACGGCTCTTGGGTGATGCGCTCTTTCTGTCTCGGTGACATGCACTTTCCCCCCCGTGCTGGGAGAAAAAGAGCGAGGCGGCAGAGTTGTTTTGGCAGACTGCAAATCCCAGCTCCGGAGCGGCGTGTAGCTATTAGTCTCTCTTTATTAACTCTTAACTCCCAAGCATTAGAACCGGTTGCACAGTAATTTCAACCCCAGAATTTCTCGTATGTCCAGCAACTCGGGGGTTACCGGCAGCGGTTTGGATGCTTGTCAGAGATCTGTTTTCATGTTGGGAGGCGGCAAACACTCCCAGCATTTCTATTTTCAGCGTGCAGCTGCGAGGGTTTCAGGATGTTTTAGTAACTGCGGGTCAGTCATCCCATATTAATTATGGCAAAGTTTGCTGAACAGCCCGCCGCTCCAAAAGATGGCCTCTCATTGACAATTATCTTACTTCCGTCCTGTTTGGACTCGTGTGGCTGAGACAAACAACTTCTAAAAGGGCAGGTTTCTCAATCTAGCAAATTAGGTTTTCCGTATTTTTCTCCTCTCGCTTAACCCTTGCCACCTATTAGAGTGACCAAGGCTCAGGCCTAGGCTATAAACTGCAGATCCTGGAAACTGGATAGACACATGACACTGTCCAAGGCGAGCCAGATGTAGTGCGCCGCGGGTCACACACAAAAGATTAGACTGCAGAGCCTTCGCAGCTGACGTTAGCACGGAAATTTGGAAACCTGCCCCCTTGTTCCCCTCCTTTTCTCATGCGTCATCCATTAGACCACACGTTGACACGTAGGAGACCCCCAGGCTGTCTGCGGCTCAGGGCTCTGTTAGCAGTTACCCTCCCTTATCCCTGCCCGATCCCAGATGTGTTCGCAGAGAAAACTCCAAGAGGGGAACTGGGAACAGAGCCCGCAGTCTCCTGCCATAGGGGTTTCTCTTAGCACGGCTGCAGATGTGCAAACAGCCGCTCTGTGCTTTGTGGCGCAGCAGCCTCAGGGTGTGTACCGAGCTTGGGGTTTGCGCCAAAGTTTAGGGATTAGCTAAATTATCCAAAGCTTTTTTAATTTGTCTTTTTGGAAAATAATTTTCACGTCATGGTAATTTAATTACGGGTCTGGAAAGGTCGTGCTGTGACTCAATGTGTCCTCTGATGCAGAATGCTTCAGCCCTGGTCTTCAGGCTAAGAGAGCGTTTTATATATAGATATGTAGAGGTATACAGTACTGTGCAAAAATTTCTAGGCTTGTGTAGAAAAACTTCAGTAAAGTAAGAATACTTTCAGAAATAGAAATATTACTGGTTTATTTTAGCCAGTTAACAAAATGAAGTAAATGAACAAAAGAGAAATCTAAAAGAATTCAGTATATGAAATATTATAGTTGACTTTCTATTAATGGGGGAGCAACCCACCCATGTGGAGGCCAGGAGAGGTGTAAATAATAATAGAAAGCATGCTCACCTGTCCCCGGCGCACCATTGTCCGTTCATTGCTGGAAGTCCTCCGCCCCATGTGATCGCAGAGAGTGGCCTCAGCAGCCGCTGGAGATGGACCGGTGATGTCACTCACATATGTTATTGGTCTCAGTGGTCACGTGGGACGCAAGACTTCAGGCAACAAAGCAATGGCATGAGACCAAATGGACAATGGAGCACTGGGGACAGGTGAGTATGCTTTTTATTATCATCATTATTTTGCACCCCCAACCTCTAAATGGGTTGCTCCATTTCCTGGACAACCCCTTTTTAGGGGTACTAATAAAGGAATCTGGCGGAGTATGTCATGGTGTGCTATATGGGTATGTTCACACACCGCAGACTGAAATTCTGAATGGGGTTGTTTTGGCGATAAGCCTTATTTAGATGAGGGTGGGTTCACACTTGCTCCGGGCACTCAGTCCGCCGCGATTCCTACCTAAATGTCGGAAAGCTGGATAGGGAAAGGTTTGTGACGCTTTGCTTAAAAACCCATTCACTTGAATGGGTTTTTAAAGCAATGCACGGGTGTGCGCTTACACCCTCTGCGTCGCGAAGCCGTTTTTTTTCGTCGGACATGCAGGACTTTGTGTCCGACGAAAAAAAACTGACTTCGCAGCGCAGAGGGTGTAAGCGCACACCTGTGCGTTGCTTTCAAAACCCATAGAAGTGAATGGGTTTTTAAGCAAAGCGTTGCAAACCTTTCCTTATCCAATTTTCCGACATTTAGGTTGGATTCGTGGCGGACGGAGTGCCGGCGCAAGTGTGAACCCACCATGAATAGAACAGTTGCAAAACGTTTTGTGACAAATCTGATATGTGTGAATTCACCTTGTCCACATTATTACCCATACAAATATACCAGCCCTGGTACCCGTGTGATGCAACACACTTGTCTCCTCTATAGTCCACCACTTTTCTGGAGTCAGAGGCGGGCACTGGTCCTGAAATTAGTCCTGCTTCACCATTCCTTTTGTTCCCTCATTGCCCAATTTACTGGGCATACCTTTATTCATGAATATTCACATTCTCAAGCCTGAAGGGACTAGCGTTGGGGTACGATAACATCCTAGGTTCATTAGTTTTGCATCCACTATGTATCACATGACCTATTCTATAATTCACTATATCTGTTCTGTCGCCATAATTGTCTTAATGTGCCGGCTCATGTACAATGAATAGTCGTCGGAGCCTTCATTGGAAAAACCCTAATGGTCTTGTTTTTTTTGTTTTGTTTTTTAATGGTTTTCTTATTTTTGCCCCTCTAGTTGAGATCTTTCTTGAAGGACTGTAAAGTGTCCAATTACTGCAAACCCATGCGCCAACTGCTGGAGAAGATCCAAGAGAATTCATCCTACATAACTAGCAAGAGGCAGAAGTGCACCTTTGGGGTGTCTGACAGAGAAGCTGTGGTAAGTACCGGTCTGGGACACATTATATGCGTTAAACTCTGCCTTCTCCCACAATGCGCCACACTAGTACTTTTGAGCTGTGCAGTAAGACTGTGTTCTGCATCTCAAATTTTGACACTGATAGATAAATTATCATATTTTCACAAAAATCTTAAGTAATTATTAATTTAGCACCTCTTTGATAAACTGAGTCAGCATTTCAGGTAGGATGGACTCACACATGGCGTAGTTTTTACTCCACGGGTTTGTCCACCTGAAATCCGCATGTGTTAGCCTTCATACACACAGCTGCAGTTTTGATCCGTATGCTATCCATTTTTATGGATCAAATACAGATCTGTTTGTTTCTATGGCTCCATACATGTGTTCATAGTTTTCACAGGTCAGTGTCCGGGTCATAGAAATGAGCCAGAAAATATGGCGCAGGTCCTATAGCTGTCCGGTTTTGCAGCTCAATCCATTAATTTGTGTATGGGTCCATGAAAAGCACGGATGACAGTTAGGTACCAATATGTGCGCCTTGTGCTCTCCTTTCACGGACCCATACCCTTCTTGTGGTCACATGCAGGAAACCTTAAAGAGGACCTTTCATGTCCTCAGGCACATGCGGTTTTACATACCGCTAGAAACCTGACAGTGCGCTGAATTCAGTGCACTGTCGGCTTTCCCGTTATGTGCCCTGGGGCTGGAGATATCGGGGGTCTAAATTTCACTGTCAGAAGGGCGTTCCTGACAGTCTAGCTACACTGTGAGGAGCGCCCTCCCTGACAGTTCTCGTTCATAGACTTGTACTGGCGGGCGTTCCTCACAGCTCAGCGTCATCACTGGGTGGTAAGGAACGCCCCCTCTGACAGTACTCGGCTATGGATGAGGACAGAGAGAGGAGGCGTTCCTTACCGCCCAGTGATGATGCTGAGCTGTGAGGAACGCCCCCCCCCCCAGTACAAGTCTATGGACGAGCACAGTCAGGGAGGGCGTTCCTCACATCGCAGCTAGGACTGTCAGGAACACCCTTGTGACAGTGAACGGTGAAATTTAGACCCCCTATTTCTCCAGCCCCGGGGAATATAACAGGAAAGTCAACATTGCGCTGAATTCAGCGCGCTGTCGGCTTTCTAGCGGTATGTAAAACCGCATATACATGAGGACGTGAAAGGTCCTCTTTAAGTGCATATTTTCCTGTGGAGTTAATGTATTTTCCACCAAATTAGCTGGAGAAGTTTGCTCTTTACTGCCACCTATTGGAAAGCTACCTTATAAGTTAATGTCTGACCCTGATACGTGGCTTAGGATACAAACCAACCCAGAGTCTTATCCATAAGTGAAAAACCTCTATATGCAGACAGCAGTTTCATGTTTCTGTGCAAAGCAGGGTGCAAAACAGCAGGTGGGTCGGACATTGACTAATGTGGTAGTTATTCAATAGGTGGCACTAGAGAGCTAGCTGTTGTCCTCCTGAATGACAGCTAATGTGCATACCCTTCTTCCCTGCAGGCATTGCCTGACCACCTATGCCAACTTGGCAGTCTCCAGAGAGGCGCTACCCCTGAACCCATCGCAATACAACTGCAATAATTGCATAGCAAATCTGCATGTAGCACATGTAGAATTTGGGACACATTTGCAGTGTATAAATGCATGGCTTAAAATTCTGCCACAGTGTAAGTCCGCCCTTACAGGGTTCAGGGCAGAAAATACAGATCTACTTGCTGTAACTGAGTAAACAAGACACAGAAAAACCTCTTTTTGAAAAATACAAGGACCATATGCTACACTTCTCTTTCCTGTAAAAAAAAAAAAAAAAAGTGGTGTTCTACACAGTGAGACGGGTATGATTAGAAAGACTTTTGATCAACGGGATCAAAATGTAGCTTAACCAGTCACACATGTAGCGGATAGCTGTGTTTATTACTGGGGACATTGTGATCATCCGTGTATAGTGTAGTCACCCTATATATGGTACAGCTATGCATGACCTTCTGTCCTTTGGTTACTGTCATACGACCTCCCCTGTACCCCCCCCCCCCCCCCCCCCCCAGCCCTGGACCCTCACGCTGCTGGTAAGACCTCCCATGCAGTACATTGCAGGCACCTCTGTCTCCTAAGGGAGCAGATAAATCTTGATAATTAGCATTGTGTTGTTTGCTGGCTGACGGAGCCTGATCTCCTCTGCAACCCTAGAACAGCACGCACGGATGTAATGCCTTCATAAATATTTTAATGGCAGACTGCTGGTAATATAAATCAGGGGGCTGGGAGTGCCAGAAGCAGTCCGTAGACACTCTGGCACCACCTCGCAGGGACAGAGGCAACGGGAAAGTGTCAGATCAGAGACACCCACGTGTTGTGGTCTCTGCAGCAGGATGAAGTAGTGCTGGGGAATTGCAGGTGGTGCCACTAAGTAAGAAGACTTATTTGGTCTGCATGGCTCTAGCCGTGCATAATAGATGGTACGGGCTTTGTCCTCTGCGTTAAGATGTGATTAATTAATGGGAATAAAACTGCTTCGGCATTTTGCATACAGACACAATGTGCTCACGCTTCTACCAAGGTGGAGACTGCTGCTGCTGTACTGTATGTCCTGTGATGCCGTCTTTCTGGGCCTCGTACGAATTGTAAAAGGTATTACGGATTTAGCCAATAAAGCTTTATTCATTGTGTAATGACAAGTTGTACAACTTTTATAGTATACTTTCCTGATCAGTCCTTGTTTGCAAGATCTTTGCTTGCTGTCACGTAAAAGGGGTTGTCCCATTACAGACACTTATCCCCATCCTGGCAGCTCCATTCATTATTATGGGGCTGCTAGGATTACAGCAGCTCCATAGAAGTAAATGGAGCACTGTTCATGCAAGCGTGCTGGTGTTTACTATACAGGGAGGCTCCTGATCACTGGAGGACCCAGCGGTTGGACCACCAGTGTTGTAACCTTTAGCCCGTATCCAATGTCTATAATTGGACAGCTCCTTTAATAGGAACACACATTGTTTCTTCTAGCAGATAAGCATCTGCCCTTGTCATGTGATGTATAGGTGCAATGTTCGACCAAATATGTAATGACTATGGAGGTGTCCTGACTCTACCCTGCAGCAGGGGGAAGGACTGGGTGTAGCTGCAAGAAGTGTCTGCTGGTGGCTTATTACCCTCTCCATATTGAGGACGGTGGAGACTAGAATGGAGTGGTTTAAATCAGGTGTGTCGTAGATTCAGTAGGTGGCGCTGCTTTGGCTCCGGTAGTGTTACCTGTGCGGTTTGGCAGGCTCCACCTGCCAGCCTGTCACAGCTAACACATCCAGAGACTTGGTATCTTTGGGTGTTGAAATAGCGGCTAATTGTGGTTCTCCTACATACAACCCTAACTCTAACCCGCCTGGTTTGACGTGGATACAGCAGGTGATGCCTCATACTAACAGTCACAGGAGGCAGCGCCACTAACTGGATCCATGGCATACTAGACAGCACCTGATTTTACTCACTTCATTCTAGTATCTACCTCTTGAGGACACATGCATGCTTGGTGAGCAGGGTGTGAATGTATACGTGGGATTTGGGGTCACCCAGGTTTCTCAGACCATTCATTATACGGGTGAGTGATGGCTGCTGCATGACCAGGCACATCTTTGTATATTTGACCTTCTTGGTCACCTCCCATTCTAATCTGTTATGTCCCTTTAAGTCTTATTTTGCTCCCTCGTGACTCATTCCCTTTTGTATACCTCCTGCGGTGCTTACGCATGTGCAGTCTAGTCTGACGGAAATCCTGGGGCTTCCAGTTGTCAGATGACGTCAAGAGCACCCGTGAGCAACAGTGAATGCTCGCACCAGGGAATGTAAGCTCTCCAAGGGCTTCATTATTGCAAGGAAGCAAGAGAGGAGTCCATGTGTGAGGAGGAGAGTATCAGCGCCTCCGGATGTCCTCTCACCACAGCTGATCTCTGCACTACTACTACTGAAATGGATATCTATGTATTACATTATACAGAAAGATATCATTGCTATATCATTTTCAATTGAAGATGTTATCTGACTTTGTACCTTAAAGGGGTTGTCCAGTCAGATCATTAAAACGGCTTATGTGAATTTAGTGAATAAAATGATCCAGTGATCATATTGCACTGGAGGGTATTGGAGTATATTTTCATAGACTAGGTTGTCAGGCGTTTATTGTATTACACTGCGGTCATCCTCATACCTATGTGATGTCAGGAATGTGTTCTCTCCACTCAAATATTCATGTCATTTTCACTATGCACAGACTTTACAAGCTCTGAGTCATTGTATTGTACCTCCCTATAGTGCTGGGAGTCCTCATGAATGCTCGCCCCGGTCTGCTGCATTTCTCAGAGGCCCTGTGATATCTATACATTGTGCTGGTGGATTAGTCCAACATTCATCTGTGTTTGAGACATCTTGACCCTGTCGTACACTTCAGATCTGGCCAAGATCATGCATGCTGGCCTCAGCTGAGTGTGCATGTGTTTTCAGTGTTAGTTACTGCCGGTCTCCTGGTGATGACTTATCACTTTTTATGCTTAGTTTAGCTCAAAAAAATGCAGCAAAACCTGCAACAAAAAAGCTGCTTCTATGCAATGTGGGGCCTCAGCCTGAAGGGGTTTCCCAAGACTTCAATGTTAATGACCTATTCTAAGGAATATCTTATCAATATCAGATTAGGGGTGCGACTCCGGCAAGCACTGCAGCTTTTTCATTGTGCTGTACCTCATGTAGTGGCTGTGCCTGGTACTGCAGCTCAGTCCTGTTCACTTCAAAGGAGAAGAAAGCATTTTTCTGTGATGTCTATGACAAAGTTTCTCATATTCACTTATACTGTAGAGTTATGTGAAGGTTGTTGAAAGCAAATTAAAGATTAAACATGGATGGAAAGTGTCATATTAATCATAGTTTTTACTATTTTTTTCAGCTTAAATGGGAAAAGCAGACCAAGGAAGAGGGAACTCCACTGAGCAAGTATTACACCAACTGGAAGAAACTCCGGGAGAAGGAAATTCAGCTGGAGATAAGCGGCAAAGAGAGGGTAAACATTCTTACTCCAGCACGCCATACTGCCTGCACACAATACAGGAAGACATATAGCAGTGGTAGGCAACCTTCGGCACTCCAGCTGTTGTAAAACTACAACTCCCAGCATGTATACTTGCTCTGCTGTTCTTGGAACTCCCATGGAAGTGAATGGAGCATGTTGGGAGTTGTAGTTTCACAGTAGCTGGAGTGCCGAAGGTTGCTGACCCCTGCCATATAGTATTACTTGTCTTCTCAGCACCTCCTCTAGGTCCCTGCATAGTAGGACATCGCCATGTGGTTATATGTTCCTTCAATACTTAAAGGGGTTTCCTGGGGAAAAAAAAAATCCGTGAAACAACTGATCAGCCTGACATTGAGAAATTCCACCAGTTCCCTGCCAATGCTACCTTGGTACCCAATGCTCTCTGCTTCTTGGCTAGTCATATTTTTTAACACAATATGTTTGACGAAAATCTTAAAGGGGTTTTCCAGGACTTAGGATAGGTCATCCATTGAAGATCGTTGGGGGTCTAACACCCAGGGCCCCTGCAGATCAGCTGTTTGAAGTGACACTGGCTCTCTCTGACACAGGATGTCTGATGTCAGGTTACGTGGCCGAATCTTAGAGCAGTCCCATTCAAGTGAATAGGCTGAGCTGATATACCAAACAAAGCCACTGCACAAACGTACAGTGCTATGTTTGGTAAGTACCAAAGAGGCTTCAGTGCTCACCCAAACTTTTGCAGGCCCTTCAAACAGCTGATTGGCGGGAGGCCTGGGTGTCGGACCCCTACCGATCTTTTTCCACTGGTGACCAATAACTTTTTGCCCCACGACAAAACAAACGGACAAACTGAGCATCTACTGTCTGTGGAGGATTTTTTTCGTCTCTTTCCTGACAGATAATGCTAAGAGAAATCCAAATTGCGCATATTGAATGCTACATCCCAGCTGAACTGAGTGTGCATGTGTATGTGCAGAATAACTGTTGAATGTGTATTGGTAACTTTAGGATATGGCCACCTAGTTACCCACTGGTTTGTAGATTTGCTGGAAACATGAAGGTATTGGGTCCTACTGCGTCAACATGGTGTTCTGATTTCCTATCCCAGTAAGTTATAAGTCGTGTCCAGCGCTCGCTCTTCTGTATTTTGGACATATGAGGTCCTGGCTGCAGCCATCGAGGTATTTCCACTGCATGGTTACGTGGTGTGTTTCCAGCTTCCCTTCCTGTAGCCGGCAGAACGATTCAGTTCAGGATGGTCACTGGGCATTAAGTGTCTTTGTGGGTTTGTGTGTGAACACCATTCTCGGAGGAGTTAAGAGCTTGGCTGCATCCCCTACATGACTCTGTCATGGGATTTCAGCGCTTATTTACATAATGCTAATCCATTGCAGGAGCCGACGGCTCAAGGGATTAAAGGAGTATAAATCCTGCCTCAGTGTTCTTGGTGTGGCCAGCAGGCGGCAGTGTTCTCTCTCTCACAAGATGGTAGAAGTAGAACCACAGAAAGTTGTGCAAGGAAACCAGTATACAGCACATCAATAGTGCTCTGTGTTTTATAGGATAGGAGGAAAATATTCTATGGTGGACTGCAGAAACCAGCATGCAAGTCAGATAAGAATACATTGCAGTTAAAATGGGCTACTGTGGAAATATCTTAACATTTACTTCACTTTTGCAAATTGTGCAGTACATTTGTTGACATTAATGTCTCTAGTCTGATGACATCATTGCATAATAGCAATTCCTTGCTATACTTATAATCCCTTCCGCTGGTGGCAGCGAGGTATCCTGAACTGAGAGCAGGGCGTCTGTAGGAACTTCACTTTCCCCACAGTTCTTGTCTTGCTTTTCGGTCAGAAGGCTTGGCTTTCCAGAGCATGCCTTATAGCCGCACTGCATAATAACACCATATTATGGACCAGTCAGTTTTGCAATTCCCTTACCAGCCAGCCATTAGTACTGCTTGTAACCTTCATATTGTGTCCATGAGAATATAGCGGTCCAGATCTTATCTGTGGCCTGTAGTAAAATAACGCTACTACACTCATATTGCACAAGTACACTATGTCTCTAGTGTCATCAATGAATCCGGTTTTGTCTTATATTACAGTAAACTGAGGGTCATTTAAAGAGGACCCTTTCACCACCTCCGCCTACGCTTTCTATCCTTTAATAGGTGCGGCTCCACTGATTCTGGCACAATTGGAATCTTTTCTATAGTCCCCACCCTTCCTGAGCAATCAGTGCTGTTAGTTTCAGCACAGTTAGGCTCTCTACTGTCTACTTGTCTTTCTCCTCCAGCCGAGGACCATCCATAATTGTGCTAAAGTAACAGCAATGATTGCTCAGGAGTAGTGGGGTTAAAATATGCATTGAGTTGGTTTTGTGCATGTTCCAGGAGATCAACCATATCCCAGTCCTGTGTCGGGCTGCAAGACAACTGGCTGAAGCAGGAGCCTCCCCTGCTGTGCCCTGTCTGCAGTAGGACCAAACATTGTTAGGCTAGGTTCACACTAACGTTAGGCAATCTGTCGTTTGGGTCCTCCGGGAGACCTGAACGAATTAGAGCCCGTCTGCTAAAACAGTGGTTAGCTGCAGACCCCATAGAGTGTAATGGGGTGTGTCTGGTTTCGACGTTTTTTTATACTGAAATGTCCTCCGTGCAGGACTTTTCTCTTTGCCGATTTTTGGTGGAATCTGACGCAGATGTGAACCTAGTCCGCACTCCTATGCCATACCTCACCCCCACTAGCCAGTGATGGACCACATCAAAAACTTATTAACCCTTTTATCCTCTGCAGGATATCTACAACACTGTTTGGGTCAGGATGATGCAGAAGTTGCTGCTGACTGGCAGACATTGAGGGCAGCTATGTTTCTTGCTTGCTCTTATTTTTCAGTTTAGTCTTGCTTTAATTGAAACCCAAAGATTTCAGGTTTATGCCATCGCTGGTGAAGACTGACAGATACTTTTCAATGCTCGACCATTAGTATTTTTCGTAGCCTTGCTTTATATTTTATTCTGTAACCTTATTGGCCTGTCATCAAGCAAAATAGCAGCTTGTCACGAGGGAGGGAGTATAGCTCAGTTTTTCCGCAGCCATCAGCAGGCGTCTAGATACGAATGTTTTTATCACCTGCTCTGTCCTAACCCTCTCTCTGCGTCAGCGTTCCAGTCCGTGCTATTTGTACATGCTGTGCTGATGAAGTGGGAGCTGCGAACACTCGAGGAGCCGAACGGAAACATTACCAGAGAAAAACATGTCTATTAATAAATTGGCGCTCATACCTCTCACTTTTGTGGAAATAGGCACACTTCAGTTGTATTTTTCATATTTTCCCGTTGTGATGCGGGTCCTGATATGGGCCAGACCTGCACTGTTACCTGAATGTCCATTAAAGGTAACAATTCTCTTTATGTATATACAATTTCTTCCCATATAGTGTATCTCATATCCCATTACAATTAAGACTGTTACAATAAGGGTAAGGCCAGGTGACACATCTCGCTCAAAAACTCCGCAGCCGTCCAAGCGACCACATATTGTAATGGATTGTTAAATATCGATTGGTTATTGGATGTTCGTTGTCAGTGGCCGCGCGGTCTGTCATTAAAAAAATGACCGTTCAATAAAGAAATCAATTATTAGTGATTTATTCGAAAACTGCGGCTGCTTGTACGGGTGAATGACATCCGCAACGTATGACCTTAACCCTTTTCAGGAAGAGCTGGTTCCTGTAAATCAGGAGAGAGAGTGTCCTTTTGGCTTACGTCAGGTCAGTGTGCGCCGCACTGTGTTATATAGAGGGTGACCACCCTGAGACCCTATGGGCGACGTTTGCTTTCCTGACACTTACCACAAAATATTCAGACACGCTGTGCACAGAGCAGAGTTTAATGGTAAGTTCACACTACTGTTTCTGATATCTGTTGCTCTCATCTGTCATAGGATGAGGGCAATGGACATTAAAGGCAGTAGAGTGATGGATGCAGATGGAGAATCCTCCGTCTGGCGTCTGTTCCCATTGACTTTAATGTAAAATCACAACAGAAGCTGTCTTCCATCATGTTTGTTACTTTGCTGATGGAGGAAAATGATGTGAATGCAGGATTTTTTTCTTCCATTACTAAAGTAAACAAACTTCCATCATGTTTTTTTTTACATTAGAGTCAATGGGAACGGATGTCAGATAGAGGGGGCTCTATCTGCATCCGCCACTCTATTGCTGTTACTGTCTGTTCTCTTATCCTATGGTGGATGAGAGAGATGGACATTCGTAACGGTAGCGTGGACGTCCCCTAAACTGACAGCCAACAAGTTACTTTAATAGCTTAAAGTGCCATGGTATTTTATGATATTGGTATGCCCGTTCTCGTTTCCTAAGTTGCGGTGGCCATATCTATATTAATGGACTGTAAGACGGAGCGATGATTAAAGAAATGCCAATCCTCCCTAGACCAAGTAGGGCTCGTGCCTCTAAGCCTATTCCGATTCCGTATGATCTCCCAGGTGTAATACAGCTCCCTATAGTTCTGTGCTCTATATTCATATGCCTCCAATGTTTTTTAGTTTTTTCTTCTCTCTGATTCTGTATGACTCTTAAGGAAAAAAAATCGTGCCAGCCATCGCCCCGTACAGCACCATATGGCGACATGCGGAGTGCCGTAGCATGTGCCTCCTGCAGATGTACGCATGAGGCCTTAGACTTGTGAGATAATGAGCCCATCGATTTAGTGAAATTTGGGCAAGCTTTCCCATCCCTCTAGGAGAGCTGTCTGTCTGCGTTAGAGCAAGTCTGCTGTAGGTAAATGTGATGGCTGTCTGCGGCGCCTGTACTCGCTTGTGCGTAGGTGAGTGTGTGAGAGCTTTCGTCTCTCGTCAGTGCTAATAATTACAGCGCTAAGCATTTTTCCTGGAGCTTCTAACAGCCTGTAATGATGCCGCTGTGGAAGGGTGGCAGCAGTCGTTAGCTCCTTCATTAAGAGCCGCAGATTAACGAGCGGAGGGCGCAGCTACTTCAATAAGAGGGAAAAAATAAAATCCAGGAAATAAAAGATGCCGGCTCGGGAGTCTCTTGCGGGCTTCCTGTTATCTCATTATCGTCTGGTTATTAACGAGGGGTAGAGCCATCTGACAGGAGAGAGGGGGGCCGCCGCTGATGAATCCCCCATTGTGTTTTGGAGATTACATAATCCAATTTTTCAACCCGACGTTTCACATCCAGAACAGGATGGAACAACAGTTGCACCTCTTATAAATGGCATGTTTTCATAGCAGGATTTTTGCATTTTTATTAATTTTAGCAAATTACCTACTCAGATTTCATGATGTGCCAGACCCTTGCTATAATAACATATCCCATGTTTCACATATAACATGCTCTTGGATAAAGAGGGTTTTTTTTTTTTTTGTTTATAATCATACGGAAAGTTTGAGATGAAGGGTAAATGATTAATTTTTTTATTTGCTGTGCAATTGGCTAAGGCTACGATCAGGTTACCGTTATTATAGTCCTTTGCTGTCACTCATGGACACAGACAGAGCACCCTCTGTGTGTTCCCATTGACTATAATGTAAAAAAAAAACAAAAAAAAAAAACATGATTCCGTCATGTTTAGTTTACTTTTGTAATGGAAGTCCTGCATATCTACTCTTTGTAGTATCTCCATCTGGATTTGGTAACACAAGGAAATAAAGTATGTGAAATAGTACTATGTGGCCCTGTGTGCCTAAAACTCCTTGCGGCACCATATTACTAGAATCAATGCTTCTAAAGGAAAGAGATCCATAGTATGGCATTTAGTAATATCAGAAGTTCACAATGGGTCTGTGGCTGTGAGGTCCCTCGCGTGACTGTGCGTAATGCCTTGTATTACCTCTGAGATGGGAGAAGACATGCTGCAAAGGTTTGGGAAGGAATGATAAGGATTTGTCTTGAGCTAGGGTCACTTCACCAAGGTCCGCATAGGTACATTATTAAAGAGGTTCTGCACTATCTGCTCCAGCCAGTGAGCCATCAGATCTTCATTGGTTATGCCCTTCTGCTCCACATTTATGTTGTTTTAACAGGTATCAGAGTGAGCACATCAATGTGTATTTATCTAGATAAATGTTGCAATAATGCTTAAGTACTACTCCCTATGCATGTATGGACACCGCTTTAAAGGGGTTATCCAACACTCTAATGACCTATCCTTAGAAAAGGCCATTCTTTTCGATCTGTGGTGGTCCGACAGCCGGGACCCCAGCACATCTGCTTTCGCTGTACAGTGCGGCTTCTGTTTATGTTTACAGTCCGGAAACCCATGTACTTCAATGAGACATTGCTGCAATACCTAAACCCGTCACGGCATGTTGTACCGCAAGCGAGCAGCGTGTAAATATTACCAGGAGCCCTGCAGTCCCCGAAAAACAAATCCACTTGGGTCCCAGCTGTTGAAATCCCACAGATCTAAAATTGATGTCTACTCTAAGAATAGGTTATCAATATTAGAAAAGTGGATAACTCTTAAAGAGTTTAACAAAGGAAGACCCAATTGGTTTAGGTGTTTCCGCCACTAGTACACCTCCTCCAAGTCCTATGTATACTACCTATACAGGAGCCATATGGTGCCCTCCATATTATGTAGAATACTTTCATAATGCAGCAGATATTCTTATTGCACTATTAATGGTACATTTTGCTCTTCTTTTCATAGATGGAGGACTTGAATCTCCCAGAGATCAAGAGAAGAAAACTAGAGAAGAAGGAAGAAGATAAGAAAGAATTCAAAGACCTGTTTGAGTCTGACAGTGATTCGGAGAGCGGCGGAGGGGTTCTGTCTCTGAAAGGTAATTAAAGGTGGATTGTCTGTGCTAGCAGCCTCCAGTGGTGAGGATTGTCATAGCACCGTGCACAGTCGCTGGGTTGTTTTTTTCCTGCTTGGAGTACCCTATGTAACCACTTCACTGCAAGCGCAGACTGTGCACAGAGAAAAAGTAAAGCGTGCGAGTATAAGAAAGTCTTTGCCCCCTCCTTCCATGCCCCTCTTGAAATATTGATGCGAAAACACTTGTATTTTGGCAGGGGCAGTTGAATACGGAAAACATTTTGCCAATTTTCTAAAACCTGCTGGTAATTGCTGCTGCAGACTGTCCTCGCTATCTGGGGTTGATGAGCCTTTAATTAGCCCTAAAGGAAAGCGGTTATGGCGGCGGATTCTTAAGGCTTATTATTGCGCCGCCCCCGCTTTTGGACCCTAATTTGAAGAGCAATTAAGACACCAATGAGCCTGATGCAGATGTGAGACCTGGCTGAGGGCTGTCGCCGCGCCTTCTGGAAAAAGATTTACTTGGCCAGGAGGCGATTTATCTGCATTGACATGGTCCGCGCACAGAACTAAGATTGTGTTACACGCCTAAATAAGTATCTGCAGTCAAGTAGTCGACACAGCAACTCATAAGCATGCAGCAACCAGGCCTTTTACTGGTTTAAAGGCAGACATGTCACTGATGGCAATGGGGATTCAGGTTCTGAGACCCCAATGAAAAAGAAAGGGTAGAAGCGCTGCAGATCAGTATGGAGAGACAGAGAAAGCGATATGCGTAGAAAGACTATGGCCATGTCACATGATCTTACAAAGCAAAGGGACATTCAACTGACCCTTCTTTCCAGGGAGGGGTGCGGATCTCAGCAACTGGCCACATCAAAATTGTCTTTATATGTCAGTGACACTTCAGTTTAGACCACTTACACATATATTTTGGACATTCATTACTCTTCACTCATCTGTTCAAGATCTGATTAGAATAGTGGGCAAGTGAATCACTGCAAGTGTTTTTTTACTTTTTTATTTTGTGATCATAAGAGAGTGACACTCACCCTACACTGTCCATTTTGTTTGATGTCCTGAAGGCTGTCCATGACTGTGTGTAGGAGAGTGAATCAGGACTCTCGCTGTCTCTTCTAGGAGTCCTGAAGGCTGTCAATAATCCTGTGTAGGAGAGTGAATCAGGACTCTCGCGGTCTCTTCTAGGAGTCCTGATGGCTGTCCATGACTGTGTGTAGGAGAGTGAATCAGGACTCTCGCTGTCTCTTCTAGGAGTCCTGATGGCTGACAATGATCCTGTGTAGGAGAGTGAATCAGGACTCTCACTTTCTCTCTTAGGAGTCCTGTCAAGAATTACTCTGTTTCCTACCTACAAATCCTGCTCCAAGTTCTATAAACCTATATATTACAGAGCTCAGCTTCTCTCCCTTTACTACATCTTGCTCTCGGATAACAGATATCACCTGACAGGTTCCTGGTAATCAATTTAGCCAATTTTTTGCGTGCAGTTAACTTTTTTTTACCTTTACACCCACAGTTTGCAGTGATGGTGGGACATGTAATAGGTTTATACACTTGTCCTACCAAGATGTAATAGAAAATCTTCATGATACTTACATTTGCCTGCATACCAAAACTACAGATGTGCTTGGTTTCTGCCATGTTTGGCCTCTCAGCTGTGTCAAAATGTTGCCATGTCGGGGCCTGTTTAATAGTTCTGGTTACCCAACCGTACTCATGGCTCCATCTATTCTCTGCTAAGCCTAGCTCCTAAGCTCCTCTTCCTTTCACGTAATGATTTCTCTACCTTTCCCCTCCTTTATGTATAATTTTTTTTTTTTTTTTTATGCTATCCCCTTGTGATCTTTTTGGAAGTGGTTACAGCATTTTCTTGTCACCGTGTTTCATGTTTCCCCCCTCCTCCTGTTATCTCCCTTCTCTTGTTCTCTGTGGGGTTGCACGTTTCGAGAGAAATCTCATCTCTCTTGGATGCTCCGCAAACCAAGTTCCCTATGAGGTTTTCCCTTGATAGTCTGAGGGGGGTCTTTTTCTCCCATCTGGCGGGACAGGTCTAGAGTGGTGACCTCCGTGATGACATCACTGTAGCCCCCAACACCCACCCCCGCCCCCACGCCCACACAGCAGCCTACATGGCTTGCCAAAAATCTGTTGTTAATTCTGTCCGTAGGTCCCACACAGGCCTCTGTGACCGCAGGTGGACCTTCCTTTTGTAGCGCATGACCCCGTAGGGGATGAGAGATAATTTGGAACATCTGTCTTACAGGGCCTGGACGGCAACACACTGCACAGATTATATGTTAGTCAGATGTCGGCTTTCAGAGCAGAATGTGGGAGCATTGCATTGAGGAATAACCATGGGAATGGCCGGCCCAGGCAGGTTTGCTTCTCAGGATCCACCAACAATTTAGAAAAAAAAAACATAGATCGCACATCATGGATTGATCTATGCATCTTTAGAAATCTACAAAAATGAACACGAGGCTCTTAGTATACGTTTATCTTTGATTTAGGCCATTTAGTAAGTTGAACACATGGTGCGGTTCTGCATGGCAGCTGCCATTTTTGTGGTGAGGTGCCTGTGGGGTGAGGTGACCCGGATCATTGGGGCTTAGCCTAGCAGTGGTTAGGTAGCTGGGTCGCTGTCCCTGTGGATGCTAAGCTGCGGTGATGGTGGTCGTTGAGTAGGGACCCGCTATACAGTGGACGCTGTGAAGTGGCTTTATACACTTTGATCCAAATGTATACGAAGAACCTATTTTGCCAATTTGGAATGCAATTGGAACGTGCAGTACATGTCTCTTTTTTCTAAATTGTTGGAGTATTTGCTTCTCTGGACCTGTAAGGGTTATTCACATGCGCAAATTTTTGCATACATTGTCGTGACTGTGCCATAATTTAAATGGGGCTTGCAAAAATTCCATGCACATGCTGCAAAAATATCACAGACCATATATATATATATATATATATATATATATATATATATATATATATATATTTGTTCTGCTCATATAAGTCGTCTCCTCTGAAGCAGTGTGGAAGCCGCCTGTGACAGATCTGTGCCGGAGCGCACCGTGCAGCCAGGGCTTATTAATGGCTCTTCCAGCACGGCCGGATGTTCTCCACGTCAGGTAATTAGCAGAGAGGAGTGGGCAGCTGGAGTATCGGTGAGAGGCTCTCTAATGAGCACCGCGCCAGTGCGCTCTGACGGCGCTCTAATGGACGTTAGAGACCTGGCTCGTTACTCTGCCCACAATCACCTCGTGCGGGGCTCTGTAGGTTTATCTCCGCTCTCGCTGATTGAATCCCTCCGTTCTCTTCTCACATCCCCAGTTTGAGAGAGATTTTTTTTTTTTTAATGTAATCTGTTCTGTCACTCCTCCTTCATCCCTGATGATCTTTCTGTCTGTGCTTTTCATTTCGTGCCTCTTCTCTGGTCTCTCGAGCATTTCATGGTGTTACGCTCTCTCATTCAGGCACATTCTCGCTTCCTGTCATCCAGACTTGGCATTCACACCTTGCCGGATTTATGTTTTTGTCAGGACACTGCACACATAACACATCCTCATTGCGTTGAAGGCTAGAGTACCTGGCCTCATCTGTGCTAGTCTGCAATGTCTGGCTTGGTTACTAATGTAGCCCTCTATTACATTGCATCAGCTATATACTCCAGCACTATGGGCACATAAGCCAGGGATTAGACTATTTATCATATTGCAAAATGGTGCACATTGTGAGGTCTAGAGCCTTTTGCATAGAGATCCTTTTGACAGCCAGTATGGCGCCCATTACAACTTCCTGCGCTCCTTAAAGGGATGTATAAAATGGAACACCCCTTTCATGATACTTTTACCCAGCTGCACATTGATACTTCACTTTGTATACTCCAATATTGCATCCTGACTAGGTAAATTTGCTTGTCCATAATCTGGGAATGGAGCCTCGAGTATGTTCACACGGGACAAATATTCTGTGGATTTTTTGGCCATGGAATTGCAGACTTAAAATAAGTGGTATTTACAGCACCAGTAAAGTGTGTGAAGTTTTATAAATCTCTTATCCATATGCTGCAGAAGAAATCTGCTGCGGATTTTACCCCTTTCAATAAGCAGGGTGAAATCTGCTGCAAAATCTGCATGTAATTCGTGTAGGTTCTCCTGTAGATTTGTTGTGGATTTTTTTTACTTCCCATGTGGACATACTCTGTCAACCAACTTTCCCAGAAAGAGATATGATCTTCAAACTAATGAATATAATTTTTGACAGCTTGGCATAAGAAAAAGTCAGCAGGACAGTTTTGCTTCCTTAGGATTCTTTCACATATGCTGAACGGGATCATTTCCCTCTGTAAACCTGCAGGATGAGTACAATAGACCATATATTCACATTTCAGTGGGAGGTTAAAGGGTTATCAGTGCCAGAAAATAGGGGACTGAGCTGCAATACCACACACAGTCCATGGACAAGAGTGGTTCTGTTATTGGGGGTAAAGCAGACCCCTATTTTCTGATATTGAAAACTACTTTCAGACTAAGGGTCTTATGGCTTACTGACTGGGAAGTGGCTTGCTTTGTTCTTGTCCTTTCCATTTGTCCATTTTCCAGTGTAGTCTTGTCCCTTCCAATTAGCCTATGTATAGCATAATGTTATTGAATAACTTGCTGACAGCTTTGTTATAAAGTTATGTGCTCCCCTCTGGAGCACTGACCACCTCCTGGTGCACACAGTGTTTTCCTGTATGAACAGGATGTCAAACTCAAAATGCAGGTCTATGGGAGTCAATTCAAGGGTCTAATATACTTGCATTGTGAGTTTGATCTCCAGGAAACACTGTGGGCGTCAAAGGATCAGAGAGGAGGAGATCTGCGCTCTGGAGGGGAGCACATAACTCACTGAGAGCTTTATTGTGCAGATATTTACAAACATTACATGACACTGGCTCATTTTTAAACATTTTTTCAATAGTTGTTCTTTAAGGCCTAACTTACACATTGATGAATTTGGTCAATATTTTGGACCAGTATTTGTACAGCAGATTTAGGACAGGATTCTTAACATAGTAGAAATTAGAAAGAGACAGATTTATACTACTTCTAATACTAATATGTCCGACTTTGGCAATGTTTGAATTAGGCCTAACTTGAAGGGGCTTTCCAGGATAAATAATTGATGGCATTGGTCATCAAAGGGTTATCCAGTTAGGATAGGGCATTAATATTAGATCTCAAGGGGTCCGACACCTGGGACCCTTGCAGATCAGCTGTGCCAAGACAGTGCAGCTCGCAGTAATGTTTATGTGCCTGGAGCTGGGCTGCTTACTCACCATACAAAGTTGTATTGCTGGGTGTAGTCTTTGGAACAGCACTGCAGTACCTAAGATAGGCCATCAATAGTACAAATTGGATAACCCCTTTAAAAACTGTCCATCACACAGACCTCTGATCAAGCAGCTTTTTCAAGAAGCTGTACTTGTCAAGCACAGCGCCGTTCATTTGTGTAGTGGCTGTATTTGGTATTGCACCTCAGCCTGCTTAATTTTATGGCACTAAGCTTCAATGAGGCCATGAGGATCCTGGACTGGCGCAGATCTTCAATTGATGATCTATCCTATGGATAAGTCACCAGTTAACAAAGTGTGGAAAACATCTTCAAAGTTTTTTGTCCAAGATTTTCAACAAATAGCGCCATCATTGTCAATGGGCTGTGCCTGGTATTGATGCTCATCCCCATTCAGCCCCTTTAATGGTGTTAAGTTATATGCACAATATACTAAATTTACTTTCTTTCTTTATCAGGAAAGTCCAAACCAAAGAGCAAAGATGATTCATCCGATTCTGATGATTCTGACCTAAGCAGCGAAGGAGAGGAGGGCGAGTATGAGGTGGAAGACGATGACAGCAGTGATTTCGATGGTAAGGCCTGGAACCTCTTAACATAATAGGTTAGGGCTTGATTATCTTCTAAAAACTGGAAAAAAAGTCTATGAAAAATACCCATCGATGGAACGTTTTATGCAACCAATTTATAACTTGTCTCATTTTGAGTAATGAATTAGGATTTTTCGTTTCCATGACGTATGCGATTGACTTTAGAATATTTCTTCATAAAAAAAAAAGTATTTATGAGTTGAGGGAGTTGCAGGAATGGGAAGGCATTAAGGGGTTAATGCAGTACAGCTGGCCGGTAATGAGCTGTGGAGGCAGCGCGGGACAGAACGCTTTATCGCAGGCCCTGTGTCATTAATCACCAGATACAGGGAGAGCGAGATCTGGCAGGCACAACGCACTACTGCTCCCCCCATGTGCACATTTACATAGCCCTATACTCATCCATCCGATCATACACGCCGCCGCTGCCGCCTCCCAGAGATTACTGACACATCCCACATTCCGGGCACATATAATGGAGGCAATGGGAAGGATTCGTCAATTAATGAGCTTGGGCTTTCTTTCCATTCCCTAATATGAAATGCAGAAAGCTGAAGAAGTGTTAGGAAAGCATTTTTTTTTTCCTGAAGGCAATAAGACTATGTTTTATTAGAAAACTTAAGGGGGTCTGAAAAATTTCTGCTATGTTTTCTGTATCAGATTTAAAGATCTCTGCTTGCGGTCATTCAGTAGAAACCTTCAATGAATAAAAACCAATCCTAGTTTAGTAATGGACACGTAGGACTGGTTACCCAAAGGGGTTTACCACTAGAGAGTGATCGGTGGGGGGGTCCAGAAATGCACCTGGCAGCGGTGTAGCTTGAAGCTACAGGGCCCCAGTGCAAAATCTGTAACAGGGCCCGCACTTGCATATATAACACACTTACAATGTGTTATATACACACGTGGACAAAATTGTTGGTACCCCTCGTTTAATGAAAGAAAAACCCACAATGGTCACAGAAATAACTTGAATATGACAAAAGTAATAATATATAAAAATTCTATGAGAATTAACAAATGAGTCAGACATTGCTTTCCAACCATGCTTCAACAGAATTTTTTAAAAAAGCAAACTCATGAAACAGGCCTGGACAGAAATGATGGTTCCCTTAACTTAATATTTTGTTGCACAACCTTTTGAGGCAATCCCTGCAATCAAACGATTCCTGTAACTGTCAATGAGACTTCTGCACCTCTCAGCAGGTATTTTGGCCACTCCTCATGTGCAAACTGCTCCAGTTGTCTCGGGTTTGAAGGGTGCCTTTTCCAGACGGCATGTTTCAGCTCCTTCCAAAGATGCTAATAGAAGGCCACTTCAGAATAGTCCAATGTTTTCCTCTTAGCCATTCTTGGGTGTTTTTAGCTGTGTGTTTTGGGTCATGAGCCTGTTGCAAGACCCATGACCTGCGACTGAGACCAAGCTTTCTGACACTGGGCAGCACATTTCTCTCTAGAATCCCTTGATAGTCTTGAGATTTCATTGTACCCTGCACAGATTGAAGACACCCTGTGCCAGATGCAGCAAAGCAGCCCCAGAACATAACAGAGCCTCCTCCATGTCTCACAGTAGGGACAGTGTTCTTTTCAAGATATGCTTCATTTTTCCATCTGTGAACATAGAGCTGATGTGCCTTGCCAAAAAATTTTATTTTTGTCTCATCTGTCCATAGGACATTCTCCCAGAAGCTTTGTGGCTTGTCAACATGTAGTTTGGCAACTTCCAGTTTTGTCAGATTCAAGCTATTTCTGTGACCGTTGTGGGTTTTTCTTTTATTAAACGAGGGGTACCAACAATTTTGTCCACCTCTGTATGATGCTTTGGCAGTCCCATGTGCACCACCAATCTATTCACATGGATACTTGGGGATCTCATTTCTCATGATCAATGATGGTCCCCAGTGATCAGAACACCTGTGAATTGGGAATTGTGTCTATAGTGAGATAACTATCCTTAGGATAGGTCATCAATGGAAAATCTGTGGGGGTCTGACACCCGGGTCACTCCATGGAATAGCCGTTTAAAGGAGCACCTCTGGCACCACCTCTACTTCGCAGGTTATGTGACAAAGTGTTCATCGATCACATGTCCTGATCGCAGCTCAGCCGAAACACATGAATAGGACTGAACTGTAATACCATGTACAGCCAAACCCAAACACTGCAGCCTCTTATTCAGCTTTCCAGGGTCGCAGGTGTCTGACCCCCGCTGATCTTTAATTGATGAACAGGGAGAGAGAAGTATAAGAGAGTTCTTAGCCTGACCCTAGAGCTTCCTATCGCAGTCAAAGCACTTTCCTCACATCAGTAGAAGTCAGTACTTCTCTGTATATGCCCTGCATGGTCCCGGGGCTGTTTGTGAGTATAGTAGAATCTGCTCTATATATCTCACTCAAAATGTGCAGTGTATTGGGTATGTTCACATGGCTGATTCTGAGGCGGATTCCGTCTCAAAATCTGCTCCAAATTGTGCCTGAAATCTGCCTTCCATTTATTTCAATGGGAGACAGACCCTGATTTATTTCCATTAGCTGTTTTTTTTTTTTTTTTTTTTTCAGCTAGCAGCTGAAATTTCCTGAAGCTGAGTTTTTCAGCTCGCACAAATTCCGCTGTGTGAACGTACCCTTAGGCAATAGATCTGTACCCACCAGCTCAGAGAAGACGATCTTCCAGATACAGCATATAGTGTGGGGATGGGGGGTGGGGGGCTCTATGACCAAGCATTGTGTTATTCCTCACATACACACCCGGCAGATTATCCCGGAAACTCAAATGAGATGCTTTACGGATGACGCACGTAGTCATTATTGCAAGTTGCCTATTAGTACAGGAAGCGTTCTGAATTCCCCATGTTTTTAGGATTTTCACATATTGTCAAGTTCCCTCAGCTTCACCTGAATCTGGTCAGACAGGTTACTGCACTGTACAGATATCCATCCCTGTAGAGTAGTACAGAATGTCCTGGGTGGGCAGCCATAAGTGAAGCAACAAGTCTCACTTTACTGCACTGCCACAAAATAATAGGCTTCCCCAGTTCTCGTCAACTTGTTGATATTAGTTGCAAACTATACAAAGTTTCATCCATGAATTTTAATGCTGAACATGTTTTTCCTTAGGAATATATTTATCTAATTTATTATTTTTAATATTATAATAATTCCGGGGGTACTTTCTAAGCATCTCCCATTATATAGATGACTATAGACTATTTTGTATATGGGGGTAAAGCCTCATGAGAGCGAGCCCTTCCTGCAGACACACATCTGGCCGCAGAGCGGGGCTGGGCAAGTGTCCTCACTATCTGGATGCTGCAGAAAGCAGCGATAAATTAATGAGCGGAGAGATTAATTAGTGATGAGCCACCCTCGGCCGGCTTGTTCCTTCCTGATAAAGCAGAATTTATATTTGCTCTTCCGCCCACAGGGGAATCGCAGGATGAAGACGAGGAGGAGGAGGGGGGAGAAGCTGAAGCCCACAAGAAAAAGATCCAGAAGAAGAATAAGGGGGCGCAGCGCCTCTCTCAGGCCGACCTAAAGGAACTAGCCAAAGGGGGAGAAGATATTGTGCAGGATCTTGAATTCTCAGACGATGAGTAAACATGTGCCGAGTGTACCAGTAACTCTTCATCCGCTGGACTTCCCAGATTTTACTATATTCTGAGATACCCGCTGCCAAATTTTTTACTGCTGCGTCTGTAGTGGTGTAGCAGTCATAAATATATTTCGGAGGCCTATACCATCCTTGTGTATTACCATCCTAGTATGCCCTGCACCTCAATATACATCACTGAGGACAGATGCAATGATAGAGTGTTACAGGACGCGGAGAGAAAGCGCGGTGATTAATATTTCAGCGCCTGGGGGTTGCGCTCCGTCACTATGCAGTTAGGTTACTCTGGGAATATATGATTCTGTTACCGAGGTTTGGGCCCAGCTGTGTATTCCTTCAGTAAGCAAGACATCCCAGGGACTCCACACGTCCGTCACCTGCTGAATATTAAATTAACTCTTCAGTCACCGGCAAATATTACACTTCTGTGGGAAACATCATTCATGCTGATATTGTGCATCTTTTGTGGTCGTATGGACTGTGTCCGGTTTGCTCTTGTAAGAACCTGGATGTAATATTGTGTACAGAACATTCTGTTAACAGATACTATTTTCTTTTTTAATATAAGACCCACAACTTCTCTTGTGTATTTGGCCTGTTTATTGAGGTTCATATACTTTCTGCCTTATAAGAAGTGTCTTTCAATGTATGTCCACCATACTGTACATTCAAGCTATTGCCTCACATCCGCATTATGGACATGCATGTTCCGCTTGGTCAAGCATGCATGTTTACTTCAGTGATAGGGGAAATAAACACAGGTTTTGGCATGCCAAAACCCATCTTACGTGATCACTCTTTCCCCGATCAAGGGTACATTTGGGCTGCTGCCATACACATAACATCACCAGCCAATCCAGGTTGAGCTGGCGAGTAAGGGTTTATTCACACTTGAGTTGTTTTATTCGTTCTTCTGTTCAGTCATAGGGACAGGAGAACATACTAAACATTAAAACAGATTCCCAGGGACCCCATTGAGTATAATGGAGTTTGCTAGGTAACCATTGTTTTCGCTGTCCCATCAAGTTGTGTAGGATTTTTTTTTTTTCGTCCGTGATTTTAAACAGATTCTGCGCCCAAGGCTCCAGAAGAAGCCTCTGACACAGATGGGAACATAGCCTAAGGCTAACTTGTATCTGAAGTTTATGGCCACTTAAAGTGTATCTAAAATTGTAAAGCAACTCTTCATAAATGGAGAGTAGCGGTGACTATAAGAAACTTTGTAATATATCTTATTAAAGAAATCTGCTGCTTTCTCTGTTTTCAGGATGCTTTCCTCCACCCTCCCTTTACTTAGTCTGTTATCACCATTATAATCTATACCCATAGAGGAGAAAGACTGTCAGTGTCATACACAGATGTCTATGAGTGGAGAGGTGGGGGGCTGTACAGTCATGGCCAAAAGTTTTGAGAATGATACAAATATAAATTTTTACAAAGTCTACTGCTTCAGTTTTTCTAATGGCAATTTGCATATACTCCAGAATGTTATAAAGAGTGATCAGCTTAACAGCAATTACTTGCAAAGTCAATATTTGCCTAGAAAATGAACTTTATCCCCCAAAATACATTTCAACATCATTGCAGCCCTGCCTTAAAAGGACCACCTAACATCGTTTCAGTGATTGCTCCATTAACACAGGTGTGGGTGTTGATGAGGACAGGGATGGAGATCAATCTGTCATGATTAGGTAAGAATGACACCACTGGACACTTTAAAAGGAGGCTGGTGCTTGCCATCATTGTTTATCTTCTGTTAACCATGGTTATCTCTAAAGAAACACGTGCAGTCATCATTGCACTGCACAAAAATGGCCTAACTGGGAAGAGTATTGCAGCTAGAAAGATTGCACCTCAGTCAACAATCTATCGCATCATCAAGAACTTCAAGGAGAGAGGTTCCATTGGTGCCAAAAAGTCTCCAGGGCGCCCAAGAAAGACCAGCAAGCGGCAGGACGTCTCTTAAAAGTGTTTCAGCTGCGGGATCGGGCTACCAGCAGTGCAGAGCTTGCTGAGGAATGGCAGCAGGCAGGTGTGAGTGCATCTGCACGCACTGTGAGGCGGAGACTCTTGGAGCAAGGCCTGGTCTCAAGGAGGGCAGCAAAGAAGCCACTTCTCTCCAGAAAAAACATCAGGGACAGACTGATATTCTGAAAAGGTACAGGGAGTGGACTGCTGAGGACTGGGGTAAAGTCATTTTCTCTGATGAATCCCCTTTTCGATTGTTTGGAACATCTGGAAAACAGCTTATTCGGAGAAGAAGAGGTGAGCACTACCACCAGTCTTGTCTCATGCCAACTGTAAAGCATCCTGAAACCATTCATGTGTGGGGTTGCTTCTCAGCCAAGGGAATGGGCTCTCTCACAGTCTTGCCTAAAAACACAGCCATGAATAAAGAATGGTACCAGAATGTCCTCCAAGAGCAACTTCTCCCAACCGTCCAAGAGCAGTTTGGCGCTCAACAATGCCTTTTCCAGCATGATGGAGCACCTTGCCATAAAGCAAAGGTGATAACTAAATGGCTCAGGGAACAAAACATAGAGATTTTGGGTCCATGGCCTGGAAACTCCCCAGATCTTAATCCCATTGAGAACTTGTGGTCAATCATCAAGAGACGGGTGGACAAACAAAAACCAACAAATTCAGACAAAATTAAAGCATTGATTCTGCAAGAATGGACTGCTATCAGTCAGGATTTGGTCCAGAAGTTGATTGAGAGCATGCCAGGGAGAATTGCAGAGGTCCTGAAGAAGAAGGGTCAACACTGCAAATATTGACTTGCTGCATTAACTCATTCTAACTGTCAATATAAGCTTCTGTTACTCATAATATGAATGCAATTATATTTCTGTATGTGATAAAAACATCTGACAAACACACATAAAAACCAGAGGGCAGCAGATCATGTGAAAATATAATATTTGTGTCATTCTCAAAACTTTTGGCCATGACTGTATGTGAGTGACTTGTTTCACCCCTCCCCTCTCCTTAGACTTCTTTGTGTGAGACTGACACTTCATATTCAGTCCCTGGATCCTGGTTCTATTAGGCCTCAGGCACACAACCGAGTATGCAGATTACGGGGTGGGATGAGGGTGATTTTTTTTTTATTTTTATTTTTTACCAGTAGCCCCTCAGACGCCATCCCATTGTCATCCAAGTGCTTTTTGTGTGGTTCATTCATTCCTTTGGGGGCTTCTGTACCATAACGATCTGACCTGCTTTATAATAATCAGAACATAGCTCCAGGACCCTGCTCGGACAACACAATCGTCCGTGTGCATGTAGCCTGATAAATGGAGAAAGAAGCATTTTTCTTTAATAAGCTACTTTACAAAGTACATTACAAACTGTTGTGTGTTAAATAAATGGAACCCTGTGGAGTTACCCACAGCTGTCAGTACAATTTTTAGCTGCTAGAGATAATGTCTATTTTCTGTCCTCCAGCTCATCTGGGACATTATGGTCATGTTACTTCCAGACATTATGATGTAATAGAAGATTTTTTTATTCATTGGATTATTTGCACAAACAATGCATACAATTCGTGTAACTACAACGTGGATATTCGCAGTGGAAAGTCTTCTGATGTGCTACACCAGAATCTAAAGTTTACGGTATTACAACTCCAATTCTAAAAACGTTGTGACGCTGTGTCAAACGTAAAGAAAACAAGAATACAGTGATTTGGAAATGTTCTAAAACTATATTTTATTCATTATGGGACATAGAACATGTACCCGAAGGTCAAAGTTAGACATTTTTCCATGCCATCTGAAAAAAATAACTTGCTTAGAAGTTAATGGCAGCGATACATCTCAAAAAAGTTGGCACAGGGTTAAAGGAGTTGTCCAGGGAGTTTAAGTTGACTTCCTGGGTCTAGCTGCTGCTGCTGATGGATCCGGGGGTTTTAGCCACGTCACAACCCGCATGTCATGTGATCGGACGCAGAACTCGAAACCCTGGGTTGCTCCTTCCTCGATCTGACAGGTAATTTTGTACTATGGTGGCTGCTTTACTATAGTCAGCTAGGCCCCAGAGATTGGGGAATGAGGGGGCGGAGCGACCCATGGGTTAGAGTGCTGCTTTTGATCATTTGACTCTAGGTCCATCACCATCATCTGCTGGACCAGGGAACTCTATTTAAAGTTCCCGATAGCCCCTTTAACAGAAGGCTGGAAAAGTGAGTGACACTATTGAGGGTCAATTGTCAGCTCAGTCACATGACTGTGTATAATAATAGCATGTTAGAGAGGCAGAGTCTCTCAGAAGCAAAGAGGGTCACCAATCTGTAAAAACTGTCTACAGAACACTATCTTCTGAAGTTTCTGAGAATATGCACTCCTTGGCTGTGCTTACTGTAACCTCTCCAGAATCGCTCTGCTTTTATCAAAGCCAAGCTCCGTTGAATAGATTCAGAAGACTTTGTGTGCTATTGATTCGGTGGCGCCCGACCTGCCGCCAGACCCTTTCTCCGATTGCCAGATATAAATATAATTAAAAATGACTTGGCTATCTCCGGTTCAGCACTGCGTACTTACAGAAGTCTTCATCTCACGGCCGCCAGCGTCCTGAAGAGCTGGAGGTGCGGATCAATAATTAGCGCCAGTCCTTCTGTAATATAGCGAGTGACACCGCCACAACTTCACGGTAGCGCAGAGGTCTACAAGTATCACCTGCTGTATGCCCGCTCTGTTGCTAAGCAACTGCATGAACATATTTGGGCTGTAGCTTAGCAAAATAAAAATTAATATGAAGCGTGATGTATACAATGACGTGTAGTTAGATATGTCACACGTGACTGGAAGGGACTAAACACGTTACATATAATAATCATCCAGTTCAGGAGGGTCACGTTGCCCTATAATCATGTGGTACGCGTCATTCAGCTCCGGTACTAGGGGGTGGCAGCAGTGCCCGTCACATTGATTCTCTATACTTGCTATAGGTTGTGCAGTTTGGGTCGAGGCGTATTTCTCAAATATCATTCCCTTTGTCACCTTACTGCAGATCTTCAGGCTTCATGCATGTAAAAGATTAGATTTTACTATGCGGTTTTCTCCGGCCTTCTAGGCGTGCCAGAGCTATGCTTCGTGCCGCTATATGGTGATGGTTATATGCCATAAAATATGCCCCAGCGGTTTTATGAAAACATTAAAAATTCCTTTTTTGTTCTGCACAATTTCAGAAGTATCCCATCCAGAGCTGTGCAGGTTAACCCTGTCATGCCTGGCTGCATAAAACATTTCTTTCCATCATATACGGATCTTAAGGAGCTTGCCGGGATGTTCATGGGGTACGGCTTGTTCTGATAATGTAGTATTTGTCTTTGGTGCCAACTAGATCAGATTGGAGAGATGAGAAGGAAAAAAAAAACTGGTAATGATTGGGGCCGACATCTACATACTCCAGTTATTGCTATGGTTAGGTTTCTAGTAAGCGAATGTAACTAGTGGATCCCATATAAGTCCAAATACTTAGGTATTCAGCAGCCAGATATAGTACCGCATAGTGTGCAGGTAAATAGTTTCTATAGGGTCCGCACTAATGACCCTGGCTGACATAATGACTTCAATGACTTTCACCCGACCATCAACCTTAAACTTAGCTATTCAGGGAGTGAAATTCACTTTCTGGATACCACAATATACATTAAAGACCACCGGCTACTCACATCAATATACCACAAACCCACAGACAGAACGGCCTACCTGAGAAACGACAGCTTCCACCCCAAGCACACAAGACAATCTATAATCTACAGCCAGGCTATACGATACAATCGTATTTGCTCCGACAAAACAGACCTGGACAAGCACCTCCTGGATCTGAGGTTGAAATTTCTCAGATTGGGATACAAACCAAAAGTGACGGACAACCAATTAAACAAAGCGGCAGCCATTACCAGAGACAGTCTGCTCACATATAGAGAGACCCAGAAAGAAGCCCGAGTGCCCCTAGTTGTCACCTACAACCCACAGCTGGAGATCCTACGAAGGATTGCCAAGGAGCTCCAACCTGTGCTACATAGGGACAACAGACTCAAGGACATATTTCCAGTCCCCCCTCTCCTTTCCTTTCGACAACCACCAAACCTGAGGCGTATTATCGTCCGGAGTGCCCTGAAGGCCCCAACTGAAAATGGCACCTCACCTTGCCTACATAAAAGGTGCATGACCTGCAAGCACATCCACACCGCTGACAGTGTACCTATCCCACAGTCACAACAGGTGCACAGAATTAGGGGGACATTTTCCTGCAGGTCTTCCAATGTGGTGTACCTCATAATGTGTGTGCAATGTCCCACCACAGGCCTCTATGTGGGGGAAACAGGGCAGAGACTCAGTCAACGAATGAACTCACACAGATCCAATATTAATAACAGCAGAACCGATCTCCCAGTGGCCGCACATTTCTCCGGAGAAAACCACTCTATTGAAGATTTGCGGGTTGTGGTTTTAATGGGACATTTTAAGACACAAGAGAAAAGAAAAGAAATGGAGTATAAATTTATGCAAAAATTTCAAACTCTGCAATTTGGACTTAATATTCATGCCAGCTTCATGTCACACTATGTTTGAACCATGAACTGAACTCAATATTCATGCCAGCTTCAAATCACACTATGTGTGACCTGTGAGGGTCACAAATCACCTCCTGATAGCAAACAGATAACAGCAAGAATTACTGATCCCTCCGTCACGCACCACAAGTTTCCAGACTGTTTTTTTTGACCTGTTGTAAATAACTTCTCTACTTAGATTGCAATTTTTTTAAGGACTCTAAAATGCTTTGAAAACCATGTGTATAAAAATCTGTTAATTTTCAGTTCTTGTATCACACCATGTCTGATGAAGGGAGCGAGTACTCCTGAAAGCTTACTTATAAATATACTCAGTTAGCCTCTAAAAGGTATCGCCTGATTTCTTCACTCTTCCACTACTTTCAATGGCTAACACGGTACAACATTATACTACTATCAACCTGGCTGTGTAAGGCAGCAAAAAGGTTTATGCTCATATGTGTAAAGGCCTAGAGTAGTAAAAGGGTTTCTGGTATGATGATTGGTGACGTAGTGTATAGGTGCTGTTTAGAACATAGTTGTATAATGTGTTAATGTCTGTAGCCCAGTTAGTCTTGGCCATTTAAGGGGACTGGCATCTGTATGCAAGGTAGTCTAAACCAGTGTCGTGTTGTAGCATTTGTATGCCTTGTGGTCTAAGGAACATATAGTGTTAATGTGTATATCCATAGTGCTCTAGGCTTCTAAAAGGGTAAGTGACTATCTCTAGAATAGAGATGGCTCAAAGGGATTGTGTCTCCAAAAATTACCTTTTGTAAACCAAATTTTTATGTTAAACATATTCTATAAGAATGTTTGATAATTTTTCTTACGTTTCCCATGCCTCTATTTACATGTAAGGAAAAAAAAAAGTATATACTGCAATTTTAACTCTGGCTACTAAGCCTGATAATAGACTGACATTTTCCAATTTTGTAGTGGTTTTCTTTGCAGCCGTACACAATTTCTATCACAAGATAACACTCATCATTGCATCTACTACTGACAATAGATCATATCACAGCTTATCTACTCTCCCTCCCTACACAGAGCATGCCTAGAAAGCTCTTCTATAGACCTCCATGAGTTTGCCCCACACTATTGCCGCCTATGGCCATGACTGTGCTGTAAAGCATATCACTAAATGCTGTTAACAGGGCAGGGGAGAAGCTCAGACAAGATGGCTGCCGCCCCCATCATGTACAGAAAACAGAATAAACAAATCTACAATCTGATAATAAAAACAGATTTGATAAAAGCCTATAAATTGTGGACACTTTCCTTTTAAGGGTGGGTTCACACTTGTGGCGGCACTCCGTCTGCCGCGAATCCGACCTAAATGTTTGAAAACTGGATAGGGAAAGGTCTGCGACGCTTTGCTTAAAAACCCATTCACTTGAATGGGTTTTTAAAGCAATGCGCGGGTGTGCGCTTACACCCTCTGCGCAGCGAAGCCGCTTTTTTTCGTCAGACACAAAGTCCTGCATGTCCGACTTTGTTTCCGACGATAAAAATGGCTTTGCAGCACAGAGGGTGTAAGCGCACACCGGCACATTGCTTTAAAAACCCATTCAAGTGAATGGGTTTTTAAGCAAAGTGTTGCAAACCTTTCCCTAACCAGTTGTCCGACATTTAGGTTGGATTCGCGGCGGACGGAGTGCCGCCACAAGTGTGAACTCACCCTAAGTAGTGCTAAAAGTGTATACTTGCTACTTATCTTGAGAAAACATTATCTTCAAGTGATACAGGACGATCACACCGTTACAAAATCCAACCTTCCTGAATAGTTTCCCAGGTGAGACTGTCCGGCAGCCTCCAGAGACTGCAAAGTCATAGCAATAGCAACCAGCAAATATTTTGTACAGAGGATTCCCCTACAGATAACAGATTGTGATATCACATTGTAATATGTTGAGTACAAAATCAGACTTCAAAGTGATCTCACATGTATCTATGACAGATTATTGAGACCGAATTTCCCCTTTAAGTAACACTGGATCAAAAGACATGAAAAGCGCATGCAGCCTTCTGTGACTGATGCCAATAACTGCTAGAGGGTATGGAACTGGTCCTGAGTGCTCAAAATGACATTGGCATTAGCTTGTTCATTATTACCTTTGTGCTACACTTTGCAGCTACATGTAAAGATAAAGCCAAAAGTAGTGGGGGGTTTATCTGTTTCTGATCATGTTGTTAGGACTTTTATGATCTCGAGGACCACATTCACAATGAGAAGACAATGCTTATAATAAAAACTAAAGCAAATTTACAAATATAACCACCTAATTCATGTGTGCTGCTCCTGTGTCTCCATGATTACAGACTACAAACAATCCCTGTGTAGTCTGCTCCTGCGGTCATACTCTATTCGGTCATACTTCTGAATTCTGCTAACGTGTTTGATCGGTAACAAAATTTAGGGATCAGTTAGAAAGTAGTATGACTGCAGGATCAGACTACACAAGCTTTGTTTGTAGTCTGAAACCATGGAGACAAAAAACATTAGGATGCTTCCGTTGAGGGTTCCCTGCAAAATATTACATGATGCCCATTCATGTTAATGTTTTTAAGTCCACCAGTGTAAGAGCTACACTGCTCTGATATGTCTATAATGTACTACCCCTCCTCAGTATCTGTCTTGTTTGCAGCACTATAACCTTTACAATATTTGCATGTGGCAATATATTTCAGTATTCCCAGCAGTTCAGCATCCTGTCTGTGTCTGATCAAACTCCGTGCTCTGCTAATAATCCCATGAACACAGTATCTATATCAGTATATATAGGAAGCTAGAGACAGTACCATCTCTGCCTGCTGAGGCACAGTGTGTGTGTATGTGTGTATATATATATATATATATATATATTATTCTCTAAAAAGGCAATATAGGACGTCTGGTGACCCCTGTAAAGAAAAGGTGGATATGTAAATCTCGGGGTCACCAAGAGATCACATGACCTAGCTGAGGAGCAGGATCCTATGAATTTTCAGATGGTAAGGAACATCTAAGTAAGGTAATAATAGCTGAGTTGTACATAAGACAGGAATAGGTACCTAATGAAAGAAAAAAAAAAATCACCATAGTATTTCCTTAATATAAATCTTGTTCACGTATTAGTTACAATGTTAACGTTTGCCATTTGGGCGCAATAGAGACAGGTAACTAGTGGCAATGGAGAACAACTCCTGTGAGCGCCGCTGTATCACAAAGCATTGTAAGGTAAGCCAACCACGTAGTGTAGGATAACTATGCGCAGGACACATCTCAGCAGCAACAGATGTGATCTGCCCAAATCTGTAAGTGTGTGCTAAGCCATCAGTACAAATAATTAGAGAATAAGAGCAGGCAACTTGAACTCCCAGGACATCAGCCAATAGAATGCTGGGACTTATAGTTCAGCAATGATTAGAGATCCAAAGACTGGAAACGACTGGTGTAGAATATTGATGTGTGAGTCACCAGTGCCGGTTTGCAGCCAGTGCTTGCCATTCATGGTGGACATAATAGCAGCACCTGCCCTGCAAAAATGCACTCTGCTCAATAGTGAAGTGAGGGCTCTTGGCCTACTGTCAGGAGGGCACAATGCAGATAAGCCAGTGTCTGAGCCGCTGCCAACTATTCTGTTTTATTCTTCATATAAAAGAAGTGGTACAATAGGCTCGGGCAGCCCATCCTGTCCTAATCACCGTCCCAAATCGTAATGCACTACCCCCTTCATTACAAGCCTGTGTCCAGCTTAGCCCTAAGTCACTGCCTGTCACTCAGCCGCACAGGCATTAAAGGCTGACCTCAGGTCTGTTTCTAGCTGAGGTCACCGGGGTAAGTATTCAGTCTTAGAGCATTGCAGGATAGTATAATGTTGTACCGTGTTAGCCATAGAAAGTAGTGGAAGAGTGAAGAAATCAGGCGATACCTTTTAGAGGCTAACTGAGTATATTTGATGGTAAGCTTTCGAGAGCATTGCAAGATAGGATTTTTAAAGGGGTTGTCTTACATTGCCACAAATCGGTCAGGGTCAGACAGTCGCTAGAATACAGTGGCAGAAGGAAAGCCCCCTGTCACTTCATGATACTTGTGTGTACCAGTACTGCTCGTCTTTTTCCAGTGGCAAAGCCGGTTGTGTAGGGCTGATCAAACATGGTGATCCCATCAGTGTTTGTGCTGAGACAGTCCCTTTAAAGTTCTTCTCAGCTGTCATTTTGTCATCTGATTCTTAGTTAATTCTGCTTTGGGGAAAGTTGGGTGGTAACCAATGCACCTCCCACAGGGGTTGCCACCCGAGTCTAACGCCTCTATTTTTTCACAGTCTGAGTCCAACTCCTGGACTCCTCCTCCTCCTCCAAATCCAGGAGTGGATTAAGGGTACCAAGGGCCTACCCCCCCCCCCCCCCCATTCATGCCAAAGATCCCTGTGACTGTATAATGTCCCATAGCGGCCCCTCCACACAATATAATATCCCATAGTGGCCCCTCCACACAGTATAATATCCCATAGCGGCCCCTCCACACAGTATAATGTCCCATAGCGACCCCTCCACACAGAATTATGTGCCATAGCGGCCCCTCCAAACAGAATTATGTGCCATAGCTGCCCTTCCACACAGTATAATTTCCCATAGTGGCCCCTGTACACAGTATAATGTCCCATAACGGCCCCTCCACACAGAATTATGTGCCATAGCTGCCCTTCCACACAGTATAATGTCCCATAGCGACCCCTCCACACAGTATAATGTCCCATAGCGGCCCCTCCACACAGAATTATGTCCCATAGTGGCCCCTCCACACAGTATAATGGCCTGTAGTGGCCCCTCCATGCAGTATAATGTCCCATAGTGGCCCCTCCACACAGTATAAGGTCCCATAGCGGCCCCTCCACACAGAATTATGTCCCATAGTGGCCCCTCCACACAGTATAATGGCCTGTAGTGGCCCCTCCATACAGTATAATGTCCCATAGCTGCCCCTCCACACAGTATAAGGTCCCATAGCGGCCCCTCCACACAGAATTATGTGCCATAGCGGCCCTTCCACACAGTATAATGTCCCAGAGCGGCCCCTCCACGCAGTATAATGTCCCAGAGCGGCCCCTCCACACAGTATAATGTCCCAGAGTGGCCCCTATGCTAATAAATTGAAAGAAAAAAAAGCCAAAAATAATACCTAGGGATCACATAGTCTCGTTACAATTTTTTGGGGTTTGTAGATGGTTTCAGATCCCAGAGTATAATAAATTGGGTCCCAGGGAAGGTAAGTAAATATAATAAAAGTGTTACTCACCTCCCCATCCTTTTCAGGCTTCTCCCGGCCTCCTGAAGGATGTCAGAGACCACTAAGGCCTGTGCTTGGGCCTCAGTGGTCAGGTGGCTCATGCAGCATCATGAGGCTTGCATCATTGTGTAATGATACCAGTGTGATTCTCATGGTTGGACCTTAATCAGTTCCTGTTCAGACACGTTTGTTTCACAAGATTTGCCCAGCACATACTCACCTCCTGTAGACTCCGTCGCCCCACAACACTCATCAACTGTATCACTGGATGCTGATACAGATGATAACAAGGTTGGATTATAATAGGGGCAAATGTACAATTACTTGTCGTTGGGCCCTCTTGCAGCCTCGGGCCCTGGGCTACAACCAATTTTGCCCTTATTATAATCTGCTCTTGCCTCCTCCGATTCCTTCATAAATGGCTGACAGCCACAACCAGAAGCGGTAAAGATCCTCTAATTCACAAAAAAACTAGTGATTGATTTTGCTATGACAGTAAATATGTAACAAATTGTACATCTAATTAATAAAACAATATCAATGATTCTATAATATTAATATACTTTATATTATTCTCTGATCATTGGGGATTTCTTGTTATTGTCAGGTCCATTATACTAAAGATGGTTAAAGGGAACCCAACACATTGACTATACTGTCCCATCTGCAGGCGGCATGTTATAGAGCAGGAGGAACTGAGCAGATTGATGTGTGTATATAGTTACATAAATTCTAGTATAACTAGCTATTTATTCCTCTCAATCTCTTCTCATTCTGTGCTTAGGAGTCCAGTGGGCGGTCTCTTCAGTGATTGACAGCTGTCAGTGTACTCAGTAGGACCACCCACTGGACTCCTAAACCCAGAATCAGCAGATTGAGGTGAATAATTGACAAGTTATACTAGAACTTATCTGACAAAATTATATATCAGTCTGCTCAGCTCCTCCTGCTCTATAACATGCTGCCTGTATACTCAATGTGACAGGTCCTCTTTAATTTGATGTGTGCAGCAGATTTGCTGGTCAATAGCACACTGATTGTCACCCAGCTTTCCCACTACCAGATATAACTAAGAAAATGATTCTTGACAGAAGAGGATGACTCAAGGACTTTGATTTTAGAAGAAAATTCTCTTTAAATTCTCATCTTGTTAGGTATAAAGCACGTTCGCCTCCACTGGCTTTATGATCACAACAGTAGTTATCATCTTGGCAGACTAAATCCAAATTGTCAGCCTGTCTGTCTCCACGCTGAGGGTAAAGAATCCTCAGCTCCGCCGGTGGGATGGGGTCCTGTCAGCCACTTTCTTATTTTCCTTCTGAAGTGCGGCACGCATTGGATGCAAGGCAACCGGTTAACTGATCCGCTTGCTCCTGGCGGGTCAGTCTGCTCTGCTGCTTTTGTCAGCAGGCAAAGGGTTATCAGGAAGTTCTGGGAAAACAAGCCTGGTGGCGGCTTTTCATTCAAAGGGGAGGCCAAAAAATAAAAACCTTTGATGTCACTACAAAGCACGACTTCACAGCAGAAGAGAGTAACCTGCACAGCGGCGCTCGCCACGCTTATTGAGCATGCAAAATGCCTCCAGGGCTTCATCCTGTAGGGATTGAGAGGCTTTGCGGATATATGGTTAACCATTACTCTGCTATGGTACCTCACCTGCCAAAATAAGCAGAGGACATGCCAGACTCACACCCTTTAAACCACTTCTTACAGTTCACTGGTAAGTGGTTACGATCTCCCCCCAACCTTTGCTTTTTCCCTTTTGGAATCATTCTTCCAGATGTAGGACGTAGAATGTGTTTAGAGTCCATCGAAATGTTCCTATTTGGGCAGCATGGTGGCTCAGTGGTTAGCACTCCCGCCTTGTAGCACTGGGGGTTCTGGGATTGAATCTGACCAAGGACAACATCTGTATGGAGTTTGTATGTTCTGCCTGTGTTGGTATTGGTTTCCTCCCGATATTCCGGTTTCTGCCTACACTCCAGAAAACATACTGGTAGGTTAATATGGAACTTGGACTGTGAGGCCAAGTAGCAGCGTGATGGATGACAATCTGTATACAACGCTGCAGAATATGTTGTCTCTTTACAAATTAATAAAATAATGATAATTCATGAATATGAATCTCTAAAGCTTGTAGCAGACTGTTAGGGACTTTACAGAACTGTGCTAAAAGTTTTAGGCAGGTCTTGAAAAAGTACTGCAACGTAAGAAATAGAAGGGTTAATAGCTTATATTTGTCAATAAACAAAACGAAATGAATGAAGGAAAGAGAAATCTAAATCCCATCGATATTTGGTGTGACCTTCGCCCTTGACCTCCCATCAGTTCTTCTCGGTACACTTGCAAACAGTTTTGGAAGGTTTCCGGCAGGGCGGTTGTTCCCGACATCTTGGAGAACTAAGCCCAGATCTTCTGTGGATGTAGGCTTGCTGAAATCCTCCTGTCTCTTCCTGTCATCCCAGACAGACTGGATGATGATGAGATCAGGGCTATATCATCACTTCCAGGACTCCTCCTCCAAAGGACAAAGGTCACACCAAATATTGATGGGATTTAGATTTCTCTTTTCTTCGATCTGTTAATTGCTAAAATTAAACTATTAACCCTTCTATTTCTGAAAGCATTCTTACTTTGAAATCTGCCTAAAACCTTTGCACAGCACTGTAGCTCTGGGCCAATGTTGTCTTGAAGGCTGCAGTCACATCCAGGCTCTGGTAACTTCAGGCCGCAATCCATTCCTTTTCCATCAGTGTTTCCATTTTCCACACCATGCCAATCATACCAGGACCTTAACCATCCTTCATGACTTGTATGAGAAATGAAACACAAACAGTAATAATGGTGATGGGTGGTCTTGTTCTGGAGTCCTAAACATGGGTGCCACTGTTTTCCATTGCCGTAACAATGGGGGATACATCGCTATAAACTATATGATAGTACAGAATGGCTTTCCCCATAAAGAATTGAATGTAAGACTCCCTACAAGTGTTGGATCTCCTTAGTGTGATCCGGTACCCACCAGAGCTGCATCAAATGCATCTCATCTAGACAACCAGTACCCTGCTCTGTACTGATCAAGGGCAGTTGGCTAGATATAGCTGTCTACAGATGGGTGTCTAGTCATCTTTATAGGCTTTTGGAGAATGAATATTGACATAGTGTATCTACCTATAGGAGGAGAATTTATTTGCATATGTTGTTCCCATGGTGCATTATTTGTAAGACTTGGGTCTCCTCAATGAGACCAGAGAAGTAAATTTGTAAATAGTATCCATCCTAGAGCTAGGACTGGGCTTTAGGATAGAATAGAAAAATGTGGAACACAATACATGTAATTTAATGTCTTGGCCTTTTGGCTAAAATCAAAGTATCATCATTTTTTATCAGCGGTCCGCTGGCCAATTGCCAGGGAATGGAGGACCCCAATGTGCAGAGCAGTGATCAACACTATGGCCAGTTGTAAACATCCAGTGTAGGTGATCGGCACTCACAAGGCCAAAGCATGGACTGTTGACTCGAGCAATGAGGAATTTTTTATAGACCTGGCTGGATGTTCATTCATTATGTTTGTTCACTGTGTTTTGTCCACAGGATTGAGGGATGTGATACCCGTCTGAGGTGTGGGGGAGGAGTTGTATGACCATAGAGTTTCCTACCGCCCCCTCTTTTGCGGAGAGAGGTACAACCAGTTGTGGGCTCCTTGGTGGACACTGGAATGGGAGGACAGGTGGAAGTATGGAGCAAGATGTAAGCCTGACCCTTTTAGGGCCTTCTGGTTCAGAGAGTTGGGAAGGTTTATGGGAGAGGGTTGTGTGCTTGGGTGAAGAAAGCAGGATATCAGGCCTTCAAAAAAACCACAAGGCATGGATGTTATTGTGACAGCAGCCTATATGTAATGAGAAGCTACACACTAACAGCATGCCGGCATATCAGGACTGTACTCATATACTGTAGGTAAGCGAGATGGAGAGGAATTTAAGCCTTGTCTACATAGATGAGTAGGTAATGTGAATTGTGTCAAACTGTTTATGAGGTTTATGGATTGGAAGGAGCTTTGTATGTCTGTAGACTACATCTTTGTAAATCCATTCATATATATGCACTAGAACTGAAGTTATAGGGTACACTTTTTGAGGCGGGGGGTTGCTGTAGGAGGAATAAGAGTCATTTAGATTTATTGTCAGACAATAGAAAGCTGCAATACTGTCCCTGCATTGTAAAAAGCTAAGAACCCCAGAGGGTCTCCTTTTGGCCCAACAGGGGTTCCCAACCTGATGTGTGACTACTAGAGCAGATTACTTTCCCAGCTATGGGGACCCCAGGGATTCCCTCCCGGGTAGGATTCATTTTATACACTTTTCCATACAGCTGCATTTCCATGTCTCCACTCTGCAGTTTCTTCGTAGTTTACTATGTCTTTGCATTGTGTTATCTCACTATTGCGATAGTAATGTTGTAACTATTTTTGATTAATGAATCTCATTAAAACCCAGCGGCTTCCAGCGAAGCACAGAAGATTTCCAGGCTGACAAGTCATGGTGCCTGCACCTAATAAAAGGGAAAACAAACATCGCTAATATTCCATATTGTAATGAGCGACAAGAGCCAGGGCATGCAGGATAAAGATTAGATATGACTGTGGTAAACATGGATCTAGCTATCCTCCATAGGGCTGAAACTGGAAGCTCATTCTTCTAGATCTGAATACCCCCTTAGGAATTTACTATTAACCCTCTTTTGCTACACGTTATTACTACAAGTGCCAATAGTGATGGCTAGACAACTGGGTCAGACCATCCCAGAATGGCAGGTCTTGTGGGGTGTTCTCTGTGGTTAGTACATACCAAAAGTGGTCCGAGCAGGGATAACGGGTGAAAAGGCAACAGAGTCATGGGCACGCTATGACTCATTGATTCACAATGGGGGCAAAGGCTAGTCTGTCTGGTCTGATCCCACAGAAGAACTAATGTAGCAGTAGCACCAATTGCTGAAACAGTTAATGGTGGCCATGACAGAAAGTCCCAGTACACACAGAGCATTGCAGTTTGCTGACCCTTTTCTACTGCCAAAAGCAACTTCAGGGGACACGAGCCTCACATCTGGACCATGACGCAATGGAAGAAGCAGGGGCGAAACTTGAGGGGGTGCAGTCGCACCTGGGCCCAGTAGCCTTAGGGGGCCCATAAGCATCAGTATTGAGATGGCAGCTTCCATCTGGCCCATAAGCCAAGGAGACCCACAGATTACCCTAACCACACTAAGGTTGATTAAACTCCTTAGCAGCCGTAACCATCACTATCAAGAATTCGCTGTAGGGATGAGGTAGGGGGCCCTGGACAAAAGATTGCATCGGGCCCCACAAGACTTTAGTTACGCCACTGGGAAGAAGGTATCCTGGTTTGATGCCCTGGTCTTGTACATCATGTGGACAATTGGGGCATATGCACCAGGAGATGGGAAGAGATGGCACCAGGATCCCCTATGGAAAGGATAAGCTAAGCTGGCGGTAGCAGTGTGATACTCTACTGGTTCTTTGGACTCTGACACATAGCACTTACCTGAACACCTACCTTTCATAGCAGCAGTATTCCCTAGTGGTAGTGACCTCTTTTGGCAGGATATTGTGCCCTGGCACACTGCAAACATTGGTTTGAGGAACATGACAAAGAGTTCAAGGTGTTGACTTGGCCTCCAAACTTTCCAAGATCTGATCAAGTATCTGTGGAACGTGCTGGAAAACCAAGTCTGGTCTATGGAGGCCACAACGTCTAGGCTTCAGGTATTATGACACTTTCAGAAATTTTGTGGAGTCTATGCTCCTATGGGCAAAATCTGTTCTGGTGACACAATTAATAGGCAGGTGACTCCAATGTTATGGGTGATCGGCGTATATATTGTAAGCAAATCTATTTATACTTGGCGGCCAGGGGCTTACTTAGTTTTTTTTGCTGAGGACGCCATTTTCCTAATACCCACCCTGATCTTATAGACTTATACTAACTGTAAGGATGGTCACACAGATTACATCACACTCAGATGAACTACTATGTAGTAGATAGGGAGCAATGCTTGCTCCCATAAAATCTATTACAACTGTTGCGGTTTATATGTGTCTAAAAGAAATTTCCGACAAGGCGCAGGAATTTGATTGTGAGCTCTTGAAGCATGAACATTTCATTGTTTCAAGCTGTGCGCGGTCCTTGGAATGTATAATATATCTAGAAAGGTTGGTTGCCATGCCTGAAGCATTAGTGAATTATAAATTACCTAGTAATAGGAAGCAGCGTAGAGCATGTTAAAGTGCCCGGCCGTGTAGCGCGATGTTCGGAATTCCTAATATGCAGTCAGATTAAAATCTGATTCATCCATTATCTCTGCTGCCGGAATTATTAACCCCGGGTCACATGTCCATCTCCAGAGATGATTTAGAATTTTATCCCATTTGCGATATATCCGTTGTTCACCTGAGACATTATTGGGAGATCTCTAGCTACAGATTTCCTCTGACCTGTTCACCCAAAATAGTAGATCCTCATATCTCAGGTGCCAGGACCTTGTGGAAAAGGAAAAATGTCAGTCCTAAATGTAATGTTAATATATGACCGCTAGAAACTGGCACGACAAGGACGCATGATCACCTCCAAGTCTTTCAGATGAATGCTTTGAAGTTTTGGATATTGGTCCTCTGTGGTAGATAAACCATGTCTATTGCTGTACATTGATTATAATGGCCTTTTATTTTAGGTATAAAGAGTTAGGATTTGCCCCCTGGTGAAAGAGTGTTGCCGCCAGCACTAAAAGCATTTAGCAGCCGGGTGGTTATACTGATTGTATCCGAATCCACTTTCCCCCCTTCCCCAGAGAAAAGGTAAAAAAAAAACTGCAGTCAAATCCCGACAGCCATTGTGTCCTCAGCCTGCATCGATCTGTGCTAGCAGGACAGGAAGTTACAGGCAGCAGATCCTGATAGGCGTCTGCACGGATCTTGTGTACCGGACCAGCAGTTGCAGCAGTCAGTGTAGGATCATGGTCATAATAAATTATAAATGAATGAACTGCTGGAAAATCTGCTCCAAGTCTGTGGGATATGTAAAATCAAGCTGCTCGAACACTAGCCTATGCATCACCCCCGCTTTCCCCTACCCAATCCCTCCCTGTTCCATGTCTTGTGTACCCCCCTTATGCCCTGGTTATGACACTCTTTGGCTTTAGCCCTCTCTAATTATATTTCATCTTCCTGGATCATTCCTACACTTTAGGGTCCAGTCAGATCATGTTTTTACATCAGTTTAATGGACGCAAAAAACGGATTAAAAGAAGGACGAAAAAATGGACGCAAACAGATGGCCATCCGTTTCCATAGACATCAATGTTAAAAAAAAAAAAGGATCCTCTGCTTTCCGTTTTTTTGAAGGACACAAAAACGCAGTATACCATACTTTTGCATCCATCCAAAAAAACAGACAGCAACGGATCCGTTTTTTTTAACACTGATGTCTATGGAAATGGATGGCCATCCGTTTGTGTCCATTTTTGCTTCTTTTTTTAATCCTTTTTTTGCATCCGTTAAACGGATGCAAAAAACGTGTTCTGAATGGACCCTTCGTCATATTTGGACTTGTATTCTTTTACTCTCTTTATTGTATGTGTTTGTTATTGTTCCCGTGACAGTTAGCTATCCGCCGGAGCCACCAGATAACAGGTATCAGAAATATAAGCTGTACTTAAATTCTTTATTTTATGCAAACTGCGCGTTTTGGGTTAAAAACGAGGAGCATGGAGAACCGCAGGAAGGCAAGTTCAAATGGTGTTTAACCCTTGTGAATCAGGGCCACTGTTGCCAAGATATCGCAGTTTAAAATATAAAATATATATGTAAATGAGCTCTTTGGAGCAATGAGGGTGTTGCCATTGCTCCAGAGGTAAATGACATTGCTCCAATGAGCTCATTGTTATAGTAATGAATAAAGGCAATGGCTTGGCAACAGAGCGGGTGATTCACAAGGGAAAACACTGATTCAGGTGACCCTAACCTATCTATCTGCAGGTGATATGTTGGGTTCTGGTGACTCTAACCTATCTATCTGGTTACACTAACCTATCTATCTGGTGAGTGGTGACAATAACCTATCCATCTGCAGGTGATACTGTATGTTGGGTTCTGGTGACAGTTTCCCTTTAAGAATGAAATCCATAATTGCAACAAATTGATAACAAAAATACATATTGAGGCAGAGGCCCCACATTGCGGAAACGCAGCTTTTTTTGTTGCAGATTTTGTTGTGTTTTTTTGAACCAAAGTCAAGAATGGCTACAAAAGTCTATGGGAGATATATAGGAAGTACTTATACGTCTCCCTTCTGCTCAATCCACTCCTGTCTTTGGCTCAAAAAACCGCAACAAAATCTGCAACAAAAAAAGCTGTGTTTCCGCAACGTGGGGCCTCAGGCTTATACTGATTTCATATTTACATAGTTGATATAAAGTAAAGAATTTAGTTTCAGCAGCTACTTCTGAGACCTGTCATCTGGTGGTGTCGGTGGATACCGAACGTTCACAGGAGAGGAGCATATAGATATTATGTCATATCCCCCCCGACTTGGAGCATCTGACAGGGATTATTGGAGGCGTCTAATAGAGGAATAACACTAATAGGTGAGTGCAGTCACCTATACTAATACTTACTCATATTTATATTTCTTCCCATGCAGTGTCTCTCTTCTCCATAGTTTTTTATATATAACGTGTTGTAAATATGATATGGACACTGCAGAGGTTGATGCTACTATGATGGCATAAAAGGGGCTGAAAATTTTATAGTAGAGCTAGTAAATGGGTATCTCAATGTAGCTGGGGGGAGTGCAGAGCTGTGACTGTGGCCAGATGAAGACATAAAGCACTGTATTATGGAGATTCTTCTCGAGAAGACTATGCAGATTAGCCCCCACCCAGGAGGACAAAAGCTGCCTCTTTAGTGCCACCTACTAGACATAGCTTTTGTCCTTCTGGATCAGATCTAATCTGGATACTCTTTACCCAGGGAACATTGCCTGGTCTATAAAGCCTCATGCACACGACCAAGTGTGCAGGCCGAGTGGGGTCAATTTTTTTAATGGCATGCACTCGGAGGACATCCATGTGCGTTCTGTGATGCATTCATTGGGTGCTTCTGATCTGTTCTGAAGACACAGAGAAGAATAGGGTCTGCTCTATAGTCATTAGAAAGGAACGGAGCATCGGATGTCCACTCACACGGCAAACTTGGTCCTGTGTACAGGCCCTTCACCAACTGAAGACAAGTACCCACCTAGATCTAGAGAAACATTTTTATGCCTCATTATGAGATGTCACGTACCATATGGCCCCATAGACCTTGCTGTGCCTGTCATGCTTCTGTGCTACTCCGTGTGAGATATTCATCGTACTACATTTCGGCCTGCACAGTGTTGTAGTACACTGTATGTTTGCAGTTTGACTCACTGTAAATAAAGCTATTCAATAGATCTCTCTGGGTAGCACACTCCCGCAGAACTTGTAGCGGCCTATAATATGGCTATGTGCATGAGCCCTTACTCTACAATCGCCCCACAGTTCCTCCAGTGAGCCTAATATGTCATGGAAATCTCTGAGCAACTTTCCAAGGTGTTTTCCGCCATCTAAGGCTTGGGCTACATGGTGACCTAAGATTGCGAATCTCAGCTGCACCGAATGTGAATGACTTTAGCTGTGTGGGAATCCTGTAGCGGTAGACTTCTACGTATGGACTGTCGCAATACCATGTGACTACATTCACTATCATTATATACAATCGCCTCATGGCAAATTCATATGGCCGTATGTGAGCAATATTGTCAGGGTGACGGCCGCATTTCATGGACATTTTCATGAACCAAGCTCACTGTACCATAGTCACCATGATGCTGTGAGTTGTAGCCCCACCAAGGGTTTGCAGCCCTGTACTGATATCATGAGTACAGGACAACAAACTGTGGTCTATAGGACAGGCAGGAAACATGTCCATTACCTGAACTGCAAATAGTCTGAATTTGCCCAATGTTGTAAGATCTGTTTAAGTCTGCATTACAACATAACAGTATGGAAAGATACTGTGGGACAAATTTTTAAGACTGGTGTATTGTACGCCAGTCTTAATAAACAGCCCACCTGGCGCAGGAACCGCAGGCTGCGACCTCTTCATAAATCTGTTGAACATCCCAGCACCAGAATGCAAGTCTACGCCTAGGTAGGAACTGCCTTGGCCCGCTCCGCACACATTCACGGAAAGTGGCAGGCAAGATGCGTATTTGGGCTTGAGGTGCATGTTTAGTGCAAGAAAGGGCCTGGCAAACGTGTGTCTCAATATCATCCCTCTATGCCAGTTTTCTGGTGTAAAGGGAATGACAAATTTTCCCGCGTATTTCTAAAAAAACTCTCGCCACAGCCATGACTTGTATAATTTTTCATTTATTGAATGTGCTGCTATGCAGCATACTCTGCTGATCTGTTAAGGTCGGAGTTTTAATAACAAAAAAAAAAAATATTTGCTAACTGTACCGCTGATCTACAATTCATTTGTTTTTCCAATAGAAATGAACATAATCTGTGAATGAGCATGGATAGATGACGCCAAAACATGTAAACAACTCAAACCCTTAGAAATAAAAAAAAAAAAAAAAAAAAAAAAATCACACACACGGGTGCGTACCATATCGTACCCCTGACAGAACTGTAGGGTAACATGGCATTTCTGTCCATTTGCAGTAGTTCAGCAGTCCCACCCCAGAGTCCATGACAGTCATTGTCTGCCGAGTTGTTGCTGTCCATTGAGACTCGCTACCAAGGGGCTGTTTTTGAGGATTGTCCAAAGCGGGTGAAGAATATGTTGATGCCCCTTGTCCCATTCCTTCACTTAAGCAAAATAAATCAAGGCCGACCGGGCGGGACACTAATCTATTTCAGGATATCGAGGGTGGGTTACAAACTAAAGGTGCAGTATAGACTAAAAGAGAACCCAATTCCAGCAATGTACCGACGCCAGCCTGGAGCAAGGCAGCGCGGTTATTCTTTGGTACAATATTAAGTTGCTGGAGATGCATAGGAAAGCGGGGTGAGGCGGACAAAAGAGACAAACACCCAGAAATGAAAAGCCTTTCATAAAAGAAGGGATAGTTGGCTTTGTCTTACAATAAGTTTCATTGCCTCTATGATCCCGCACGCGGGTACGATGCCACCTCCTGTGGCTGCGATAATGGGTTAGGCATGGCTGGGTAGGACCGTGCCTGTCTCACTTGTTTTGTTATGCTTGTCCTTCTCCTTTAATCTTCTGCAGATTTCCAGTTATTGCTGGAATATGGTCGTCCATCAATCTCTCTTCTTTGATCGCTTTACAAAGGTGTCAATGGAAAATAAAAATATATACATACATATATCTATCTGTTTCACCCGTGGAAGGTGCAGGTTTCCATTATTTGCTTCTTTTTTTTTTTTCTTTACACTGTATGCAAACCCTCTCAGTTATTTAGTCTCTCAAGCAGCTGAAGGGATAGCAGCTACCCAGAAGAAAAGGATCCCTTCTGGTTCAAAGCTCCGGCTTCCGCAACGCAGAGGTTGAAGTATCCAGCTATATGGCAGGGCACAGTTAAGAAAGAGATTTAGCAGGTTCATTTAAGTATGTTGCATTGCCATTCTCATGTTTCGGTGAAATGCGGCTGGGGGGAAGGAGTGCACTGGGGAAGGGAGATCCTGCACTGCCAGTAGAGGGCGGTCTGATTTCATTGCTCGTCAGGTCTCTGTCTGATGGCCGGAGGCTCGGGTGTTGTAGGGGGAATGCCACTGGAAAACTTGCCATGTAAAGGACTCGTCCAATTCTTTTGGCAACCTAAAAAAAAAGTCAATTACACATCATGAGAGGTTAGCCAACGTTCAGTCCTAATAATAGAGGATGTAAAGGAGACTAGTTCAGACAGTCCATAGAGTACAATGGGAGGAGTGAAGACCACCCAATGGCTGGTCTATACAAGGGATGTGCATCGGCAGCACATCCCCTGCATGCACAGCGTCGGCAGCACATCCCCTGTATAGACAACATGAGTTATGCTGCTGACTGTTTTTCTTTTGGATGGCATAAAATCCAATAAATGATCATTTAGTCATCTGACGCTGCTTGCAGGGCCCTTCACATGAGCCAATGATCAAGAACAAGCGTTCCCTGTGCCAATGTAATTCACAATGGGTAAGTACATCACACTGGCAGGACCAGCAATGCTCTTATAATGCTTTTACCCATCTCTTCTACGGTCAGAGTTGCTTCACTTCTGATATGTCTGTTTTAGTAAATCCCAATGAAAGACCGATTCTGTTACATCTTTTTTTTTACAACTATGTGCACCCCTTTGTTACTCCTCCTGTAAATGTATGAATATATTAACAATTTAGTGTTACCCATTGAGGGTGTGTACAGACACAGGCTGACCTTGTCCAATCAGGGCTGACAATGGCTGCCACACCCATTTAACTAGGTGAATGGAAACAGTTATTGATTTATTTATCCATTTCCAGGAGGAATAACTGAGGAACAGCACAACACGGATAATTCTGCTGCATCTTTTTTCAGACCAGATCTCCTGATCTGGTACAGTTACATGGCTATATTACATAATTATCATTGAACCTTCTCACTATATACAACCTTTACTGTATCTGAGATCCCCCCATCACTACCCCAAATCCAATAATCTGGCCCCGGAGAGAAGCCTCTCCTGCCCGCCCCTCCCTGACCTGTTAAACTGCAGCACATTTCTAACGAATTGATCCACGGGGAACAATTGGCCAAAGAACCTTTTTATTACACCCGTCATAAACAGCCAGGGCTGAAGGGAAAGCTATAAACTGCAGTTACCACTTTATTATAAGGCCTGCAGGCCACAGCGCCATCATATTATATTGTGTATGTGTGTCCTACTGGCTGCAGCTTCTCTGTCAGCCACCGGAAACTCCCAATATATATATATATATATATATATATATATACACACACACACACACACATATATATATTTGCAGTAGATGGCGTGCAGTGGCGTCACCGGTTGTTGTGGAACTACAACTCTCACCATGCCCTGCCAATCCCAGGCAATGACTAGCCGGGGTACACATGTACATACCTGTGCTCTGATCTTTAGTGCCGGGCCCAGTTTCAGGCCCATGTTATTCAGTAAGTGCTCTTCAGTCAATAGCGGCAAAGTCTCCCCATCTATACAGTGCTCCCGGAAAACCTGCATAGGGGAGAGAGTGAAATTCATTATTACTGCATACTAAACATTTCCCATCATTCATCACACTGGTTTCAATGCCAAGGTGCAGGGTGGTTTGGCCCAGACTGGTACCACTGCTATAGAATATACTTATTATTACATTACAGTAATGGAACAGATTTGTGCTTTTTTGCTGCATGTTTCTAAGGCTGGCCATACACATTAGATAGCTGAACAGTGGATCAGGCATGTTGAAATCCAACATGGCTGATCTTCTCTCTGCTTCTGGAGAAAGTCAAGAGGTCATGCCGAAATCTGTAGATGAAATGTGTCTAATGTGTATGGCCGGCTTAAATCCAAGCATGGCTACCAATGTACCGTCATGGGGAATATAACCATATAGAAGTAATGAAGTTTAGAAGAGCCAGCACCAGACAGACCCATAAGGATAAAAGCTTGCCCCCGGGAGCCGCCAGATCAATACACATTTTGGGCCTACAGGATATCTTCCTGTTCTGTATAGTAAATGATCCTTATTAATGACATTATGGCCATTTCTCTGCAGTATCCGGTTATTATATTGTAATATATGGGGTTTTAATAAATTCACACAACATGGCTGAGGCCTGCTTGTTCTTAGGACATGTGGTGCTTTGTTAACACTGTAGGATATGCCATCTCCTGGGGGAAAATCGTGGCAATTTCAGTTTTGTCACGCTGTGTCGCATGTGGTTTTCCTAGAAAATTGCATATATTTGGCAGCTTTTCAGACATCTGTAATAATGACTATGCCAACAATGGGTAACTTTATTTATATGTACGTGTGTACGATATGAGAAAACGGTCTCTTGGATATATCCTTCATAGGCCTCCACCATAGCATGCTGCATGTGCGGATGTATCTGTGCAGGAGACCAGGGGCAGAACGTGTACATAATTCCTCAATCTGTCTTTTCTTCTGTTCTTTCACAGTCTCTGCTTTGAACCCTCCGTACCTAAACCCCAATGTATTCTGTCTTTTTCCCTCCACTCTCTTTCAGACTGTTTGGCATGCACAGGCAGTGTTCTTGTGCGCAGTCCTGCTGGCCTGACCCCCGCCTCTCCGCTTCCTCCCCGACTCTGACTTGTAGCCTGTCTTACTCTTTGGCCCAGCTGCAGGGGAGGGAGGGGGGGTATGACGGTGCAGGTGGTTTTAATGAAGCATGTCATGAGGGGATTAGCACAGGGGAAAAGGAAAAGGAAAAAAAAAAAAAAAAAAACAGCAGCCCTCAATCTCCCCTCTGTAACTGGTGGAGAGCAGAAAGAAGGGGGGTAGTAAAAGGGACGGTTAGAGGGCATCCTCTACCCTCTAATGAGCAATAAAGCTTCAAGTCCCAGATACATCCTCTAATGAGGAATAAGTGGCATACCAGCAAGAAGCCAGTCACAAGGGCATGAATAGAGCTTTATAGAAAGAGACAGGACAGAATGGGAACACAGAGAACGGAAGAGTGGAGCCCTATACAAAAGAGGAGTCATATGGATTACCTGTGTGTATTCAGCACAGCCAGACAGACTGCCTACAAAGCTGCAGACGTCCTCCACTGTCCACTTGCTGAGGTCCTCCAGCACCACACTCTCCTCTCCATCCAGGAAGAGCCCCCCCATGGCACCTGACAAGGGGAAGGGAGGATGTAGGAGATGAGCAGACAAAAAGAGTGATGGATGGAGATGGGGGGGGGTATAGAAGGACAAGGTGAAGAAAGATGAGGTTGTATGAGGAAAAGCAGAGGTGGGGGAAGAAGGGTAGAGAGGAAAAGAGGCATTAATCATTAAAATCCCATGAAGAAAACAAGGAGGCAGCAAGATGAACATATTCTGTAGCCTAACATCCATCTTTAATGACCTGTCAACACCATGCCGGGTACAGACTCCGCGCTCCCACAATGCTTTGTTGGTAGATCTCTCCAAGTGAGAAGAGAGTGCAAATTGTAGCAAGAGACCTAAAGGCCCCTGGTAGATAAAGAGTATGTGTGTGTGTATGTGATGGGGAAGGTGCCACACGGGGAGGTCAGCACGCTTTCAATGGTCTGGAGTGGAACAAAAATAAATTCAGCTCAATTATTCTGCGCACAGCCTGAGGTCAGACCCTGCCGCTGGCTTTCCAAGCACCACATCTCTTAAGGAGGTGGATGGCTGGAGCTGGGAACAACTTCCCAATTAGCCACTTCCTTAGGCTCCTGGCGGCCAGAAAGTTGCCACTGTGTCTGGCAGCAAAGAGGCGGCGGAGCTGTCAGCTACTTGGAGACCTGGGCCTGGGATGAGATTAACAATCCTACCTGTAATTGCCTGCGCTTGCCTCAACAAGTGCAATTACTGGCTACAAACTACATTGTATTCCGCAAGAGCAGTAAAGAGTTAAATGTATTTTCTCTGTTTGAACGCACTATATATATATATATATATATATATATATATGTGTGTGTGTAAGCCTATAGGTGAATGTGCCATGTTGCGGTTTTTTTAACGGTAGTGTTAATGCACTAAATTTACTAGCAGTCCCATGTAAAACCGCAGGTAAGAAGGAAGGATTTCACAATGGATTGTACCCTGCTTCTCCTGCAGGCACTGCAGAATATAATGACAAATAATACAAAGAGGTCGTACGCCCCAAACATAATGTGCACCCGGGCTGTGTGCATAACCCGTACCAGTCTCTGCCAGGGGAGGAAGGTAGGGGCTGTGGTGAGCGCAGCTCATGCCAGGTTGTGTTAATTGTACTCAGGGCCAAGGATCGATAGAAAGGATTTTAGCTTCCTGAGCTGTCCCCGGGGTGTGTGGGTAGAAATGAGAGGGTGGAGGGCGGTTGCTGGCAGTCCCATATCTCACACACTAGAGGGAAGACAAGGTCGGTCACAGAGTCAGAGGCAGACAGGATGGGGGCCAGGACTGGCACTGATAAACAACCCCCTCTCTCTCTCCCTCCCCTCTTCTCACATCTCAGAGCCCAGCAGACACATGGAGCACAGAGGTCAGGGGAGTATTACAGCACAGTGACAGGATGCACAGCTGCACAGGCTGCCCTGGCCCCAACTTTATAGGGCTCACAGGCTCACTAAAATCATGACTGAGCTGGCAGCTTCCATCATCCTGCGACTGGCCTTTAACCCTTTCAAGATTAGCACAGTATACATGTGGAAATGAAGGAAATCGTAAGGGGGGGATTGCTATGGTGTCAAGAAAGGAGCCTGTCAATGCAATGTAATGCAACAAGCCAAATATATGTAACATCTAATCCATGCAGCAGAACTACTACTCCCAGCAGACCCTGATACATGATGTGGAAGTTGCAGGATCCTACCAGTCCTATCCTGCAGACTGTCATCATTATTAGATATATGCCATAACTTGGGCAAAGTAGATCAGCTCTGGGGACAAAGTTGCAACAAATAAAACACGTAGCACATATTTTACATGTAGAATTTGACACAGATTGGACGCGGACTTCACACACATTGATATGCTTGCATGTAACGGGTCAACTTCCACAATGATTTTTTTTTTCTGCAGTGAATTTATCAAATTTGTTAAAATCTCATACACTTTGCTGCTACTGTAATAAATCCAGATGGAAAATGTGCAAGATATCTGCCACGTGTTACCCTAACCTCAAAGTGAATGACCACTTGCTCACACCATGTCATATTTAGGTGACATTCAAGTATGATACAATTCTGCCTGTGTGCAGTCTCCACTAGGGGGAGCCCAATGTATATTGCTTTATTATTGAGTTCACTATATAAACTGTATGCAGTAAGCTCAGGAGCTCCACCAAGTGGTAGCTGAAGAAATTTTATCATTTACCTCTATGCATGGGATTTGGGAATATACTGAGATGGACACATTTCATTTTATTGGCTAGAGAAATTGGTCTGATCAGACTAGGCATTTCTCACTATACAGATGGGGCCCCCAAAGTCCTGTGTGAATGGGGCAGTGACCATTCACTTCTATGGGACCCTTCATAAGTCCAACAGAAGTGAAGGGAGTGGTGTTCATGCACCAATCCATTCACACAGGTGATTTGGGGTTCCCCATTCTCATGATCTGTGGGGCCCTAGCAGTTAGTAATACATTCATCTCCTATTCTATGGATACGATGGTTATGAAAAAGTCCCTCAATTTTCATCCAAAATACCCCACTATGCTTGGGTTCAGTCCAGGGGAGCAGTTTTCCTATACTATACTTTATTTGCCCACTACTAATTGCTGAATGTTCTACTGGCCACTAGGGGCGCTATACCGTTGCCATCTACTGTATAGACTTATTTTTGCTATAGCACCCCTAGTGGCTAGAAGAAGAAAAAATATTACTACAGTTATACCAAGCCCTTACAAAGCATACATACTAATATTACGTAACTTTTTGTGAGTGTAATGCAGGACAGATGACAATGCAAGACGTGAACGCCCTATAGGATCATTCATAGTCATTGGCTATGATTAAAAATGGGGTGATCACTTTATAGGACAAAATTGCTCATAATTCCTGTAATATAATAAGTGTCTCCAAACCATAAAGAATAAGTCCAGAGAAAACCTGATCTGCATTTGTTTTCTGCTCGGTTAATGAGAGATGCAGGAGCCGGGGCGCTGGGGCTGGTGAGGACTACAGAGGGGGAGGTGTTGCTTTAACAGGAAGCCTTTGGAACAGTGATAGGAATTCCATTCTCCTAATGTATTGCAAAATCAATATTGCTAAATCCAGTCCCGGCACAGCTGTCTCACTCAATTACAGCCGCCGTGAGCCTGGACAGACTAAGAGGGGAGGAAAGGTGGAGGGAATACGGGGTCCCCGTACACCTGTCAATCCCCTTACTGCATACAGCAATTAACTCATTCCCTGCTATCGATATATCTTTGTATTCTGTTCTGTATATTCCCATTTTCCAATACTATGATTCTAACAGCCACTCACTCCTTTTAAGTGGTAGACGCCCCTTCCCGACTTCCCTATGGCCTAAAGGACATACGTACAGCGGCTGTCTTTAACAGACAACCCCTTTAATAATTTAATAGGGTATAATTAAAGGGGATGTTTGGTTTAAAAACCCATTCTATTAAGAATTTCTGAGAGTCGTTCATTTAGGGCATTTGTCAATTAGGAAGTGTCTTGCCCTCTGGGGGGATCAATATGTGCAATACTTCATTCTTCCTGTGGAGGTGCTACAGGGGAATTGAACAAGTGCTGCCAGGTCCCTACACAGATTACAGCTGAATGCTGAGGCTCTATTCCGCAGAAAATCCTGACATCAACTTATTTTTCAGTGTTCCCTTCTTATGGAAATGGACTGTATAAATCAGACAACCTCTTTACAAAAATAAAAGTTTCTGCCCCCGTGTCAGAGTTTACACAATACTGATGCATTACGTCTCTAGAATGTAAAGAGGCAAACAGTGATTTAAAGCTGATAAAACGTGGCACTACCAACCTGTGTGGAAATATGGGTTGACAGCGTAGGGGAAACCAAAGGGAAGTGGCTGAGGTGGAGGCACTGAGCTGGAGGGCAAATATTTTGCATCTCCTTTGTTGATTCCTGGTCCCAAAAGATGGGTAGGTGACTCTGATGGAGCACATGTCAGGCTTTGGTGGGTGTGTGAGTCACTTGACTCTTTTAGAGACTCTCCTCCTTTGAGAGGATCTTTACCCTCTTGCAGTTCATGGGATGAGGAGGAGGCACCACGTTCAGCTCTTAGACTGTCTGTCTTCTCCTCTGCCTCACTCTCTGAATCTTTCATCTCCTCATCATTTCCATCAGACACCCCCTCCCTTATACGTTGATCCAAGAGTTCCTTTGTTTCACTGTGGTTTCCTTGGGGCTCCATCCGGTGATGACCAGACTTTCGACTTGTCCTCCTTGCACTTTGGGATTCCTTGGGAGGAGGCACACTAGGGACCCCCTGATGATTCAGAGAGAGCAGTGGGGTGTTATTGTGCCTTAAGACAAGCATGGCATTCCTTCTGGAAAGTTCCTCTCTTAAGGGGTGACCCTCAGGGAGCTCGTGCATGTTGCGTAGTGCAGGGTGGTCAGGGGGTAACCCTGGGTGAAGTGTCAGTGGATCGCCAGCTAGAAGTCGCTGTCTGTGAAGATTCTCCAGCTCCTTTTGGCGTATAATTTCTGCCGACATCTCAAGTCTTCGAGGAAAATAAGGAAACAAGTTGAATTAAAAAGAGAAGTAGAAATGTATACAAATTATATACTACAAGACTCTCAAATGGGTAGAAGGAATATAGCCTCTGCCAGTAGCTTACCTCTGCACAAACAACTACCCAATCCTTATCTCCCCCAACAACTGCCAATGGGAGTTCAGAGGTGCCCATAAACATTAGATGGGCAGCTACTCCCACCAAAATTAGCTAATATTAATCTAATGTGTATGACCAGTTCAATATTGAGTCATGTGATGCTCTCCTTGTGATAAAGTAATACTAAAAATCAGATATAGTAGCCAGAAAGGTGTTTCTATAATGGGACAGAATCATTAAATAGCTTAGTCACGTATATTCACCTGGCCAGGTTCTGTTTCCGTAGAATTTCCTGCTGCCGTGCAAATATTTCAGCTTGGGCTGGTTGCAGAAAACCGTAACCTGCACAAATAGAAATGTATATAGTAAAGCATCTGGTCACTATAAACTTGTCTCCCAGAATATATAGGTGTGCTGGCTTAAAGTGGTTAGCCACGATTACAAAAACGTGGCTGCTTTGTTCCAGATATTGCGTCATATCTCTCCTTCAGTTGTGGCTGGTATCACAGCTCCACGTAAATAAGGCTAAACTACAATACCACACCTAACCTGTGGACATGCGTGGCACTGTTTTTGGATTAAAGCAGCCATGTTTTTATAAACCCCTTTAAAAGAGACGTCCATGGATATGTGTATAGTATAGTGATACAGCAAAGCTCTCATGATCGAGGACTAGAGCGAGGCCAGACATATGGACTATGGCCTACTAATGTTTACATACCTGGACTCTGACACAAGGCGGATGGCACCCCAAGAAACGGTGGTCTCAAGTGTGGCCCCAAGGCAATGTGAGGGGCGTTTTGCGGTGACAGCAGTGGAGGCGGGTGAGACATCTCCCTAGGAAGTAATTAAAAGTACATTTTTATTAAATGCATACTTCAGATAGTTATAGAGATATATTCATACATAATGAATACAGCCCAGACAAGAAAAGGGATATTTTCGCACCATTATGAGCCATTAGAATTTTAATAAACCGATACCGGCGGAACAGACTGCCATTATACCAGTAAATGGAAGCAAGTATTTGTCTTTCCATAATCAAGCCTGACGGTAACATCAATATCAATTATAACTGGAAAGTAATAACTGCGATAATTGTGTCAGTAAATCGCTACAAGAATTTAATGGAAGTCATTTATACACCCTATACAGAGAGCAGGTTGTCAGGTATAAGGCTGTTTTGTATGAATGTCTGTCTACAAAGTTCAAGTACAGAGGAGCAGAGTTTACTAAAAGTTGCAGCCCCCACCCCCAATATGGAGATCTAGGTGTGTAATGGATCAACAATGGCAAAGACAGATGGGGCCCGGGGTGCTCAAACATTAGCGATACTCCAGTAGCCAAACATTTCCTACAGCTGAGCAGCTTATTCCAACATCTGGGTACTACTCCCATAATTCACGCGGCGACAGGAGTGCGACGGCATGGCATGGCGACACAGTC